>LPNX010491087.1:555-105505 GCA_001517045.1 Pseudotsuga menziesii | reverse complement strand
AGGGTGTGGGTATTCTTATGTGTTTATGGTTGCAGGATGATAGTTCCCTTATACTATAATGTATTATGTAAAGATGTATTTTTTTGTAGTTGCTTGAAGTTGTGATTAAAATGAGAATGTTTTAGGGTCCCACTTAAAATTTATGCGTAATGTGTTGGAATTTTGAATTTAAATTAATATTTTGTGTTCACTAGGTTATAATGGTGTTTGTAATGTTGGTGTCATGTGGTAATATTTATTTTACATGGAAATACTCAATTTTTAATTAACCAACATGCATAAGTTGTGTCCATCCTTTAAATTTCCTCCCATTATTCTTTGATCCTCACTACACTTCAAGGAGACGTTCCTCCCTTTGGGAGGATTGAAAATCCTAGTGCATCAAAACTATAACAAACCTTTGTTGGCTCCTGCATAAGGACCATAGTCTCAATCTATTGCCAACAAATGGTTATGTTGTTATGATCATGGTTATAAGGGAAATACTAGCTGGATGGACAAAGGGATTTATAAGAATAAGATTCAAGGCCAGTGGGAGAAGAGGTTCGAATATTTTGTGTTACAAGAATCCAAGTTGTAGGAATGGAATTCGTTGATGTGTAGGGATTTATTGTTGTATGATAGGAGATTGTTCGATCATTATGGAATTTTATAGTGTGAATTCCTTATGTGCATCTATAAGTGGTTAAACAGCTTTACATAAGCCTTGAAACATAAATATTAGAACAAGAAAACCACTTCAGTGGAGTTCTACTCACCTTGTTTTTTTACACAAATTAGACAATCAAATTGTGCAAGCAGTGTACTTTTGAGTGGATAATTCTATCAACAAGTAGGTAGCATCCCCATCCCTTAATCTGTCTAGTAGGAGGGGTCATTAACTAAATTGGGACTTTAAATTTTCCCCATCATCATAATTTTTTAATTTAGAACTTTAAAATGAACGTGAATATATGTAAATACAAACACACATTGGAAATAACTCAATCCACACACACACAACATGCAACTACAGGCATATAAATAAATTCATTTCATATCAAATACAAAAGAGAATAATTATATTTAACAAATAATATCCAAGCAATTGGTTGTGTAAGAGTGATTTTCCACCCAACTGCAGGCACTCTATCCAACATATACTCTTTATGTTGAGAGGCCACCCCCAAGTTGGGCTATGAGGCCACCAGGGTGAAGGAAACACCTATAGGATTCTCTCACTCAACCCACAATCTGTTATGCTCACTATATTTAGCCAAAATCTTGTATAGAGATCTACATGGATCTCACTAAGCCATCACTTCCATGGCACTCCTTCCAATTTCCCCACACAACACAAGGAGATAATTTCCCTTCATTGATCCATAATTCCCTTAGGAAATCTAACCCTTACAATGCTTACCAGTGTGTGCAGTAAGAGTCCAAGTTGATGTATGCTATTGGAGAACCTCTTGCAACATTAAATCATGGATTCTTAAGAATCCAAAAGTAGCATAATTCAATGGGTAAGGATTCCTAGATTACCCAACCTCTATGCTCACCTACAACTATCTATTTTCCTTTAAAAAGTGTAGATATGTCTCTCCATTTGAATTTTTGGGTTAAACACGGTCTAGTAATGGACATGAACAACAATGGGAACTCTACGTAGTGTGTGAATGTGCATGAGAGAATGATAGATTGAGTGTTGACTCTAAGGGATATGAGATGATGGTGAAAAGACAACTGACATAGCTTTTGACCATAGAAGAAATGGACTGTTGACAACTGACATAAATATCACAACCCCCATATCCGTGAGATGTAGAATAGTTAGTGGCGGGGTATGGTTAAGACACCGCCTAATTAGAAAGGTCATTGGTTCAAATCCCACGAATACCAAAAATCCAACCATGTTTAAGGTTGGTGCAGTCCAGGCGGGATGCGATCCCCGAGTGATTTTGACGGCTTATATGCCCCTGGTTCGTGGTAACATAGCCAATGGAAAACATGCTAGTCAGGGTGGTTCTTCCACTTGCCAACGAAAATAAAACTATCACAACCCCCATGCTTCAATAACGGCATGGACTGACTTTACCCACCAACCTTACACATTCATTCAATGATTGGGTGTAATATTCAAGATAAGGTAATTGGCTCATATAAAGAACATGTCATATTTTGAATGAGTTCTAAGGTTCACACTTGGAAACATAGGATTTAGTATCCCATAGGCCTCCTTTCCTCTTCCCCTTTGGTGGAATCATAGCCCGTCTAGTTCTCTATACATAGCCATCTTAGACCATTAGTTTTCAACATAATATTTACATACATTTCAAATTGACATGATAATCCAATAATACGGTCCAAATAAAAATATACATCATACATGCCTATCCATTCACTAGTTGAGCCTTGGCCTTCAGATCCACAGTAGGAATCCATACTAGCATATTCACATCATTTACATAATTTTGATTAAACAAATTCCAAGTCAAAACTGGGGGTGTTACAAAGTATATAGTAGAATTATGTATGAAGAATCATTAGTCCTTCTCTAAAGTGGAAACAAATTTCAACAAAGGACATTGATGGAGACTAATAAGAGAAATATCGTTGTGGATCAAAATATGATTGGTAAAAGAAGGGTTTCTGCCATTTAGTCATTTCCCTATATCCCTATGTTGATAGATGTAATATCATATTATTGACACCAAAATGTACATATGTATGTAATGATGGTGATCTGAAATGGATTTGCATGAAGAAAATTGGAAACAAAACAAGCTAGAAGCAAGTGACATTGACAAGATATCAAGAAACGATAAGGAAGGTGAAATATTTGTTGGCGTGAAGTACCCCATTCCATTTCAATATTCACCCACTTCAATGTGATGCAACACGATCAATGAAGAAAAATAAACAAAAGAGGAGGAAAAAATAGAGGATGGGTGCTTTGGAGAGTTGAAATATTTGGAATGCTCAAACTTCTAGCTAATCCCCCCTCGTGGCGCTTCTTATGGTTGAAGAAAATGTGTTTTCGGTTGTGTAAAGAGAGGAATGTTACAAACCATAACTTTCAACTAGAGATCCTATCATTTTCCTATTAATATCAATAAAATTTGGTTGGCCAAAGCCAATTGAATGTTGGTTTTCCCAATTTTGGGTTTCCAAGGTATATGAGTGTTCAGAAATTGATGGAAGTATGTTCATCTCAATGAGTTTTAATCAATTATGTTATCAATTATTTAATGGTCTGAGTTCATCTCTTCATTTTGTTGATTTAAGGTGCCTAATGGCCCTTTCAAATTCATCGTCCGTTTGTGTTGAATGTTAGATCAATGGATTCAATTCTACATCTATTGGGATATTTGTTAATTTCACTATTAGCGTCATTGGAAACCCTGAGGGATTTAATGGTTGGGTGAAATCAATATTTGGTCATTTCTTTATTGTTGGGTGTCATGTTTATTTCTTAGATGATTCATTTTCTCATCATTAACAACTATACTATACCTTTTTTGTTAACCTTGGGCATGTTGTATTAACCTAGGCACTAAATACTTATACTATGCAATATATTTTATTATCCTACTTGTCACGTCCCCGTGCCTCCGACCAACGAAGAGGACGCGACCCATGGCATTAACCATGCAGACTAAAAGCCCCATGAACATGCTGAATTCACAAAACTGCTGAAACAGAATGCTGAAAGGAAGTGCATTGAAGTAAAAATGCACAATTTACATTGTTTATCATACATAGCTACAATTATTTATCATGCATAGCGGAATCAACATGCATTCACACAAGCATTCATTTAACATGTTCATCATTTACATTAACAGAAAACATGGTTGCAGAAGTAAAAATGGACAAGAGCACTTATCGTATGATGAACTCGTTCCGCAACCAGCTATTTTGCTGCAACGTTCCACCCAACCATAGGCCAGCGTGCTCCTTAATCTCTCAGCAGCGCTGCCACCCCCAAGCTGGGCATGATTCTCCAAGGAATAAGGGAACAAGCAGGCTTACACATAGCCAAGGATACACAAAACACAGCCAATCCAACACAGTTGGGTTTATCAGGCCATCAAGGAGTTGGGAAAGGCTACATGCTAAGCTGGTGAGCTCACCGCAGAGCCAAGAACACCTACACCAGAACTAGCCTGGCTTCTAAAACACCCACACACACCCAACACAAGGAATCGGTCCCTTCTCTGCTACATAGTCCCTCAGGCCCTGCATTCCCTTCTAGTGCTATTCAAGGGTTGTGGAGAACAAAACCATCCCTCTAGCTCTGTCTGTGTGGTTTCCAGCCACTAGGTTTATCAAGCAAACCAAGCCCCCATCCCTGCTCCCAATACAGTCCTAAGACCAACTATTGCACTCATGCAATCATTTAGCTGTCACAGCTTAAACAGGGAAGACAATTCCAAACCATCTACAACAATTCCCAAAATGTAGCAGCAACGCAGCTCACAGCCTGGGGAAATTAACAGTCCCCGAGATGCACCAGTGGACGCGGCTCACAACATGGGGAAAACAACAACCCGTCCTTGGGAAATGCAGTCACCGAGAAAACAGACATAGACCATGCTGAGGATGAAATTACAGTCTCCTAGCCTGCGCGTGAGTGAATCAACAACGGAGGACCCACAGATTAGTCCATGAGGGAAAGATACAGCCAAAACATCCGTCGATCCGTAGAGGAAAAACTACGTGGGTAAAATCAGGAAAATCCTGTGCGTGAGCATGAGCAACTTTCGCTCTTGCGTGAGGACGAACAGCCTACAGAGAGGATGCGAAATTGGAAGTGTGTGGGCAACAACAGCGTCGTGGGGAGAGTGGTATGCCTTCCTGAGTGATGGCAGTGGTTTTCCTTGCCATAATGAAGTCAACCATGGTGGAGTGTGTGTGTGGGTGAGGGATGACAGTCCTGCCACCCCACTCCCAAAGACCATAACTACCTCAACCACCAACAGTAATTCTTAATGAAAGTGGTTGGAATAAAACAAGGGAAGATGACACATGGGTTTTTACCCCATTGGCCAAGGTTTGACAAATTCCCCCACATCCTTATCCTTGTGAAAATCATGCCCCTTTCTCATTTTAGTTGCTGCGATCGTAGCTGGTCGGGTTCAATTAATTAATTATAGATGCGTATTTACATGATGACCAACATAATATATGTCGCATGCCTCGATATACCATCGGTGACAATTTAAATCCAAAACATAGCATAACCGATCAATGGTGGGGCCTTGGCCTTTAGCTCCACACCATGATCATTTACAGTATATACATCATCATATACATCTAATGCAACGGGGTCAAAACCGGGGTGTGACACTACCCATGTTATTATATTGCACAATTTGTTTTTATTTACCTGGGTATTTTATTAAATTACTTAGTTCGTTTGTTAGTAACCAAGGTGTATTATTATGTTGCATAGTCTATTTGTTATTGCTAGGCTTAGTTTATTCTAGCAAGCTTCTTGGGTGTCCTGTTATAGAAAAGAAATTAAAAGGAAGAAATCCACATGCATTCATGTTCTGAGTGTGTTATCTATTGTTCAATAAACTATTTGTTTAACAATTGGACAAAGTGTCCATTTCTAGGAAAACACTTGGATAGATTTTGGCTTGAGTGAGTTAGTATCTTGGGGGGTTTCATTAATTGGGTACACCTTCCTATTGGGACAATATCTTGCTTGTGTTGGAAATGTTGGAGAGTGTCGTCTTTCTTAAGAATAAAAAGAGAAAATTGCATAGGTTCTCTTGTAATCTAAGAGAGGGATCCATCAAATAAAGTCAAGCACTATAAACCACCATTTGGCATTTACTGAGCATCTGTGTTGGTGATATTGTGCACTATAAGTTACTAGTTTATGGATCATTAAGGTATTAGAGATGAGGTTCAGAAGCACTCACAATAGTTGTATGGTAAACACTCACCGAGGGTATTTCCATAAGGGACTTGCATTAGTGACATACCTGCAAAGAGATAGAGAATCAATGATGGTAGATAATTCTATAGAAGGATGTGAAGGAGAAAACGTTGAAGCTAGGTTTTCCTATAATATATAAAGGAACATAGCTATGCTAACCAATATTCCAGCACAATTGCTGGTAAATGATGCAAAGGATTCAAGACAAGCACAAGGCCAGGGACTTAGAAATTGGTTACAAGACTGAGATAGAGACGAGAGAGTTAATTATTGCAAGTGTTAGATCCCTTTCTGTGTGGAGGAGAAGGTGGACATCAAATCATATGGAGAGGAAGTTGATGAAGTCAAATTAAACTAGTGGCTACAATAGATGGAGGTGTACTTCAGTGTGCTCAAATTCATACTAAGACAAAGGATTTCTTTTGCCAAATTGAAGCTTGAAGGCCATTCATTGGCATGGTTGGAGAGTGATGTTGCATGAATGGCACTAGAAGAAAAACCACTAGTGTATGTTTGGGAGGTATTTAAGGACATGGCCAAATCCTAACTCTACCCAATCAGTTATATAGAGCGCCAATAGATTGCATGACAATATTTCAAGAAGAGGTAAGGGAAGTCAATAAAAAAGTTCACGATAAAGTTTAGTAAGAGAGAAATTTAGCTAGGGGTCTCTCTCAAAATCCTAGAAATTTTGATCAAATATTTGGGTGCATCACTACCCCAAATTCAATGTCAACTATTGTTGTTGAAGCCCAAGACAATTGACAAACCTAGTTTGTAAGCATAGTACCCTAAGGGGGGTCACAAGAAGCAACAACCAAGTCCACATGAACAATAAAAACCATAAGAATGGTAAAAGAAGAATAAAAACAAGAAAATATGGATTAAGAAGAATGTTGTGGAAACAACACAAGAAGAAACACTGCCCATCAAGTATTTTTAAGGGATGCGATCTAAAAGGTCACATCGAGGAGGACTGTTGGAAATTGCACTGTGAGAAGCACATGAAATGTTTCTAGAAGAAGAAGAAGAAGAAGGAATTGATAGAATTTAATGTTTAGGAAATGGTGGATATCAAATTAGATGGATACGGGAATATCATCTGCACTAACCTATAGAAGGATGTGACATTATTTGGTTGTAGTCCCAAGGAGGGAATGGACATGGCTGAAATTTATTACATTAAAATTCACATAAAATAGAGGAAGGTGGATTATCCAATTCATCCAACATCATAGTCCAAGTTAATCTCACTGTGATTGGTTGAATATATTGGGTTGAATATGCGAAATCACTCACAACCATCCCTGCTTAGACGGGTAAGGAAATATGTGAAAATAAAAGTGAACAAGAAACGCAAAATCAAGTTCACCATCACTAAGAACTTGAAGATAAAGTGCTTGTATATGTGGTTCCATTGGATGTATGCGGGATCATCTCGGGAATCCCATAATTGTATGTGTGAGATGCCATATTTAGGAGGAGAGTGAACCTGTATAGGCTAGTCAAAGATGGAAAATCATATGCCATAAACACACACAAGGACAAAGCTAAAATTTCTATGGTCAATGCTCATCATGATAGAAGAATATTGGGTAGTATGAAGAAGTTTGTCATGTTTTTTTATAAGGGAAGAAACAAGGAGAAGGAAGCATGTCGGAGATGAAGGAATCCTTGGAAGGACATAGTAACCAACAACCTCAATAACTATAAAAACTGATTGAATCATGTGAGTAGGGGTACCAATATCATCCGAGACTACCACCCAAGCACGAGGTTGAACATTAGATTCAATTGTTGCAGGTCAACATTGCTTAACATTGGGCTATATAGTCAATCCATCATTAAAGCATATGAAGTGACAAAGAAACTAGAACAATTGTTGGAGCAAGGAGAAATAAGACCCAGTACGTCACCATGTGGATCACCTATCTTCTTGGTGCCAAAGAAATACGAAAGCTAGATAGTGTGCATTGAATGCCATTCCTTAAACAAAATTACCATCAACAACAAGTATCCTTTTCCAAGGATTGATGACTTGTTGGATCAACTGCAACAAACCAAAATTTTCACCAAGATGGACCTCAAATCAGACTACCATCGAGGGTCAAAGTAGAAGATGTGTGGAAAACAACATTCAAAACTAGACAAGGTTTTCATTAGTGGTTAGTAATGCATTATGGTTTATGCAATGTACCTACCACTTTCATGATGTTGATGAATGATGTGTTGCATCCTTTCATTGATTCATTTGTAATAGTATATTTAGATGGCATACTAGTCTTTAGTAATTTGTGGCAAGAGAGCCACATCCTCATACATGTGGCACATGTATTAGAGACCTTAAGGAAGAGTTAACTCATTTACAATTTGTGTTGTGAGTTTGGAAAGACATCCTTGAAATATCTTGGGCACATGATGGGTGGAGGAGAACTGAGAGTGGATCCAAAGAAGATTGCTTCCATCACTTAATGGCCTATTCCTACTAGTATGATAGAGTTTAGGAGCTTTATGGGAGCAACACAATACTTATGTAAGTTCATTGCAAAGTTATCAATAATAGAAGAACCATTAATGCATGCCATGACCACTGAGGAAAGGAAATTTTGTTGGGGTAATCCACAACAAATAGCATCCAAAGACTTCACGTAAAGAATCAATCATGATCCATTCCTAGCCATGTATTTTTCGTTAGAGACAATTTCTAGTGGGTATACCTTAGGAGCAATACTCTTGCAAGGAGGGAGGTCAATGAGCTACCATTTAGAGTTGTTCCATGGAGTGGTTCTTGACCACCCCACTTATGATAAAGAATTGTTTGTGAATGTACAAGCATTGAAAATGTGGAAGCATTATATCCTAGGGAAGGAGATTATAATACATAGATCATCAACCCTTTTATTACCTACAAATCCAAATAAATATGCAGTAAGTAAGGCATTACAAGTGGCTGGGTTTATTGTATAGATTTCATCTATTGATCAAATACAAGAAGGGAACTAGGAATAAGTTGGAAAACATGCTATTAGGACCACCAATGAAGAAGATTGCAGTAGTTGGAGTGATAATGCAACTTGATCCTTTTACACATGAGCTTATGAGTGGAGATTATGAGGAAGATGAAGAATTTAGTGGACTTTACTACCAGCTAAAGGAGAGGCCAATCACCTTCATGGAGGAAAATGAATACCATCTCCAATATGTGTTGTTATACAAGCTAAGCAAATTAGGAGATACCTCGATATAGAAGAGTTCAGTTGATAAGAGAAACACATACTTCCAGACTCAATGGGGATTTTGGTGTAAAAAAACAATGTAAAATTTGTAGCGGTATGTGTTTTGGAAAAATATGCAAGATCGTGTAGAGAAGTTTGTTAGAGGATGCGTTCTTTGTAGCACCAACAAGCCAATTAATCCAAAACTAGGCTTATACATGCCATTTCTAATACTAAGCAGGCCTTGGGAAAGAATATCTATGGACTTTGTTGGAGGTTTCCCTATGACTCGTACTATCCACAATTATTTGCTTGTTGTTGTGGACCATTTTAAAAATATGTGTGTGCTCATTCCATGTAAGAGGACAATCTTGGGACATGAAGCAACTAAACTATTCTTCATCCATGTGTGGGTACATTTTGGATTGTTGAACTCCATCATATCTTATCAAGACAATATGTTTTTGGGTAGATTTTAGATAGTGATTTGGGAGAAGATGGATACCAAGCTGAGATAGTCCACTGTATTTCACCCTCGTGGATAGAGAAACAAAGGTTTTCAACCAGAATTTGGTGCAATTTTTGAGAAGGTACAATGGAAAACACCCAAATACATGGGATGAGCAACTATCATATATTCAACGGTCCTACAACAAAGAAATTCATTTTTCCACCAACAAATCTCTTTTCGAGACTTGTTTTGGGTATCTACCTCCTTTTCCATTCGACTTTGTGTATGGACAACAGAATAATGAAGCATATCTATAAGGATATCAAAAAAAAGCAAGCACATTCATAGATAATATCGAACAAATACATATAAGGGTTCAAGAGCAACTGGAGAAGATCTAACAATGATATAAGGTTATACACGACTAGGACATGGAGGATCATAAGTTTATTGTTGGAGATAGGATATGTATTTACCTCCAGAAGGAACAATTGCAAGGAGCATCAAAAGAACTCAATATTATTATATATGGATCATTCGACATCATTGAGCAAGTGAACAAGAATCCCTTTAGGATGAGACTCCCATATTATATGTGGATTAGTTCAATGGTAAAAGTGGAATACTAGAATTTGTTCAAACCATCGATGTTGGATGAGGAGGACCTTCATATTTTGCTTACTATTGAAGACTTTGCACCATGCCCCCTTGGAAGAGTTGGAGGAAGATACAGTTCTACATCATAAGGAGTGAGTGACTTGTAGGGGATGACAAGAAATGGGGTAGATAGGCCTCAAAGGACAAACTCTAAGGAAAGTGAGACTGTATGAGAGAACCTAGATTGCAAACATGTCCCCTCACCTATCCTTGGTAGCTTTTGGGGACCAAAATCCTCCCAATGGGGAGGTGTGATCTTAAATGAAATCACATGAAGACATTGGAAACGGAACAAGATAGTGGCGAGAAACATTGGAAAGAGATAAAGTAATGACAAGGAAGGGACTGGTTCATTGGTGTGAAGGGCCCATGCTAGCACAATTAGTACCCTCTTCGACATGATCCTTCGACATGATCCAACATGTTCAACAAAGAAAAATAAAAGAGGAAAAAAATATAGGAGGGTCACTTGGTAGAGCTGAAAGGTGGGGATGATTGAACTTCCAGTTGCTACCCCCTGAAGCCATCTCCTATTAATTGATTAAAGAAAATGTGAAGGGGGTCTTTGTCTATGTAAAGAGGAGAATGATGTAGACCTTTATTGTGAATCAAAGAGCCTATAAGCTTCCAATGAAGCTTAGTAAAATTTGTTTGGCCAAATCCAATTGAATTTTGTTTTTTCCAATTTTGGATTTCTAAGGTATATGCTTGTTCAAAAATTGATGGATGTTTGTTCATATATGTGAGTTTTAATCGTTATATTGCTATTTATTTAATGGTTTGATGAAGGAGCATAGGCTCATGAAGATGAAGTTATCCATGACTTCACCAAATTTAGTTGAACCCTAAGGAGACATAGAGTCTCACACATGAATAAATTGTTTTATGTAAAGATGAATAAATTTGGATAAGGCCACTCAGTCCTTCCACTTGTAAATGATAAGTTTGAATTAGTTGGTCAGCAAAGTGATTGTAGAATTTATTTAACGAGTCACTGATGACTCATAGGGTCAGTAGAGTTGAATAATGGTTATGTTCCTTTTATGTAGGATCTAGAAAACAAAACTTCATTTGTAATAAATAGAGTCTATGTTATTTTGATTAATCAACTTAGCTTTAGCTTACATAGCTTGTTAGCTTGCAGAAGCTTTTAAGTAGCTTCTTGGAGCTTAGTTAGCTTGAGGAAGGTTCGATCAAGAGGAACAAGCTCAAAGTTTAGACTCTTGGAGCTTATAGAGAGAGAGAGAGGTCTTTGTTTGTAATGATCGATCCAATGTATTAGGTTCAGATAAAGGACCATTGTGGAATAAGATCGTATGCTTGTCTTTTGGATTCATTGAGTTAATTAATACACATAAATATGTATTTACATGGGATTGCAGGTAGAATTCATTGATTTCGTGTGCAAAGGATGAAGGAATGATTTACACAAAGTAAATCGATAGTATCTGTACATTGCAAGACAGATCTTGGACAAATCTATGGTCATAGTTAATTTATGCAGCGGAGAGACAAATATCTGCACAGTTTAGATCATGATACGCACTTGGGGATAGATCAACGATCGAAGGGAAGTCCACTAGAAACGAGGGCATGGAAGAGCGGAGTGCGGAAATAAGGAATTGGAGAAGTGCGAGCTCTGAAAGTTGATAAAGTGAGTTCTGCATCCCAAAATGGAAAGTGGAAACTGGAAAGGTGCGAAAGTGCAAAAGATTTGCTTCGAATGTTGACAAGCCGACTCCCGAACTGGAAATTGGAATTCGGAAAAAGTGTTGGACGGAAGCCGGAAGCTGCGAAAGTAAGAAAACCCAATTCAAAAAGTTGATGAGCCAAGTTTTTCTTTCCGAACCGGAAAGGGGAAGTGTGGAAGGGCTGAAACCCTTGTCTTGAAGGAGTGAAAAGCTGAAGTTTTGCTTTTCGAATAGAAAGATGGAAAGGTGAATGTAGAAAGAAAAGTTCGGGGGTAGAACTGTGGAAGGAAGGCTAAACAACTCGAAAGATTGTTTAAGAGATAAGTTAAGGCCTATTTGTTTTAGAATCTCTAGTTTTCGTTTTAGAATCTCTAGTTTTCGAGGTCTGTAAACAAACCCATGCCATCAGAGTGGTATCAGAGCAAAAAAGGGATTATGTGTGAAGGTATTAGAGTGTGGTTACAATAGTTCTTTTTTCTGAAAGATTGTGACTTGTTAGTTATGAGGTTGGAGTAATTTTCCTGTATGAAAGGCAAGGTTATTTTTACTCCTGTATTACTAACAAACCTAGAGAAAGTCACTATTGATAGGGAAATTGTATCCAGTATTGAATTATTGTGTCAGGAGATGGAGGTCAAAGTTGGAAGAGGCTGCGGTAGGCGAGGAAGACCTGTTGCCAATGCAGAATTGAGAGAGGAAATAATAACTCTGAGAAAAAGGCTGGAAGCCTTATAAATCGGCATACGTCATGAGCATACTGGAGATACAAGTGATGAAGAGATACTTGAAGAGGAGGAGGAAACAATTGCTGAAACTCTTGAGGTAAGAATGTTTAGGTCTATTTTTGGTGTAGGTTCTAGTTCAAGAGATGATGTGCATTCTACAGTGGAAGCTTGGAACCAAAAGGGTTAATTGATTGGATCAATGCTATGAACAAACACTTTGACTATGCTGAAGTGAAGGAGGACATGCAAGTTAGACTTGTTGTCACAAGGTTAAGAGGGCATGCATCCTTGTGGTGGGATGGTGTGCAAGAGGAAAGGATATTGAAAAACAAAGCCAAGATCAATGGTTGGAACATAATGACAACTAAATTAAAAGGTAAATTTCTTCCTAAGGATTATAACTTGATTTTGTTTAGGTAAATGAAAAATATTAAACAAAAGTCAATTACAGTTAGGGAGTATACTGAGAAATTTTATAAGGTAAGTATCAGATCTGGACTTATGTAAGATACACCTGAGAGGGTAGCTAGGTATATTAATGGTTTAATATTTGATATACAAGATGAATTGGGTTTGTTGTCATTGAGATCTATGGAGGAAGTATATCAGGATTCTTTGAAGGTTGAGGAGAAGCCAATGAGAAAACATAATCAGAAAGAAAAGTTGGGAGGCTCTAGAGGAAGGGAACATCAGTAGACAGGTGAAGCTAGCAATTCAAACCAGCAAGTACAGCCTGCCATAAATAATGAGAACATAGGTGTAAGAAATGCTTCAAGAGGAAGAGGTAGAGGAAAAGGTGGACAAGTAATATGTTGCACATGTGGACATCTTGGCCATATGTCCTGGGATTGTACTGAGAATGTTATAAGATAGAGAGGAGCACAAATAATGCAGGCTGAACCTGAAGCTCCAAATGAATTAGAAGTTCCTTTGAATTACCCTGAACAAGGTGAAGCCTTGTTTTTGAAAAAGGTAATTGATGAGTCAGTTCAAAGGAGGAGCCTGTTTAAGATAGTTTGCAAAGCTGAAGGTAAGTGCTGCAAATTAATAATTGATGGTGGTAGTACCGATAATTTGGTGTCTACAGAAATGGTGTACAAGCTGAATTTAAAGAGGACAATACATCCAAAACCATACAGAGTTGCATGGCTCCAGAATGATCATCAAGTTCTTGTGAGTGAACAATACAAAGTAAACTTTTAGATTGGAAGTTATCAGGATGAGGTAAAATGTGACATCATAGAAATGGATGCTTGTCATGTTTTTATTAGGAAGGCCTTGACAGTTTGACAGAGAAGCAGTGTATGAGGGTAAGATGAATGTATATTCCTTTGAAATGAATGGAAAGAAACATAGTCTTCATCCATTCAGAGGTAAGCAAGAGGAAGTCATAGTCAATTGCTGATGATGACTGAAAATAAAATTGTGAATGATTGGAAAGCTGAAGATGGGGTAAAAGTAATTTCACAAGTAAATAATTTTGAAATTGAAATGACTAACAAGGGGTGCACTTATTAGTTGAAGGAAAGAACAGACCAATAGGAAATGTCAAATGCAAGCATAACATTGATGGAGGAAGTACAGTATTAAGTTAGAAAAGATGATGGAAAGTTTATGATTAAAGAAATCACCAAGGATAGTGATGTGATAGAGGCAAGCAGAAGGGAAGAAGGCCAAATTTTTCTGACACAGAATTCTAGGATGAAAGATGTATTTATGTTTAATATATTTTTTGTTTTCTTATGTGACAGGAAATTTGATAAATTTATGTGTAGATGAAGGAGAACCTGTTGAAAACTTGTTTACAGGTCAAAGGAAAGAGGAACTTGAATATTCGAAGAATTATGAACATATACTAGAAGAACCAGAGGACTAGTTGCAAACATAGAGCTAGAAGACATGGTTGAATGGACTGTTCAAAATGAGAACACTGCCCAAACTTACACTTTTGGTATCTGCTGGAAACCTACAGAAAAACAGCAGGGAGGGAGTTCATGGACAGGAGCCCATGAAAAGTTTCAAGTTGGGGAGTTTGATGATAGGCTCATGAAGATGAAGTTATCCATGACTTCACCAAAGTTAGTTGAACCCTAAGGAGACCTAGAGTCTCACACATGAATAAATTGTTTTATGTAAAGTTGAATAAATTTGGATAGGAACACTCGGTCCTTCCACTTGTAAATGATAAGTTAGAATTAGTTGGTAAGCAAAGTGATTGTAGCAGTTAGTTAACGAGTCACTGATGACTCATAGGGTTAGTAGAGTTGAATATTGCACAATTTTTTGTTATTTACTAGGGCGTTTTATTAAATTACTTAGTTTGTTTGTTATTAACCAGGGCGTATTATTATGTTTCACAATATGCTTATTATTTTCGGCCACAGTGTTGGAATTTGACGAGCAAAATGACCATCATGGGGCATTTTGACCGTCAAATACGGTTAAAAATTTTAGTAGACCTTTTTTTTCTTAAGGGTAAATTTATCATTTAAACGTATTTTTGAAAGGCAATAAAATTTTGAAAACTTATTATATTACTACTATTTTTGAAGGGCAACAAAATTACTAAAACTTCATTATAAATTACTACTAATAAAGTAGTAATATCAATCCTTTTATCTTATTATTATATAAAATTATATTTTTCAAATTCCAACCATACTTTCACTAAAAACAAAAATATTAAGTTAGTATTATTTCCATCATCCATGCTTTTCTATTTTGTAGGTTTTCTTGATTTTTTTTAAAGTAAAAAAAGTCATTTAACAATGATTTTTCTTTTTTATTTTATTTTTTTTACTATTGTAATTAGCATCTACATAATACAAATTTCAGTGCTCAATGCTCAACTAAATGATTTGAAAGTTGGAAGTGGATCTTGGAAGGCTCGAGCTGGAGCCTAGAAGCCCTTGGAGTTGGAGAGTAGACAATGGAGTCTGGACTCTGGACACAGTCTTGGAAAGGATTATCAAGATTCAAAGATATTGTTTGTAGAATTTTTTTTGGTTTAGATTTAAAGATTTGTTTAAAAATCTATTGATTTGTTTAAAATCTACTATGATTTTATGTACATTTTCTGTAATTTATATATATTTAAACTCGATACTCAGATTTGCCAATACATGGTTGAAATATTTTAGTACAAGAGTATTTCCAGGTGCAACAAAGATTGCTTATTTAAGTCAACCAATAGTAATTAATCCAAATAAACTTGAAAGTCCACTAGGTTTTTTAACTTTGTCCTTCAAGCTCAATAGAATATAGTTTTCTTGCCTCTTCTGCGTGATAAACAAAAAAAAACAAAATTTCAACTTCACATAATCGAGTGGTTCAATTCTAGAATTAAAAAAACTAAAAACATGATTTGTCATCTTAAATCGATACCCAACAGATGATCCCGTTTTAGATCCTAATCCTGTTCTAGTTCCATAGTCAGTATTTCAATTTTATAAGTCAAAAATTTGATAGCTTGTCATAGAGTCATTCTAAGTTGTCCTTTTAGGGTAGATAATTGAATAGTAAAGGCAGGCAGCAGGTCGATGAAGCAGTGTTATTACTAGCCTATTCCCCGGAAGGAATAAAACGACAAAAGGAGTATGCATAGAGAATCGAAGTGGTTCTCACCTTAACTAGCCTAGTATGAATGTGAGGACAACTTCATGTATGCTTAACAATTCTCTGTAAAGATCAAAATGGAAAAAAGGAATTAGCGACGGTCAAAGTTGTTTGACTGTCTAGCCTGGTTGAACGTGAGAAATATCCAAGTGGAGAATGGTAACATGAGGTTGGTATCGAAATAGTGGTCTGGTCATCTATGGTTCCTAACTATATTTCCTATCAGCTCTCGATCTTTTGAACAATCTTAAAGACTACTGAAAAACAAATTGTAAAACATTTATGTAAAATTGATGCATTTGTAATTTTCAATTTACATGTGAACAGTCAAAGACAAAGTTGTAGGCCAATTTTGAAAATAAGTTATGAACAGAGTTATTTTATGCAACTGAACTCGATTTTGTTAGCATTAAAAGACTTGGTTCCTTCGACTTTAATGGAGCATGGTAATTCTAATATATTATATTCTTATTCTCCATTTTTTCAAAACTATTTTATGATCATCGTGTATGTACTAATTCAGTCTCTGGTTGTGTGTATTTGATATAATTCAGTCTAATAGTCCTCTTTCGAGCCACAATTAACAAACACCAATTCCTACGGAAACCTTGAACATCTTAGCAAATTACAGGCCATCCATTACCCCAGTAACATTATTTCAAATCTAGGCCATCTCAGTTTGTGATCCCACGTGAATATAAAATTTAAAGTGTTTTCTTAATCAAGCGTCTAAGTGGTGATCCTCAATTCAAAGGTGTTATTTTCCCTTCATATCATTCCGTTGTGAGACCAAGTATCCCTACCAATGGGTATCTGTTTGTATGGCTTATTATAATACCAGGGAAAATACGAAGCCAATATATAGCCCATCCACAATTCCAGGTCTATTACGCCTTACTTCTTCCTGAGAGGGGTGTTTATGTGTAGCAGACCATCTCCCTGGTGTGCTCGACTCTTAGTTTTAGCTTAAAAATGATATAAATTGTCTCCATCTACAAACCTATAGTGGAAAAAGGAATTCAAATTTATATTTAAATGCCTCATAAGCTGTAATTAAAGGCCGTGATGTATTTGTTGGTTGATTTTGGAGGGAGGGTGTATTCAGCAATCCATGATCCAGTCATGTAGTCTATCTAAGAATTGCATCCAAAAAAAGGGGAAAAGTTGACCTATAACTCAACACTGAATTATAGCCACTTTGGTGTTATCAAATAGCTTTATTATACATAAAATTGTATTCCATTGGATTGCTGGCAGTTTAGCGATCATAGATATCAATAATGACCACATTTTTATTTTAATATAAAAATGTCAAAAAGATATTATTTTGAAAAAAAATTAACAAAAATTAATTATTGAAGGGTAAATTTTTTAGCAAAACTTCACTTTTGAAGGGTAAAATTTTAAACAAAACGTTTCATGATGGGCAATATAAAATGTCAAAACGTTAAAAAAAAAATTGACGAGTAAAATTAAAACCAAATTCCAGCACTTGGACTCGAGCATAGTTTTCTCTAGCAAGCTTATTTGGCACGTTGTTATACAAAAGAAATTAAAAGATAGAAATCCTCATGCACTCATTTTTTGGTTGTTCTATCTATTGTTCAATTAACCATTGCACAAAGCATTCAGTTATGGGAAAACTCTTTGATAAATTTTTGCTTGAGTGAGTTAGTATCTTGTGGGGGTTCATTACTTGGGTGCACCTTCCTATTGGAACATTTTCTTGCTTGAGTTGGCAACAATTGGAGAGTGTTGTCTCTCTTGAGAACAAAAAGAAACAACTGCATGGGTTCTCTTGTAACCTAATATAGGGAACTATCAAAAAGAGTTGAGCACAATAAACCATTTGAAAACCTTGACCTTCATTTGAGGTTTACTAAGTATATGTGTTGGTGAGACTATGAGATACAATTTTATAGTTTATGGATAAGATGCTATGGCTAGAATCCAAACTAAATAGTCTAGAATGACCAAAGATATTTTAATGATGTACACTTCTTAATAATATAAAAATATCTCATGGATGCAAATGAATAAAGAAGCAAAAGATAAATGAATAAGGAAGAAAAAGAGACCAGGGTTAAGATTCCACAAGTCTAGGAAGTGAAAGGGGGTTAAGGGGAGATGACCCTAGTAACTATTTACCTATTTCACTATTTTTACTTGTCAAACATGGTTACGAATTTAACCCAATGTTGGCAAAACCCGTGTTTATGGGGGGTTTATTATTTAATCATTACTTAATTATTCTAATATAAGATTAAAGGGGTGAAAAGTGCACTCCTCCTGAGGAGCCACATGGAAAATTGGGAACATGCATCTAAAATGTGGGATATCAAGTTAGAGAATCATTCATCCTTTCAATCATTCTCAGTAGTTGATTTCTGGTACATTATAGAAAGAGGAAACATGAAATTCAATACTTGTTTATGCAAACTTTCCATGGGGTATTTGGTGTTGATGTTCACTATGCCACTATGAGAGGAGCCTGGCCTACAACTAAAAATCCTTGAAATCACAGTAGTGATACTACTCGGAAAGATTGTGACGGAGCACTAGAAAAGGACTGGGATGTAGAAATTGAACTCATCCTTGAATTCATTTGTTGAAGAAGAGTCTCACTTCTAGAACAATGAATCAATTGAAAGAAATACTAGTGAGTCGGAGCCCACCTTAGGCACAATTCAACATTACGAAGATTAACAAGATGAGAAGGTTGTTTTGGTTGGATCGCAACACCTATGATAGGTCATTGGAAATACTCAACCGTCATTTGAAGGGTGAGTAAGTGAGTAGCCAAAAAGAGACAAGCAAAGGCTTAAAGTTCATAGGAACCTTTGGTCATAAATGTATATTGTAGCGATAAAGACAAGATGTGGAATTCCCAATGGGTAGCTTGGGAGTACACAAAGGTTTGTAAGTGGATCTATGGTGTAGTTTACCAAGTGCAACTCGAGGAGTTGACACCATTTACGAACCATGTGTTGATGTATTTGTAACTTCGGAAGATATTCTAATGTATATTATCATTGTATGTTGTTGAACCCCCATTGGGGATGTGTGTTACCCCTTTACGGGATGTCTAAATTGTGTATAGACCTTGAGGCACAACCTCCGTTGTAAGTCGGGGCAATAGTCCTCAATGTAACATCATGTAATATGTAATTATGGTCTCTCTAGGAGAAGTGGGCCCCATGTGAGATGACATGTAGACTCGGGTCTTATATTTGGTCAGTGACTTGAAAGGGTATAAATAGGGAGGTGCTCTCCCTCATTTATACACACCTTACAAACTCTTTAAGACGCATGAGAGAGAGAGATAGCCAGAGGAGGAGAGAAAGATAGCTGTTGAACATTTCTTATTACTGCTTTTGATCATCTTACTATTCTGAAGAAGTTTGCGGGGTTTTTTCCTTTGCGGGGTTTTCTCCTTTATGGTTTCCGCTATGAAAATATTTGTGTCTTGTGTATCTTTTATATCTTATACATTTTGTTGTGCTTGTTATTCTTTTAGATAAAGATCCTAGATAATCTTATCAGATCTTAAGAAAATCTAACACCATGACTCAGAGATGGACTTGGGTAGTAGGCATAAGCTAATCATTCAAACTAATGGTAGTGTTGGTGGATTTGGCAGCCACTCACTCACTTAAACTAAGTTGATGAATAGCATGATGACTCACTACCATTAGCATAGGCATGAAAGCACCAAGAAATTGGTACCCTTAAAAAATTGTTGGATAACAAAAGAAAGTTTGAAAACATTAGGGCAAAGGTAGTGATCTTTCCTTGGTTCACACACTTGTAGTAGGTGATTGAAGTGTGAAAAGAATTGATTCATTTTGCATGAGGAAGTGCATTTATGATGGATTGAGCATGATGGTTGAATTGGCTACTCAACCAATTCATGACTTTGGGAA
Organism: Pseudotsuga menziesii; assembly: GCA_001517045.1. Classification (NCBI taxonomy): domain Eukaryota; kingdom Viridiplantae; phylum Streptophyta; class Pinopsida; order Pinales; family Pinaceae; genus Pseudotsuga; species Pseudotsuga menziesii. The sequence continues at coordinate 85,296 of LPNX010491087.1, read as the reverse complement.
GTACTGGTGTACAAAAACATGACAGAATTGCTTGAATGCAAATGCCTCAGTAAGTTTGGATACAACACAATAGTTGGACCGATGAAGGCATCTCACTTTAGAGGTTCGGTTGCAGCAGCAGAAAGTAGTTGCAAGAACACTTGGAGTTGCAGCATGAAGGAAGCAACAACAACAATGATATGACTTGAGAACAATGGGTCTTGAAGATGTTGTCGAGGACGACAACTACTCTTAGTGGGGGAGGATGTAACACCCTTACGATGGTATGACTTGAGAACAATGGTTCTTGAAGAAGACAACAACTACTCTAAGTGGGGAAGGATGTAACACCATTGCTTAGGGAGAAAATCTAGGGCAGGAGCGCCCACTTAGGTGATATTCTGTTGGTGGAAGACAAGTCGACAAGAGGATTTGGCCAACAAACCAATGGGAAGGTGACCATCTTGATTGGGCATATGGTCAAACAGTAAACATTAATCACTCAACCTGTGGGCAAACAGTAAACATCCAAAGGATTCCACTTTCTTTCACTGTCCACATTTATAATAATCGGTGTTTCAATATGATTAATCTACAGGTTGTGTCACACAGAATACATACCGTAAATGTAACCAGCGAGGTCTCGGTATCTTATATGACGCACTCCTTCAATTTGGTGGAGGCGCGCAAGAATGTAATTTGCGTAGAAAGAAATGAAGGCCACTGCGATAAATCCCAGGCTTCCTGCTATCCATCCCAAAGGAACCATGCAAATTCCTGGATATCCTAATACATACGCGCTGTTCATTGCTGTTATCAGGATGAATCCTACCTGATACCACGGATCTGCAACAGTTTCAACAATATTAATAATTCACTTACAATATGTAACTGTCTGTCAGCTATTGAATCACTAGATTGGAACGAACGAATTATTGACTTACCCTCACTTATGCGATGAGCTGTGTTCTTGGATTCATCTGTGGTCTCCTCTTCCTCTATATATTCTGTGAAATTTTCTTGGAGTAGTCTTTCAGTAGCTGGGATCTCCATCGTTGGAAACCAAAACCAAAAACCAGGCAATTTCAAATTTGTGTGTGCGCCTGGCCAAGAACAATAACAGCAGTAACGCTCCTCCTCCTCCTCCCTCCCAAATTCCAATCCTGTGTGTTACGCTCTGTCTGCCCTCGCAGTCATTGAAATGTATAACTGGAATATTTGATTTTGGACAGAAGCCATTCTTCTATGATTCATTACAGACCTGCTTTGTGCACCAGGGTCCACAAATCCAATATAAAATATCGTAACAGGTACAGAATACCAAACCTGAAAACGAACCGGAAGATTCCCTACCACGATCTTATTGGACAATTTTCAAGAAAAATCTTAGTTACGCAGCGACGCAATTTAATCATTGTCCAAATTTTAGAGATCGTATCTATCATTCAAACTTACCTTTCAACCCATGTATAATGATTTATAATGTAATTGGAATTTTAAGTCAATTATCATTATAAATTCATAACTTACCTTTCAAACCTCTATATTGTTGAGTGGAATTATTATATATATATATATATATATATATATAAATTGATTTTGATTGATAGATAAGATTGGTCTCAGCCACCATTCCCATATAGCAGCTAGTTATGGGAGCTATGAAGCTATCATGGTTTTTGCCACCTTCTCAAGAAAAAGAAAGTACTAGTCTTTTCCAGACTTTAATCCACTTAAAAGGAGTAAACATGTCTTATTATATTAAAGAAAAGGAGAGTTATACAACATTGGAATACAATCCAAAGGAATGATGGGAGTCTTTACAAAAAGATAAAGATAGTGTTCTTGAAACATAAAAACTATGCTATTATTTAACTCTACTATTAATGGAAAACGATGTAATTAGTCTCAATATATATTTTACAAAGCATTACACTGTAATATATATTTGACAAAACATTATATAGTCAAGATATTATAATATCTTTAGTTTTGATCATTGAAATATATTATGTAAGATGATGTAAATATGCTATTATAGATTCTTAGAGTCACAACTCAAGGCTAAATCCTTACTAGTAAATGGATAGGATTTTTATAGTCACAACTCAAGGCTAAAGCCTCACTAGTAAATGGCTAGGATTCTTAGAGTCACAACTCAAGGCTAAAGCCTCACTAGTAAATGGCTAGGCATGTATAATGTTTATATATGGGGCCAAGTGGTTGGCTTGTCATGATGACTCAAAAGCTATGCAAATATTATGGAAAATAATAAAATGGTCCAAACAGGTTTTGTAAGGAACACTAAATGAGCTATGATTCCACTATATGGGATGAGAAAAGAGGGCCTATGTGAGATTAAATCCTCTTTTGCCAAGTTCCAACCTTAAAACACGCTGCATTTCTGCCATGTGCCTTAAATTAATGGACCTCATTTGACTTGTTAAATCTAATCATTAAGTGCATGTGTGATGATGGTTGGAAAATTCTTCTCACGTAGTTATGAAAGCATTGGATTAATATACTTTTATGACAATGGTAAGAGTCCTTCCTTTTTGGTTAGAAGTAAAGTAAGTTGTCTTTCTATCAATCCTTTTATCTCCATTTGAGTCTATCACTCATTCTTGTTGTACAGTCCATACACTACCAATAATTAGCATTCTGATGAGGAAAATTGCAGGAATTAGAGGGAAGAGGATGGTTGTAGGTGAGCATAAAGCTTGGGCAAGATAGGAAACCTTACCCATTGTTTATCTATTTCTCCAAGATGCTTGAGAAGCTATCAATTGATGTTACATGAGGTTTTCTAAAAGCATATAGCAGGTCGGACTCTTTCTATGCATATTGAAGAGCACTATATGGGTTGGGTACTCTGAGGGAATGTTGAGTAAAGAAAGAGTAAGCCTTCCTTGTGTTGTGTGGGGCAGTGGAAGGGAGTTTAATGGATGAGATGGTTGAAAGAAATAAATATAGTGCTCAATGGTGAGAATATTAGCTAAACATGAGATAAAATGGGTTGGAGAGAGAGAGGTGTTTCCTTCAACCTAGTAGCCTCATAGTCAGGCTTGGGGTGGTATCTACAACTTATACCTATAGTTGGGTGGAAAATTTTTCTTACATAGCCAATTGCTTGGATCTTCTTTTGTTAAAAGATAAGTATTCTTTGTTGTGTATGAATATACAGTGCTTATATTTTTTTTCTATTAAGAATACGGTGGGCTATACATTTTGTGTATGTGAAATATAGTTCTTAATTCTATTGTTTTTTATCTCCATGAACCTGCACATGTATTTCTTAGTCTATGTTGCTCATGGGAAGTTTAAAATAGTTTTGAAATCAAATAATGGCACCATGAGGTGAAATTTTGAAACATGAAATTCATAACTACCCCTCCTTTAGTCAGAATGATGGATGGGGATGCCTATAGATATTAAAAAGAAAGTCCATACATGGCATCTTCCATCTCTTGAAATTCATTTTTTAGATTTCTAGAGCATGTGTACTCTTCTTGTTAATGCTCTTATCAAAAGTCATATGTAATCATCTCACCTTTAAACTTGGAGGGTTTCCATCCCGCCCAACACTTCCTTTGAGATTTTATAGGTGCATGGGATTCTAATTTAGAAGAAGAGAGAAGTGTCACATGTTCCCTGTTACCAACATTAGATAATTGCGAGATCAAATAAACAACCAAATTAACCTCGAATTCCAGTTCTAGGAATTTGTTTTTCTACATTGGCATGAAGTTCACATTTCTTCCATCAATTTCTTCAACAAATTTAATTCAATTTTGGTCTCCAGAACATATTTATCTCTTTCACAAATTTCCAAGTTATCATTTTATGCTCCTTGTCATTCATGCCAACCATGCCATTGGCATTTTGAAACCACCACAAGCTTTTGTATTTCTGGTAGACCATGCTCATAGTGCCTTACACCCTTCTTAACTTCAACAAGGTTGTACCAAACACATTTACACCCCTGTTCCATAATAATGCCATAATTGGTTGAAAGAAAGAAAAATATGTTTGTTAACAAACTCATGATAAAAAGAGAATTCATTCACGCTCTTTTAAAAAGAATTGCTAACATAATCCCATGACTTAAAGCTCGATTGTAAAGAGAGACCAAATCACCCACCAAACTAAATGCTATAAAAAAATGTCAAAATACCATACGCCACCTTCAACCATGAACCACGTTCACTACAAGTTTGAAACATCTTGAGAGGCAAGATGGCACGCTGCGATGGTAGGGTTTCACAGGAAAAATGGAGAACTCCCTGTTACGGAAATCTTACGGCGGTTTTGGTTTTCGTCCATGGTTCGGTTTGTATTCAACATTGAACACCTGGGATTTTTGTTACCCTTTCTTCTTTTTTCTGTCAATTTTCTTTACCCTGTGTTTTCTTGGTCGGGCTTCACCTACGCTCTTCATTTTTCTTGGGATGGTGATTGTATTCTGGTTCAGTCTGTGGGTGATACAGGCTGTATCTCTGCTGGTTTGTTTCTTTTTCCTTTGTGGTGAGCCTTTGCCCTGGGCTCAAGAGGGTTTTGGCTACCGTGCTTGTCCATTACAGACGGTGGTAACATGGAGTTCCTCCCCTTCTCCAAGGGACTAGTACCAACCATGCACAAAAAGTGGGAATATTTGATATTTTTCTTCGCCTCAGTGTTTGTTTGATAGTTTCGCAGGGTTACCACCTCTGCATGAGTCTTTACGTTGTATGCCCGTTGCATTTTTTTATCCTGATTCATGTCTCCTATTTTGCCTTCGTTGGCATGCGGTTTCTTCTGGCACTCATTATACCCCGCTTTCATGGGGTTGACTTATGGGTTTTTTTCGTTTGTTTCTGGGGCACTTGGGTTTTTATCCTTTTTCCTGTTGGTCTTTGCAGTGTTTCTGTCCTTCCCTACAATAGTCATTATCTTTTCCTTTTGTATTATGGTTTTGTCGGTCCGGAAGCTTTGTTTTGACGAGGTGCCTGACATATTTCGTCAGCTGGGGTTTTGGCCCATCTGTTCCCTGTTAGGGTTTTAACTTCTGGAGAAACCCCTAGTTTGTGGGTGAAAGACATTCTTTGGTGTAGTGCCACCTTATGGGTTTCACCCTACTTGGGGTCTGTTGTCAACGGTTGTTCTCTTGACAGGGGTGTCGAGACTCTTGTGTGCTACTCTCAGTGCTTTCTGTTTGTCTTGTGACTGGTACCTCAATATGAGTGAGAAGCGGGACTCCTCACACCACTGCAGGAAGCGAAAAGTCAAGGGTATCAAGCCCTTTTGAGCAAGTTTCGTTATGTTCTCGGGCACGATATTTTCATGGATCATGTAGACTCTTTTTGTTCGAGAGCACTGGTGGGTAGGCTGGAATATTGTCATCTGAGGAAGAAAGACTGGGTGGAGTGGGCAACAGCTCATTGGAAACCATTGCTTACCTTCATACCGATTATCAGTTTGCTCTCCAATGGTTGGATTGTCTTTGTGTTCTTAGAAGTTGAACATGCATCTGTCATCCAGGACTCACTGTGGAGAATTGGAAATGGTTCCCTAGTTTTGGGGCGCTGGCATGCAAAATTTGACCCTCTTAGGGAAAGGGTGACTAAGCATCACCTTTGGGTACTCCTACCATCACTACCCTTCCCCCTCTAGAGAAAAAGTATTCTTGAATGTATTTCCAATACTGTTAGCAGATTTGTAGCGGTCGATGATGACTTCCGTCTCACATACGATAAGAGGATGGAAAGGGTGCTTGTAGAGATGGATATATCTCATGGGTTGCCAGTAGAGGTAGATATACTTTGCAAGGAATGCCTATTGACATAAAGATTGGACTATCTCCATGTTCCTTTTCGGTGTAGTCAATGCCATGATACTGGGCATCTTAGAAGAACCTATCCTCTCCTTCTTAATAATTAGTCACGCTCTAGCAAGGATGGCTCTCCTATTTCACGTTGTCCTTCATCCACATTTTATTTGGCGCATCCTAAAACAGGTATTTATTCTCAGGATCTCTCTCTCTTTTTGATGATGTCTCTGACTCTCTGCTTGATGCTATAAATGAGATTGATACGGCTCCTGTTAAAGACTGTCATCCGGATTGTGTTATTCCTACGGCCCCTATTTTGGATTCCCCAGCTACGACACCTCCTCTCTCTCCTTCCTACACTATGGCTTCTTTTCCCCGTGCTCCATTACCCAAGACTCTATCCCTCCACCTTCTCCCTCAGTACCATCTTTATTTTCACATGAGGACTTCCCACCTCTTCCTCCACCCTCTTCTCCTCATCCTCATATCCCCTCTCCACATAGTCCTGTATCTTCCCCATCCTTTTCTAATCCCTCGCTCCAAAGATCCCTGTCGATATTTTCGGCAAAAAATCCTTCTTCTCCCTCTACCCTCCCTCTGAATTCCATTCGTTTTGAAAATGTTACTGGCCGGGGAAAAAAAAAGGAAAAATCTGACCCTGCAGGGTTTTTGTCTACCTCTTTATACTCCCCTCTCTGTACGCATAAAAAATGTTGCGAGAGGTAACTTTCATCGGGGACTTAGAGCATCGGCTCCCCTCCCTGTTGTTCCTTAATGAAAATTTTGTCGCTTAATGTCCGTGGTTTGGGAGGCAAGACCAAACAATGCTGCCTTTGGTCTCTTATTCTCTCGATTGCTCCTGAACTGATTCTCTTCCAGGAAACGATGTGTAGCACTTACCCAGCTCTCCTTGCTTTTTCAAAACTTATGCCTAATTGGGAATTCTATGCAACAAGTGCTTCGGGCCTCTCGGGGGGCTTGCTCATAGCCTGGAACCCCTTATCTGTTAGATGTCATGCCTTTGAAACTATTGCGGGAATCCTTGTCAAGGCAAGGTTCCGTGGTCTGTCAACTCCTGTGGCTATCCTTAACTGCTATGGTCCCTACAGGAACAAGGAACTATTTTGGGAAAAATCCCTTAGCAGGGGTCTTCTCAGCACTCCTAATTTGATGCTTGGAGGAGATTTAAACCTGACTCAGAGTTCCTCATAGATCTGGCATAAAAAGGTTGTCATCGATCCTCTTGGTCCACATTTTAATCAACTTTTTGCCTCGGTTGATCTTGTGGATATTGCTCCACCTTCTGTTGGACCCACCTGGAGAAATGGGAGGGCTGGGGAAGATGGGATATGTAAAACACTTGACCGTTTCCTACTTTCCTCTTCTTTGATCCCTGAATTTAACTTGCACCATGTGTGGGCTCAACCTTCTGATATCTCTGATCATTTTCCAATCTGCCTTGAATGGAACAATAGGGAGGGATCTAGTAACTACCCTTTCAAATTCAACAGGTCCTGGTTATCAGATCCGGATTTCTCTCGAATGGTTATTAGGAGTTTTCCTGTCTTAATACCCTCAGCTATTGATGACAACTTGGACTTACTTTCTCATAAGCTCAGATTGCTAAAAAGGGAAGTCAAGTCTTGGATAAAAAAAAAGGAGCTGATATGGAATTGGAATCAGTTATACTGGATGATGAAATTGGTGCCCTTCTTACTTATTCTTCCTCAAGTATTCTATCCCATGAGGATCAGTTGTCTTTGAATTCGCTCAGAACAAAAAAAAATGCGTTATTGGATCACTACCTGCTCACATGGCAACTCAAGAGTAGAGCAAAGTGGGAAATTCTTGGAGACTAAAATATTAAGTACTTTCATGCCTTGGCTTCGGGACATAGGAATCAAAATGCTATTTGGGATTTAGAGGATGAATATGGACATAGTGTGGAGGATGAGGTAGCTCTTAAGGAACTGGGACTAAGACATTTCTCTCACATCTTCAGAGATGATAAACAAACCTGTATTTTGGCCTAGCTCAAAGTTGTCATGTTGTACCCTTCTATGCTCTCTTCTGAGGAGGCCGGTGGATTCATTGAAAGTTTTTCTATGATAGAGATTGAGGGTGCTTTGAGATCCTTCAAAAAGGATAAGAGCCCACTTCCGGATGGCTAGCCTGTTGAATTCTTTATTCACTTTTTCGACCTGGTGGGTAGGGATTTGCTAAAAGCTGTGGAATGTTCTAGGATATCTGGAAGGATTGCTCCCTCTCTTAATTCCACTTTCCTTGCTCTGATTCCTAAGAAGGATAAGCCCACTAACTTCGTTGACTTTAGGCCAATCTCTCTGTGTAATTTGATCTATAAGCTCATATCTAAAATTATTGCTATAAGATTAAAACCACATCTCGACTCTCACATCTCCCAGGAACAATTTGCGTTTCTCAAAAATTGTCAAATTGTCGAGCCCATTGGTATTACACAAGATATTCTTCATACTGTTAGAACAAAAAATACTTGTGCTCTCATTCTTAAGTTGGACTTGGTTAAAGCCTTTGACAGAGTGAATTGGTCTTATATTAGACTCATATTGATCCAGATAGGGGTGCCTCTCATGGGAGTCAACTGGATTATGGGATGCTTATTATCAGCTAACTTTGCTGTGTTGGTTAATGGAACTCCATCCAAGTTTTTCAGTGCATCTAGAGGCATCAGACAAGGCTTCCCCTTGTCTCCCTTGATTTTCTTACTTGTCATCGAAAATCTCAGTCTCCTGATTACTGATGCCAGGGAGAATGGTCTTATCAGAGGTATAAAAGTCTCATCGACCCTTGCTCTTACTCACCTCTTATTCGTGGATGATGTTATTCTTCTAGGAACTGGTACCCTGCATGAATGGATGGCTTTTGAAGTCATCTTAAGCACCTTCTGCAAGGCATCTGGGATGAGTATCAGTTTGGAAAAGTCGGGCTTTCTCTATAATAACGTGGATGAAGATACCCTTATTAGTGTTGCTAGGGTTCTTCCTTACAAAATGGATACTATTTCTACAGGCTTCAAGTATCTTGGCTATTTTCTTAAGCCATTAGGGTACAAGATAAATGAATGGCTATGGCCGATACATAAATATGAAAAAAGGATTTTTCATTGGGCACATAAATATATTTCCATTGGTGGCAGACTGGTTCTTATTCAGGAAGTGTTATCAAGCATACCTGTCTATTGGCTGGCCCTTGCTCTAATTCCAGCCTCTTTCTTGGATAAAATTAGAAGGTTAACCTTCGAATTTCTCTGGGGCTCCTCGGGGGTAAAACATAAGTACCATTTGATGAATTGGATGCACCTTTCATGGCCAAAAGAGAAAGGAGGAAGGGGTATTAAAAATCGTCCATGGTTTAGCATGACCTTGAGATTAAAAAAAAATTGGATGGTTCTTTAGGGAAATAGTCTGTGGCACCAGGTTTTAATTAGCAAATATTTGAAGAATCAACCTGTTGTGTCATGGCTCAGAGATAAAAAAATTCATAGTTTGTGGAGCCTTTGTGATCTGGAATGGTTTCATGCACACTCTTTCATGGCTGGAAAAATGCTTGGCTTGGCAAGTTGGAAATGGCCAAAATATCCTTGTGGGTATTGGCTTGATTATTGGAACACACTCCCTATCAGTGCTTCCCCTAGGTATCAGAGAATATCTTGAGGATATTGGCATTGTTTCTCTTATTCATGCACAAAACATCCTCCCTGGTCAGCACAGTTATTGGTATACGTCGGAAGACTTGAATATTGCAGGAGATTGGAAATTAGCATGGGAAAATTACACTAGGTGTTTGGAACTTGGTAGGATTCGACTCAATTCCCTTGCTGATTCCTTAGTTTGGGACCATAATAAACATGATGGTAATGTTACGACGGAGCTAGTGTATGACCTGATTTTTCTCTCTTCATCCCCTCCGAACTGTAGTAAACTTCATGCTTTTCTCTGGTCTTGCATTATTCCCATGAAAAATCTATGTTTCATCTAGTTGGCATTGGCAAACAAAATACTCACATGGGACAATCTCCAGAAAAGAGGTCGAATCTGGCTTGGCATCTGTGCACTTTGTGGTTTGGGTGAGGACAGTGTTCAGCATATTTTTTCTTCTTGTACATTCTGGAAGACAGTGTTTGAATGCCTAAGTGACCAGTATCACTTACAGCCTCTTTACAAGAGTGATAGTCTCAGCTCCTTTTTGGTTACTTGGATATCACAGTACTCTAGACACTCTGAGTGTTGTTACCTACCTTTTTTCGTCCTCTGGTTTATTTGGAAAGAACGTAATCTTTGTATCTTTGAAGGAAAAAAGCCATCGATCTTGGGAATACTCCACCAAATTGATTATTATTTCCAGCTGTACCCAGTTTCAACTTTAAAGGTAAAAAAGCCTAGGGTTTGTGGATCGGGCCCATCTTTAGTCTTCCCCTATGGCTTCTTTGATGGGGCAGCTGCTAATTATAACGGTGGAGTGGGTTTTTGCCTGGTCCTGAACGAGTCTCACTCTTTTGAGTTTGCAATGGGGGCGGGTTTTAGCACAAATACAAAAGCTGCATTGATGGAACTTTGGGCATTGTTGTCTGTGGCAAAATTGATGGGGATCCCATGTCTGAATATTTTTGGTGACTCAGCAATCATCATAAATTGGGAAAATTACCATGCTTCCTTGGATCCCCCGGATCTAAGTCATTGGTGTATGTATACAAGAAGGCTCATCTCTTGTTTTCTTCACTTGTCCTTCAGTCATACATATCGATAACACAATCAGCTTACAGACACACTATCAAAATCAGCCCTGTCTTTGGCTCCTGGATGTGGTGAATTTCTGAGATTCTTGAAGGCCATTTGGTCTTATCTGATACTTTCCAGCTCTTTTGAGCTTAGTGCAGGAGCTTTGCTCTCCTTTTTTTTATGCACCTCTTTATGGATTGATGTAAATGGAGCGGGCACTTTTGATAGAAGCTCTGCACTTATGTGTCCTCGATTTGTATGACTGATAGGGATAGGTTACAATTGTATGTTCTTCTTGTTGCTTTGGTTTCTTTAGACTTCTGATGTTTAGTTCGTGACCCTTCCCCATTGCCTGCTCAAGAGTGCTTGAGATATGTTCCTGGATACTAGCTGTAACAGATTACTTTCTTGATCTTGATTGATTGTAACCCTATTGATAGGGGAGGCAAGTCAGATGTCCTTTGATTCACTTATTAAATAACAATGACAGGGTTTTTTCCTTCTGAAAAAAAAGTTTAAAACATCATTGAGAAAGAAAAACATATAGAGTTCAAGAGAATAATAAACTATAAATTCATGATATCCAAGTAACTTCTATAACAAAATTATTGTAAAACACTTTTCTATAAAAATTAAATGTAAATAATAATCTTAAAAAAGAGTGAATATAAATACCAAAATGTCAACCTTTTGAATGCATGAGATTTTAAAATCTTCATGTAAGATAAAGTTCTTAACCTCAACTTTTATGGTTAGATGTGAGACTATTATTAATGAACCTCCAACTACAAGTGCATGACTAATCTCATGCTCCTTAAAATGTGAATATTATATCATGCTCTTTAAAATGTGAATATTTTTGTAAATAGTAGCTACTTTAGTACATTCTTAATTTTATATAAAAAAAATAAATAAAAAATTGAGTCAACTTTCCTGTTTTCTAACTAACTTCTAAATATATTTTTATGTATTTCATATTTTATTGTATTCTCATATTTTTCCCATTATAATATATTCACTACCACAAAAGCTACAAAGTAACAAATCCATGTTTCCTACCTAACTCCTAAATATATTTTATTTTTATATTATTATGTATTTCATATTTTTATTGTATTCTCGTATTTTTCCCAATCTAATATATTCACTACCAGAAAAGCTACAAAGTAGCACATCCATGTTTCCTACCTAGATATATTTTTATATTATTATGTATTTCATATTTTATTGTATTCTCATATTTTTTCCAATCTAATATATTCAAAACAAGAAAAGCTACGAAGTAGCAAATCCATGTTTCCTACCTAACTCTTAAATATATTTTTATGTTATTATGTATTTCATATCTTATTGTATTCTCATGTTTTTTCCAAACTAATATATACATAACAAGAAGAGCTACGAAGTAGCAAATCCCTGCCTTCAAGAATGTGTTTATTTTTTGTTGACTTAGCATCTAGAATTGTCATTATGACTCACTAAGTCGGTTTAGTTGTAGCACCATTGATCAATTAGAGATTTTGGTTACGTGATGGTGATCCAATGTCGAACCATTTTTGTTCCTTCTTATGTTAGTCTCATGTCTGCTTTTGCTCACATATTTTAATGTGTTTTGTATTCAGTTTGCCCAAAATTTTGCACCGCTAACCCTCTATGGTTGACTGTAATGCTTCATAAAATTTTGCATCGCTAAGTTTTCTTTGACTTTGTCCTTCAATTCTTATTTGGGTACTGGGAAACTTGGAGACCTAATATCGGTTGCTTGATAAAAAAAATCAATTTCTAGCATGTACTACATATTGGCTTCCCTTGTTTCTGTCAATTTGATGGAAATAATACTTGCACTGGAAAATTATTTCACTTCCTTTTTAACCTAGAAATTTTGTAGCTAATCATTTCAACTTTCTTATCGGCCTAGAAATTTTGTATCTAATCATTTCAACTTTCTTATCGGCCTAGAAATTTTGAAGCTGAAAAGATCATTGAGTTCAAAAGAAATTTTATATTGAGTTCAAGCTGAAAAGATCGTTTGAGTTTTTACATTCTTGTCCTCTAAGCAAAAGATAGTTATTGTTGATCGTAATGCTTCACAAACCTTTGCACTACTTATTTTTTGACTTTGTCCTTGGATTCTTATGTAGGTCACTAGCAACTTGGGTTTCCTAATCAAAAAATCAATTTCAGGCCTCTTTGAGAATTTGCGTTCTCAATTTGATGGAAAGAAAACTCATAGCAAATCATTTAAATTTCATTGTCAACCTAGAAATTTAAGTTGGAAAATAGCATACATAAAACAAAAACCACCCAATGAGGTTTTGTCATCTCTACAAATTGTCCAGTTCATTCTATTGATTTTAGCTATATATATTCCTCAATGTCAATAATTAAAGGATTCAAGATGGGGTTTTGTTGTATATATTATTTTTCAAAATATGAAGAGTACTTGATTAATTTGAACAGTTTTGGACTTTTTCTCTGGTTAGAGTGTATAGTTTTCTGGTTTTGTGTGTTATGTATTTATTTAGACCTCATAGCTCAATTGGACCATAGTAGTTTTTTTTTGCTATTTCCCTTGCTACATTTCTCATTATAAGTTGGACATTGCGAGAGAGTGAAATTGTCAAGATGCATGAATCAAACTCCAAAACCTACCAATTAAACTTTACAGTCATTGATATGATTTGCAGATGTTGGGAGATGAAAAATTCTTCTCCATTCACATATACCCATTAGAATATGTTTCTCCACTGAATGCATAATCATTGCTTCTTGCAAAGAGTGAAATCACTGGACAAAGAAGTCATATTTGAGATTGGTATCAGTGTGCCAGAATACCACTAGTTATGGCCATATCTATCCTTGGAAGATATGCTACAATGAAGATACTGTAATTATTGCAACAATCACTTTGCAGATAATTCTCAAAATTCATTACATCTAGAGTAAAGCCTAAATTTTGTTTGGTGAGTCATATTCCATAGCAAATGTCTAGCAATAAATCGATATTCTATAGATGTGGTGTTAATGTGGCATTATTGAAACATATATTTTATACCTTTGTGGGAACTACTTATGCAGGAATTAGATGATAGCTGACTGGCTGCTCCATATCAAAGTGACAAAGCAACCAAAATTCAGAGTTAAAGAGGCCTTGTGCATTCAACTACCATCCCTCATGTTGAAATATTGTAACTTCGAAGAATATTCTAAATGTACTATATTAATGTAACCTGTCAGAGATGTTGTATTCCTCCGTCAGGATGTTACTATTATGTTTGGGCATCATAGAGTCATGAGGTAAAACCTCCATTGTAAGTATTCCTAGGTGAAGTCAGCCCAATAAGTTTGTTGGGGCCAACTTGTTAGGGAAAAAGTCAAGTGGAAGTAACAGAATAAATAGAGGATGTGTGTTCCTCATTTGATACACACACACACTTGTGTATAGCGGTGCATGGGAGAGAGAGAGACATATATTTGTACTTTTGATACATCTACGTAGAGGAATTTTTGCTGGGTTTTCTTCCCTTTGAGGGTTTCCCATGATAAATCTATGTCTATCTTATGATTGTGTTTCTTTCAGTGATCCTGCATATGCTATTATTGTGAAATTGAATTGAATACTAATGATATCAAGATTCTAGCTAAGCATATGGAATCTTAACATGGTATCAAAGCTAGTCTGAATAGAACAACTTTCACAAGGTGAAACTCTCTGTCCTCTCCCTACGACAAGAAATTAGGGTTTTCGTCAAAGTTGGAATTTTGGAGATCTGATTGGATAGAAAGTTGTGCCGCCCTAGAGAACATCTATTGAACATTGGATTGAAATTTTTGAGTGGGTAGATCTTTGGGAAATTCAACCCTAGTTTGGATTTGGACCAAAAAACTGCAGAAAACCAGAGAACCAGAAAACTGCAAAAACTGAAATCTCGCAAGTCAATTTTGAAGGGTGAAGATTTGGAATCTCCATAAACTAAGTATACTATCCAACTCACCTCAATCAAGTGCATCTCCTGGTAAGGTCAGTTTTTCATTTTGAGAAATTTCATTTTTTAGTGACCTCATGGATAAGACGACCCTAAGCACTAAGCTTGAGGACAAGTTGGAAGGCATAGACAAATTTAGGGCATGGAAATATAGGATTGGTCTCATTCTTAGAGAGAATTATATTGACAAATACATCAAAGTAGAAGTTACATAACCTAAAGAAGATGAATCTGAGGAGAAGCACAAGAAAGACCTGATTAGGGAAATTAGGATCATTGTTGATTCTATCAAAGATCACTTGATTCCTCGAGATTCATCCAAAGAGACCCCAAAGGAAATGTATGATTCCCTATTCATAATGTATGAAGGAAGGAACATCAATAGAAAGATGAATTTGAGAGCTCAATTGAAGAGTACCAAGACAAGACAAGGATAATCCATTTAAGACTACTTCACAAGGGTCTCCCAGTTTAAGGAGAAACTAGAAGCCATTGGAGAATCCCTTGATGAAGATGAACTAGTTATGACTACTCTCAATGGTCTCACTGGACCTTGGGATTCACTCATATAGACTATGTGTGCCAAAAAAAGAAATCATGAAGTTTGACATTGTATGGGAAGATTGCATCCAAGAGGAGGCTAGAGTAGACAATAGAGAAGATTTTCTTATAGAATATGATCAAGCCCTATCCACCCATACCAAAATAGGAATAATTCAATCTAACTTCAAGAAGGAAAGTCACAAGGAATCTCGACCTCTCGAGAGGTTCCAAAGGAAAATAGAAAACAGTCAGAGGAAAGACTACTCCCAATTTCATTGTTACAGTTGTCACAAGTTAGGACACATTTCCAGAAAATGTCTTTTAAAGAAACAAGAATATAAAAAGAAACAAGAATATAAGAAGAATAAAAACAAAAGACATTATGCACATCTAGTTGAAGATGAGGATGAAGGACAAGAAGAAGGACCTCAAAGAAAACAAGAAAAATAAGAAGATTCAGTAAAGTATGTATTATTCTCTGCACTCTCTGGGTCCATGACACCTAGAGAAGATACATGGATTTATTGATAGTGGTTCTTCAAAGAACATGAAAAGACAAAAGAAGACAATGTCAAAAATTGAATAGAATAACTCTCCTTAGAACGTATCATTAAGAGATGAATATCAATATCCTATCAAAGGTATTGGTGAAGCAAGCTACAAGATTTATTCTGGAACCCCCGTGAAAATGAAGAAAGTCTTATATGTACCATGTTTGAAGAAGAACTTACTTTATATCTCATCATTAGATAAGAGAGGATATAGGGTTTCATTTATAGATGGACAAGTACTTATGTGGCCCAAAGAAAAATCAATTGAAGATGCATTTGTCATTGGTGAAGAAGAAGGAGGATTATATAAACTCAAGGGACATTCAGAAAGAACCCTTGTTCATGAGACCGCTAGCCCAAGTGAACTATGGCATGGGACGCTTGCTCACATCAACTACAAGGCACTACCCTATGTGAGAAAAGTAGTAACAAGTTTACTATATTTGAAGATCAATCATGAAGGCACTTGCAACGGATGTGCAAGAGGAAAGAATATCAAGAATCCATTTCCGAAGAGTGAAACAAAGACTAAAGGTACATTGGAATTAATTCATTCGGATGTATGTGATACAATGTCCTCCACATATTTGAGTGGTTATGAATATTATGTTACATTTATTGATGACTATTCAAGAAAGACATGGATATATTTATTGAAAACAGAGGATGAAATATTTAGAAAATTCAAGGAATTCAAATCCCTTATAGAAAAACATTTAGAAAGAAGGGTCAAGACACTCAAAATAGATAATGGTGGAGAATATACCTCAAAATAATTTAAGGCCTTTTTAAAGAAGATGGAATAAAGAGGGAACTAACCACTCCCTACAATCCTCAACAAAATGGTGCCGCGAAAAGAAATAATAGGACCATCATGGAAGCAATGAAGACAATGATACATGATCAAGCTCTTCCTATGCATCTATGGGTTGAAGCAACAAGAACATTAGTTTATGTACATAATAGATTATCCCATAGTTCCCTTGGATTCAAGACTCCAGAAGAAATGTTCACAGGAAAGAAGCCTGAAGTGAGCCATCTCAAGATATTTGATTGCTCTGTATATATTCACATTCTAAAAGAAAAGAGAACCAAGTTGGACCATTCCAGAAAGAAGGGAATATTTGTTGGATATTGTGAAGTCTTCAAAGCCTTTAGAATATACATCCTAGGATTCCATCACACCGAGATCAGTAGGGATGTAACATTTGATGAAGAAGTAGCTCTCAAGAGATTCAGAAAGTGTCATCATGAAGAAGTATATGAAGAAGATGTACCTCCCAGAAATATAGAAGCTACGCCCTCCCCTTAAAATGAAACATCATAGGACCATGATATGCTAGAACCTCAAGAACCTCCTACTATGAATGTATCATGAAAGAGAAATCCTGCTTGGGCAAGAGAAATAATACGAGAAGTAGAGAAGTATGGAGCTCCATAAGGCTCCACAATAATAAGCAAGAGATCAAATCCATTCTCCAGTTATGTAGCTTTGATGTGTGATCTTGTAGATCTAGAACCTACCAGTTATGAAGAATGTTTACAGAAGAAAGAATTAGTAGAAGCAATGACGGAAGAACTCCAATCAATAATGAAGAATGTTGTTTGGGATATAGTTCCCAAACCCAAAGGAAAGATTGTGGTATCTTCCAAGTGGATCTACAAGATAAAGCATGCAGCTAATGGAAGTATTGATAAATACAAGGAAAGGTTTGTGGCTAGAGGATTCTCTCAGAAAGAGGGAATTGACTATGAAGAGAAATTTGTGCCAGTAACAAGGTACACTTCCATTAAAACCAGCATGGCACTTGCATCCATGATGAAGTGGAGTCTACACCAGATGGATGTCAAGACAACCTTCTTGAATGGTGTTATTGTGGAAGAAGTGTACATAGAACAACCATAAGGATTTGAAGTCGAAGACAGATGGAATTACGTATGTAAGTTGAAGAAGTCTTTGTATAGACTAAATCAAGATCCTAGAGCTTGGTACAAAAGGATAGATAACTTCTTGACGAGATTGGGCTTTACCAAAAGTAAAGTCGACTCTAACCTTTATGTTAATATTATGGATGGTGAACCTATCATAATACTACTATATGTGGATGACTTATTTCTTATACCAAATGAGAAACATATTGTAGAATGCAAGAAGAAGATCCTTGAAGAATTCCAGATGAAAGATCTTGGATCGATGCACTATTTTCTAGGCCTTGAAGTATGGTAGATCCCAGAAGGAATATTTCTCAACCGAGGAAATTATTTTGTGGAAATCTTAAAAATATTTGATATGTTGGATTGTATATCCATGGCCACACCCATGGATACCAACCTAAATTTGTTATCTGATGAATCATCGTAGTTAGTATATGTGACTCAGTATAGACATATTATTGTGTCGCTGACGTATCTGATGAATACCAATCCAGATATATGCTTTGTTGTGAACACCCTGAGTCAGTATCTAGTTAAACCTAGACATGTTCACATGATAGCTGCAAATCATGTGATGAGGTACCTAAAAGGTACGATAGACTTTGGTCTATACTATGTTGGAGATCATGAATACATATTGTATGGTTATACAGATGCAGATTGGGATGGAAGTACCTCAGATAGAAAGGCACTTTAGGTGGATGCTATTGTCTGGGATCTTCCATGATCTCATGGTTTAGGAGGAAGTAGTCCAATGTTGCTCTCAGCACAGCTGAAGCAGAGTATATAGAATCTTTTCTTCTAGTTTTGAATCCATATGGCTTCAGAAGTTGATGTCAGATCTATTTGACCTAGAGCTAGATACTGCAATGATTCTATGTGATAACCAGAGTTGTGTAAAGATGACAGAGAACCCAATGTTCCATGACAAGTAAAGCACATTGAAATTCAGTATTTTTACATATGGGATATGGTATAGAAGGGATCTATAAAACTCCAGTATGTGAGTACCGATGAGAAAGTTGATGATGTGTTGACCAAGCCTATGTCTCGAGTAAATTTTGAATACTTCCATGACAAGCTTGGTGTAGTTCAAAAAGACCTTCCTTGTCAGGAGGAACAATGATGATGATATAGACCTTCCTCGTAAGGAGGAACGATGATGTTGTTATAGACTTTCCTTGTAAGGAGGAACACTGATGATGTGGACCCTCCTTGAAAGGGGGAGTAGGTTGAAGATGTGGACCCTCCTCGAAAGGGGGATCAGGTTGATGATGTGGACCCTCCTTGAAAGGAGGAGACAGTTGATTATGTGGACCCTCCTCAACATGGGAAGCAGGTTGATGATGTGGACCCTCCTCGAAAGGAGGAGCAGGTTGATGATGTTGCAGTGGGATTGTATCATCCCTGGACATTAGTCCCAAAACAATCCGTATACTTTTGTCTCTGTGAATTGTTAAGATTGTATCATCCTTGGACTTATGTCCTAAAGTGAGAGAGATTGACCATCCCGTAAGTGGCTCAGGATTGCATCATCTTTGGAATTGTGTCCTAAAGTGATAGGGATTGACCATCCCGTAAGTGGATTAGGATTGCATCATCCTTGGAATTATGTCCTAAAGTGAGAGGGATTGGCCATCCTGTAAGTGTCTCAGGATTGCATCATCCTTGGACCTATGTCCAAAAGTGATAGGGATTGATCATCGCATAATTGGATCATGTGTGCTACAGCTTATGTTGTTGCTGATGATGATGTTGATCAAGAGATCAATTGTTGCTGCAAAGGATCAAGCGATCGAGTTCCACAAAGGATTGAGTGATCGAGTGTTGCAGAAGATGAAGATCAAAGATGAAGACTCATTGTTGTAGGAGATGATGTTCCAATACTCAAGATGTTAAAGATGTTCCAGTAACTGTTCCAATTGCTGATGATTGTTGAAAAATTTCAATGATGTATAGATGTATCACCTTGATGTTGTTGAAGATGCACTCTCTCCTTTCTCCTACAGTTGATGTTGTTATTGTTAGTATAATACCCTTCTCGTTAAGGGGGGGAGTTGAAATATTGTAACTTCGAAGAATATTCTAAATGTATTTTATGATATAACCTATCAGAGATGTTTTATCCCTTCGTCAAGATGTTACTATTGTATTTGGACATCATAGGATCATGAGGTGAAATCTCCATTGTAAGTCGGGTCAATAGAACCCTCCTGAATATAATATAATATTTTTTTGTGTCTTCCTAGGTGAATTCAACCCAATAAGTTTGTTGGGGCCGACTTGTTATGGAAAAATTCAAGTGGAAGAAAGTGTATAAATAGAGGATGTGTGTTCCTCATTAGATACACACACACACACACACACACTTTTGTATAGTGCATGGGATATATATATACCAGCAAGGAGAAAGAGCACTTTTTTGGGGTTTTATCTTTGTACTTTTGATACATCTATATAGAGGAATTTTTGTTGGGTTTTCTTCTCCTTGAGGATTTCCCAGGATAATTCTATGTCTATCTTGTGATTGTGTTTCTTTCAGTGATCCTGCATATGTTATTATTGTGAAATTGAATTGAATACTAATGATATCTAGCTAACAACATTTTGTTTCAGTGCCAATAACAACATTTTATGCTACATAGTTAAAAGGTAAAGGTATATAAGCCATATCCCGACTTAGCACCAAAGAAACCAAAGCAGCGAGATCAACGGGGAGAATAAATTTCTTTGTAAGTAGCAGGCGATGAAGAATAGAGTTGATGTGGCATTGTAGAGAAGACAATGAAAAACAATGGTCGTGTCATGGGAGATGTATAGAAGGTCGTGAAAAACAAAGTCGTGGCAAGTGTGGCAATGTCCACGAGTAAAGGATTCCATGTGGAAAATGTTTAAAGATAAAGTAGTGGCCTCTAGAGTGAAAATTGTCCTATTCATTTCTTTGCATCATAAATTAATTTAGAAATCAAACATCTAATGTTAATAATTACCACGAAACTAATTCTAAGGAAGTGATAGCATTAACATATGTCAGTTTTCTTTGAGCAAGCTCATAATTTAAAGTCAAGAAGAAACTTAGGATATCATGATCTTGAAAACATGCCCGCCTAGAGAAGAGGCCAAATAAGAGGTTCAATTTTCTAATTGGTAGAAAAAAAATCTTTCGTAGTATGATTGGTTAAGGGAAACAGTGCATATTAAAAACTTATGGTTCATGAAAAGGCAACTTGATCCATGAAAAGGAATCTACAAATGGACCAAACACAACTGGAAAATAAATTTGAGAACTTAGGATAAATTTTTAAAACTGGTTTCGGTTCACATGAAAATGAATGGAAACGACGACAATCCAATTACAAGAGTCCCTGCCATCCCGAAGGTGGGGAATAATAACATTAAATTTACACATGTTTACCTATTCACATAACTACTACATTTTTATTGACTACAAAAACTTTACACAATTTTTTCGTCAAGAATGGGTTCCAAACCTAGAGATGGGACAAATAAACATACCTACTTAAGAAAGAGTATATTACAAGATCACAAGTTGTGTGTAGCTTGATAACAGAGACACGATATCTATGAGAACCCATAAGCATGGATCAAAATTGTTGTTTTTAGTTTTTCAAGGGGGTTCAAACTTGTTTTGGTAGGGTATTCTAAAAAAATGGTCTTTCCAAAAAAAGATCAAAACACTTGAAGGCCCATGAATTTTTAAAATTTCAAAAAAAAATTATGTTTTGAATAATCTATAAATGTCATCTCAACACTTAGACCTTTAATATTAGAGGAGAATGGATGTGAACAATAGTCAATATATAAGATTCAACACTCTCTACTTATTATTGTTATTTAAAAACTAAACTCTTCTTTATTTATGTTGTTCATCATATATTCTCTATTTTACAATGTATCGACATTAAATTCATTACCCAACTCATACCCACATAACCTACCACCATATTAGATTATCAACCATTTTAAGTGCCACTTAATGGAAACTTTATCGAGAATTTTGGAAACTTAATCCCCATTTGAATCCATGTATATGTTTTATGTACATTGTCAATCCTTAATGATATGAGAATTGGTGTTGCATTCATTTTCCATACTTAATATGTTTAGATCTCACCCTTAATGTCATTCAACTTGTTCTCTTTTCCACCATTCTTGCTTTGTAGAACACCAAAACAATTAGTCATTGGTTACTAAAATTGTGATGGCATTGAAAACTTATTAATAAGATTGGTTGCAATATCTTTTTCTGTGTGTTCGTATATTTTCTCTCTAAAGGTATCTATAAACTTGTTGGTTAATAAATATTTTTGTTGCATTGGTAATGCTATGTGTCTATTTGTTATTGGTCATAACATGATTATAGCATTAATATCTACTATTTGATTTTATTTAGAAAATAATTCATGGAACCCTCACTATTGCAAGAGATAATTAACGGTAACCAAAAAAACATATTTAATACTTGAATGTAAATACCTCAACAATCTATCAATCTTTTGCATGATTTTTTCTAATTGGTATGTTCTTAATTAAGTCTAGCTTTGAACCTACACAAAATAAATGTGGTCAAATTCACAAAACCTAGAATTAGTATGGTTTAGTTTGGTTTGGTTGTTTGGAAGAACAATGCAGAACAATAATTGTACCAGCATCACACCAAGAATCGGATCAACGAGAGTTGGGAGCAAAGGGTAACAATCAGTAGTTACCTTGAAGCCCATATGGCAACAAAAAAACGTTCATTTTTTAAATTATGTATCAAATATGTAAACAACCCCAGTCCAATTGAATCCACAAATCCTCTTGAAAGAGATAAATGGCAATTTTGGAGAAATAATTGCAAACCCTCAATCCAATGAATCCACAACTCAAGAACTATGGATTACAATAATAAGACAACTCAAGAACTATGGATTACAATAATAAGAATTGTGATTTTATTATTAATTTTTTTACATTATCAAATCTTTAAATAAGTGAGAACTACATGAACTTCACATGGGAAAATATCAACAAACTTCCCCATTTCCATGAATGGTGGTAGGTTGAGAAAGAAAATGTCTCAACGGAGTTGAACTCGGGTGGATGGAATGAAATCCATCTGGCCCCACCAATGGACCACCTTATCCTTGTCATTTCACGTTATTACTAACAACATAACATTAATATCATTATCACAATATTTATCATTTTTTAATCCTCTACCACAATCTGTTCGGTAGGGTGACTTTCCCATTACTTGTTTATATGTTAAATACTTCCCTATCTATAGCTCGATAATGAAAAGTGCAACAGACCCCTTTAAATATATGAAGGATTTTAGTTTGGAGATTACAAGTTAGCAAAATCATTTACGTAGGATCTGAATTAGATGGAATTTTTTCGGTCAAAGCTACTCAAGGTTGGAAAACTGCGGAAAGGGAGAATCCATAAGTGTGAGAGTTCTAAAACTGTTGTTTCAATTTCGCATGAAAGAAAAATATTGCTTTTAATAATTAGTTTCAGTTGTAAAAACTTGAGCTTTGTTGGGTAGGTAGGGGATTTCAACCATTCACACTTTGATATTAAAACAGAGAATATACAACTACATTTGATTGAGCAAAATATGATCTTTCAATCTCTTCTTCATTAACATAAAACTCACACACTTCCAAAATAAATGGACTACATACATATATGAAGAAATCTAGATTAGTTCCAAAAGTTTCCCATATTAACTAACTACCTAATTGTATTTAAAACTATCACTTCTATTGTTAGACATGTACATGATGCAGGTTGTTTGTTTCATATCTTTATGTACTCTTTACGTATCTCAGAGACTTCCTGGTTTGATTGTGATAGAGGGAGAAATTACTCCTTCCTACACTCCCCCTTAATTTCCACCTTATGCATTTTATTACCACCTATGCCAAGATCACTCCTTTGATTTACAAAATTATCTCTTTCCAATGGCTTGTGAAGATATTAGCCAAATGGTTTTGAGATTTACAAAATTTCAAACTTATTTCTCCATTGCTTACAAAATCTCTAATAAAATGATATATGGTGTTAATATGTTTGCATTTTTGGTGGAATACATGATTTCTATAAAGTGTTATGGCTGAGTTGTTGTCACAAAATATTTGTGTTGCTTCATTTTCCTTATGCTGAAGTTCTTCTAATATTATTCTCAACCATATAGAGTGACATCTTGTTGATGTTGTTGTCACATACTTTGCTTCAGTTGAATATATTGACACAATGAGATGCTTTTTGGATTTCCATGAAATTAAACTTGATCCAAGATGGAATGCATAACCTGAAGTGCTCTTTATGTCATCAATACTAACTGCAAAATCAAAATCATTGTATCCAACTAAAGAGTTAGAATTTGTGGTTGAATACATGATGCCAAAATTGGTTGTACATGTTAGTGTTTGAGCAAATATGAAGAACCTTGAACTTTAAAACTTTAATCTGCAATTACAGGCAGATAGATCTCATCAATAATCCAAAGACAGAAATAAATCAAACCATAGAACACATGATATACCTTGGGAAAACCTCCTCTAATTCGGAGGATAAAAAACCCAACAAACAATCTTAGAGTATGATTGATAATCGACAGAGACTGATTACAACACAATAGAAGATTGTTTTTTTGGGAACACAAGAAAGGAACAATCAAATGGAACACTATGATGATATTTCCAAGTGCATAACAGTTTAATAACAAGTCAAATTAGGTCATACAAGGAAAGTAGTGAATACTTGCATGCTTCAATAACTTGTTAACATTGAGAACACTATCTCATATTCAACCATGCACCCCCACTAATTCATTGAGTTTAACTTCCTCTAACTGAGTTGTTAACTGAATGAACTAAAATGAACTGAATAGAATTGAATGGAACTGAATGGAACTGAACATAACTAAATGTAACTAGTGCTTTTCCATCAATGTCATCTTCAATAACCACTTGCATAAATCAAGGAGTTGATTCCTTAATTATCTGAACTTGTTTTATCACAACTAAGACTCAATTGGTGTCTTATCAATTCGAGCTCACTTGGAGGCATACATAGGAGATTCAAATTCTCTCTCTATCTATGTGCTCATATTAATGTTTTCTGCATGGTCCATATGTGTTTTCATTAATTCTATATCATATCATACTCGTAAATGATTGTTGCAGAACTATGATCATATATACTACCCCAAGTCATATAGTCACATGCTAAAGTAAATCACTATAGGGGTGGCTAATCCCTAAAGGAGACTTGTAGCACTTGTTGACCATGACTAGCCATACATCACATAGTATATCCTCAAGACTTAATAAAACATGTCATGTGAACTTAATACACCATAAGTTTCGGACTTGATACAATACAAGTCTCAGACTTTAACATAAGGTCATGATATTAGCCATAATATCCTAGTACAAGCATCTCTCCTAAATAGGACTTGATCAAGGTCCTAGCTTGATACAACATAAGCTCTTTAACTTAACACAATAATTTAGTGAACTTAATATAACATAAGTTCCGGACTTGACACAACAAGTCAGATAGAGAGGATCTGAATTTAATACAACATAAGTTTTGGACTTGACACAACAAGTCTCATGGAGGATGACTCCCAATGTTGTACATCTAACACTCCCTCTCAGCGAGGGAGACATTCTCTACCATACTAAGAATTTCATGCCACACTGAGCTTATCTCAGAAGTGTCAAAACTTCATCACATATAGAGGTTTGTCACAAATTTGCAATATCCTCATCAATAGCTATGTACTGGAATTCATTTTACATGACTATGACCTTAATGAAGTAAAACTTTGTCTCAAATGTGTTTTATCATATCACACATATAGGTTATTTTAGGAAGCTTGACTATTAACACCTAATAACTATAGGCTCAAGTATTTCACCCTAGTAGGTAGCTTCCTAAGCTACACTACTCCTCAATATGTAGTACTATCTACAAAACACATTTTTCTTTTTATGTACCCTCAGACATACATCTTTCTTTTGCAGTACTAGCCGCAATACACTTAGCTTTTGTAGTACTAGCCACAAATTACAACACTTATCTTAGGCCACAACAATAGCTGGATAGCACAATCATATAATAGGTTTTCCATGTAATAAGGAGCCTATTCTAACGTACCTAAAAAGGTAATCAAACATATGATTAGTAGCAAGCATAAAATACAACAAGTCTGCTCAAAGGCCAACTAGCTACTTACACATAGTAGCATCGTTAGAATCCAATCCAGAATAAAGTTTTTCTAAACTAGAAACCATGGATTTTAACTCTATCACATACAACATTATACAACTAATGTGCAATAACATCCAAAAATAAAGTGTCATATTTTCTTTCACTCTTTAACATTTGTTGACTTCTTATCTTCTGCTATCTAGAGAAGTTATTAGTGAGCTTGTCATTCTCTATGATGTTCTTTAAAAACTGGTCACTTTCTCAGTGATTCTTCTCTTTATACTGTAGCACGCCTACTACCTCTTCGAGAGGTTTAACTATTATTTGACAGTCCAGACTATAACTCTTATTGGGTATCAACAATATTTGAGACTTTGACCATGTATCTGCTCATGTGGATTCTCTCCACGAGGTATCACAAACATTGGATGCCTAATTTATGTATTATGACTAACTGGTGGGGAATTTATCTACTACTTCCTATGAAGACACATCAATACTCCCTCTTCAACTAGAGGAGTTCTTATGTACTATACCAATCTTGTCCTAGACATAGGATTAGTAAGAATGTTGGCAATGTTGCTCATCTATGGATATGCACCATGTATCAGATATAACTAACTAGAAACCTCATAAAGCATTACTGCTTTTCAACATGCTCTATCTAGAGCAATATCTGTGACCTTTCCTCGATCACTATACTAGTAATATTTCATATATCTTTGAAACTCTATTTCAATGACTAAGACATATCTGAGTCCACATACACTTCTTCTAAGTAGGTACCACAACACATGCTTTGTTGTACATGTCTATGTACATACTGCAAAGCATATAATAGATCCTGGGACCCGTGAATAACCAAATACATCTCAACTGGCTTAAGATTCTCCAAATGTGAAATAAGAATTATAAAATTTCATATTTATCTTCATATGTGTGGCCATGGATTTGTAGTCCATTTTTGGTGTTTCCTCCTTCTTCGATCCAAGTTCGGACCTTCCATTGCGCACAACAAATGCCAAGATATCAGCTCAACAGAGCTATTAATATGTCACAGTAATCTAGGGACTAAACACAAGTCTCATCAAATATTAATAACAATAAGTCATGAAAATGGTGTAATTGTGCTACAAAATGAATAGCCTCTCTCTATATTCACACAAGGAATGAGTAATAAAATACAAGATCATGCTGCAAGCATGAATAAAAAAGTAATTCGAATTCCCAAGGAGGTCATTCGAATTGAATGAGTGAGTCTAGCTTAACTAAATGTAAGCCACTGTCAACACTCAAGTTAACCACTGATCAAAACCCTAATTGACTCAACTGAGCCTTAACTGAAGTTGGAGTGCAATAAATGAGTGAGTCTAACTGAAATTAGGTCAGACACATGTCACAGCAAACCAACCAACAAGTGGTAGCGCATCAATGACTCCAATGAACCCCGATAAGGTTAACTGAAGTGTAACTGAACATCAGAAGTGGTTGGAGGCGCCCTTGTTGAATCCAGTTCATTAAATAATCAATTTAATGAAGGAAGGTGCCTTCACTACTCTATTTAACTGATTGTAACCATTAGTTAGCAATATGGGGAATTAATGACACTTAGATCGCCCCCGGAGTGCTCCAGTTAGCCTCCCCGAATGTAGGATAAGACTAAGTTACCCTCCTTGACTGAAGGTAGGCGTGGGTGTGATCTAGCTAATGTCATCTAGTGCTCCTCTGATGTCAATTAAGTCAATAATACTTAGGATAGTGGTTTAACTAGGACAAATTGACCAAAATGAGTGTGTAAGGTGGTAAATGTCTCCAACACCCCCCCTTAAGCTATACTCAGGAGGAGTAGAAGACATAAAATGCATAAAAATGCTAGGGCCCCAGCAACTAAGGCCATAGGTTTCCCTGTACAATATTGAAACTGGAACAATGCTCAAAACCAAACTAAGTGAGGAAATGAGGGAAAACCCAGTGGGTAAACCCCCCCTCAAGCTGAACACTTAAAGTAGTCTAATCACCCTGATGGACTCACCCCCAACAGTGAACGGAGGTAAGTGAAATTCTTTTCTAAAAATCTCTTGGTGAAGATGTCTACAATCTGCTCATCAGTCAGGCAGTATTGCAGAATGATGGTCCTGTCATGCACTAGCTCCCTGATATAGTGCATGTGGATCTCTACATGCTTGGTCCTCTGCCTGGTAACTGGATCTGTGGATATCTTAATAGCACTTTTATTGTCACAAAAGAGGATAGTGGACAAAGTACTACCAAGATCAAACTCTAAAAGAATGCCTCGCAACCAAACTGCTTGGATGCAAGCATTCACCACTCCTTAATACTCGGCCTCTACTGAAGATAATGCTATGGAAGCCTGCTTTTTGCTAGACCAGCAAATGGGGATACCACCAAACATGAATACATATCCAGAAGTAGACTTTCAATCAATAGAATCACCCGCCCAATTGGAATATGTGTATCCAACCAGCTCTAGTTCAGAGTCTGTAGCATAGTGAATGTCGTAGGTCCTGGTTCCTTGAATATACTAGAGGATCCTCTTGGCTGCATTCCAATGAATATCATGAGGCTGATGCATGTATATTGATACAACATTCACAGCATAACAGATATCAGGCCGAGAATATGTCAAGTACAACAAGCTACCAATCAATTGTCAATAGATAGTGTAGTCCATGGGAGGTGTGCTTTTTCCTTCTTCAAGGCTGATACCTGAAAGAAAAGGGAATGGTGCAGGCCTACATTCAGCCATGTTAAACTTGAATAATAGGTCTGATATGTATTTGGACTGGGTGACCATTATCCCATCATAATGTTTCTCAATTTCGAGCCCCAAAAAATGTTTTAAGAGCCCCAAATCGCTCATTTCAAAAGCATTGTGGAGAGCGGTTTTGATGGCTGAAATGGAAGCAACTGTGCTACTTGTGATCAGTAAGTCATCAAAATATAAAACAATAATAATCAAATGACCATCATACTGCTGTATATACACATTTGGATCTGATGTACACCTTTGGAAGTTTTGCAACAGAAGAAAGGCATCCATCTTGGAATACCACTCTCTTGGGGCCTGTTTTAACCCGTATAGTGACTTCTTTAGCTTGCAAACCAAAGATGGATCAGAGATGTAGCCCTCAGGTTGATTCATGTATATCTCCTCATGAATATCTCCATGCAAAAAGGCTGACTTAACATCCATGTGATGCACTTCCCAGTGCTTAGATGCTGAAATTGCCAAAACTAGGCGGATGGAGTCCATTTTTGCAACCGGTGCAAAGGTCTCATGGTAGTCCACACCTTGGACCTAAGAGAAAAAATTTTCCACCAGCATTGCCTTATATTTGTAGGTTCTACAATTAGCAGAAACCTTGTTCTAAAACACCCACTTGCATTGAACCAATTTCCTTCCTGGAGGAAGAGAAACTAGCTCCCAAGTAGTGTTTTTCTGAAGAGAATTCATCTCTTCATCCATGGTAACTTGCCATCTCGGATCCTTCTGAGAATGGTATTAGAATTTTGGGTCTGAACTAATCATCAAATAACAAGTTTCGAACAACAAATTATCAGGACAAGAGAGCACAATACCTGCTCTTTGTAAATCATACCGGGTTCTGCTTGGATCATCCGGAGGAGAGTGTCTGTCGGGCCCATGTGGGAAGATGATTTTGTACTTCAGGTTCTGATTCAGCATCTTATTTTTGTTGTACACTGATATCAGAAATCAAACGATCCAAATCAGGGTCATCACCCCCAATTTCATCATCCAAATATTCAGTAGAATAGGAAGGAAATTCAGCAGTTTTCTCCTTCACTAGTTCCACCTCCTGAAGAGGCTCACCGAACTTGACACTTCTCTCGATGGTGATCTGTTTTGTTTTGATATCCAGAATCTTGAAACCTCTTGATTCATCAGGATACCCAATAAAAATACATTCTATGCTTTGCAGTTGCAAAGCCCTCCTTTTATAAAGTGGAATTCGGGCCCATGCAGTGAACCCAAACATTTGTAGGTTCGACACATCCGGCTTGTGTCCGAAGTATGCTTCGAAAGGGGTCTTCCCTTTCATGGATGCGTGTGGCACTCTATTCTAAATGTGTGATGCAGAATTCATGGCTTCATCCCACAAATTTTCAGCCAACTTCTTTGATTCCAACATTTAGGTGGTCATCTCCTTGAGATACCGATTCTTCCTTTCCGCTACACTGTTCTGCTGGGGAGTGTAGGGAATTGAATGTTGGACCTGAATACCACTTTGGGAGCATATGTGCAGCAACTCATTAATGACATACTTCCCACCATTATGAGATCTCAAGATCTTGATCTTAATCCCAGAGGCATTCTCGATCAAGGCCTTCAGTTCAGATAATTTTTCATATACTTCAGACTTCTTTTTGAGAAAGAAGACCCATGTGTACCTTGAAAAATCATCAATAAAAGTCAGAAGATACCTTGATCCATTCATGGATGTGATAGGAATCGGACCTCTGATATCAGAACGTATCATCCCCAATATGCATGTAGCTCAATTTTCCTTCCCCCGATCGTACTTGTGCTTAGGGTGTTTTCCAACCACACAGCCCTTACAAATTCCAGTGGTTGCCTTGATGACCGGGAGGCCTTCAACCATGGAGTTTTTCTGTAATTGCTGCAAATATTTGAAATTTAGATGGCCAAACCTTTCATGCCACAACCTACTAACTTCATTTCCATGAGTTAGCAGTGCGGTGGGCTTTGCATCCGCCACAAATTGGGAGAACTCATAGGATTTTGCATGATGGTTTGCAAGGCCTTTAGCAATGAGTTTCATGGATGCAAGTTCCATTATCTCAACATCATTCAGGCTAAAAGATACTCTCTTAGGAACTCCTGTATCTTTCATCTGATAGACACTAAGGAGATTTGATGCCAGAGATGGTACATACAAAATATTTGAAAAATAGCCATTCTCAAGATCAACCATACCTTGTCCTTCTGAAATGATGGTGGAGTCATCTCCCATGTGGATGGGGATGCATTTGTCGGTCTCCAAGGATGAAAATGAGTCTCTTTCAGCCATCATGTGGTTCAAAGCTCCAAAATCAATCAAGAGTGCTTTGGAATTCGAAGTGCTTAGGAGCTGGCCTGCCTTGATACCCTTAGCTATTGATGACAACTTGGACTTACTTTCTCATAAGCTCAAATTGCTAAAAAGGGAAGTCAAGTCTTGGATAAAAAAAAAGGAGTTGATATGGAATTGGAATCAGTTATACTAGATGATGAAATTGGTGCCCTTCTTACTTATTCTTCCTCGGGTATTCTATCCCATGAGGATCAGTTGTCTTTGAATTCGCTCAGAACAAAAAAAAAGGCGTTATTGGATCACTACCAGCTCACATGGCAACTCAAGAGTAGAGCAAAGTGGGAAATGCTTGGAGACTCAAATACCAATTACTTTCATGCCTTGGCTTTGGGACGTAGGAATCAAAATGCTATTTGGGATTTAGAGGATGAAGATGGACATAGTGTGGAGCATGAGGTAGATCTTAAGGAACTGGGACTAAGACATTTCTCTCACATCTTCAGAGATGATAAACAAACCTGTATTTTGGCCCAGCTCAAAGTTGTCATGTTGTACCCTTCTATGCTCTCTTCTAAGGAGGCCGGTGGATTCATTGAAAGTGTTTCTATGACAGAGATTGAGGGTGATTTGAGATCCTTCAAAAAGGATAAGAGCCCAGTTCCGAATGGTTGGCCTGTTGAATTCTTTATTCACTTTTTCGACCTAGTGGGTTGGGATTTACTAAAAGTTGTGGAATGTTCTAGGATATCTGGAAGGATTGCTCCCTCTCTTAATTCCACTTTCCTTGCTCTGATTCCTAAGAAGGATAATCCCACTAACTTCGCTGACTTTAGGCCAATATCTCTGTGTAATTTGATCTATAAGCTCATATCTAAAATTATTGTTGTAAGATTAAAACCACATCTGGACTCTCACATCTCCCAGGAACAATTTGGGTTTCTCAAAAATCGTCAAATTGTCGAGCCCATTGGTATTACACAACAGATTCTTCATACTGTTAGAACAAAAAATACTAGTGCTCTCATTCTTAAGCTGGACTTGGTTAAATCCTTTGACAGAGTGAATTGGTCTTATATTAGACTCATATTGATCCAGATAGGGGTGCCTCTCATGGGAGTCAACTGGATTATGGGATGCTTATTATCAACTAACTTTGCTATGTTGGTTAATGGCACTCCATCCAAGTTTTTCAGTGCATCTAGAGGCATTAGACAAGGCTACCCCTTGTCTCCCCTGGTTTTCTTACTTGTCATTGAAGGTCTCAGTATCCTGAATACTGATGCCAGGGAGAATGGTCTTATCAGAGGAATAAAAATCTCATCGACCCTTGCTCTTACTCACCTCTTATTCGTGGATGATGTTATTCTTCTAGGAACTGATACCCTGCATGAATGGATGGATTTTGAAGTCATCTTAAGCACCTTCTGCAAGGTGTCTGGGATGAGCATCAGTTTGGAAAAGTCGGGCTTTCTCTATAATAACGTGGATGAAGATACCCTTCTTAGTCTTGCTAGGGTTCTTCCTTACAAAATGGATACTATTTCTATAGGCTTCAAGTATCTTGGTTATTTTCTTAAACCACTAGGGTACAAGATAAATGACTGGCTATGGCTGATACATAAATATGAAAAAAGGATTTTTCATTGGGCACATAAATATATTTCCATTGGTAGCAGATTGGTTCTTGTTCAGGCAGTGTTATCAAGCATACCTATCTACTGGCTGGCCCTTGCTCCAATTCCAGCCTCTGTCTTGGATAAACTTAGAAGGTTAACCTTCGAATTTCTCTAGGGCTCCTCGGGGGTAAAACATAAGTACCATTTGATGAATTGGATGCACCTTTCATGGCCAAAAGAGAAAGGAGGCTGGGGTATTAAAAATATTCCATGGTTTAGCACGGCCTTGAGATTAAAAAAAATTTGGATGGTTCTTCAGGGAAACAGTCTGTGGCATCAGGTTTTAATTAGCAAATATTTGAAGAATCAACCTGTTGTGTCATGGCTTAGAGATAAAAAATTCATAGTTCATGGAGCCTTTGTGATCTGGACTGGTTTCATGCACACTCTTTCGTGGCTGGAAAAATTCCTGGCTTAGCAAGTTGGAAATGGCCATAATATCCTTGTGGGTATTGACCCGATTATTGGAACACACTCCCTATCAGAGCTTCCCCTAGGTCTCAGAGAATATCTTGAGGATATTTGCATTATTTCTCTTATTCATGCACAGAACATCCTCCCTGGTCAGCACAGTTATTGGTATACGACGGAAGGCTTGAATATTGCAGGAGATTGGAAATTACCATGGGAAAATTACACTAGGTGTTTGGAACTTGGTAGGATTCGGCTCAATTCCCTTGTTGATTCCTTAGTTTGGGACCATAAAAAACATGATGGTAATGTTACGGTGAAGCTGGTGTATGACCTGATTGTTCTCTCTTCATCCCCTCCGACCTGTAGTAAACTTCATGCTTTCCTCTGGTCTTGCATTATTCCCATGAAAATTCTATGTGTCATCTGGTTGGCATTGGCAAAAAAAATACTCACATGGGACAATCTTCAGAAAAGAAGCTGAATTTGACCTGGCATCTGTGCACTTTGTGGTTTGGGTGAGGAAAGTGTTTAGCATCTTTTTTCTTCTTATACAGTCTGGAAGATAGTGTTTGAATGCCTAGGTGACTAGTATCGCTTACAACCTCTTTACAAGAGCGATAGTCTCAGCTCCTTTTTGGGTACTTGGATATCACAGTACTCCAGACACTCTGAGTGTTGTTACCTACCTTTTTTCGTCATCTGGTTTATTTGGAAAGAACGTAATCTCTGTATCTTTGAAGGAAAAAATCCATCAATATTGGGAATACTCCACCAGATTGATTATTATTTCTAGCTGTACCCGGTTTCAAGTTTAAAGATAAAAAATCCTAGGGTTTGTGGATTAGGCCCATCTTTAGTCTTCCCCTATGGCTTCTTTGATGGGGCAGCTGCTAATTATAAGGGTGGAGTGGGTTTTTGCCTAGTCCTGAACGAGTCTCACTCTTTTGAGTTTGCAATGGGGGCGGGTTTTAGCACAAATACAAAAGCTGAATCGATGGCACTTTGGGCATTGTTGTCTGTGGCAAAAATTGATGGGGATCCCATGTCTGAATATTTTTGGTGACTTAGCAGTCATCATAAATTGGGAAAATTACCATGCTTCCTTGGATCCCCCGGATCTAAGTCATTGGTGTATGGATACAAGAAGGCTCATCTCTTGTTTTCTTCACTTGTCCTTCAGTCATACATATCGAGAACACAATCAGCTTGCAGACAGACTATCAAAATCAGCCCTGTCTTTGGCTCCTGGATGTGGTGAATTTTCTGAGATTCTTGAAGGCCATCTGGTCTTATCTGATACTTTCCAGTTCTTTTGAGCTCGGTGCAGGAGCTTTGCTCTCCTTTTTTTTATGCACCTCTTTGTCGATTGATGTAAATGGAGCATGCACTTTTGATAGAAGCTCTACACTTTTGTGTCCTCGATTTGTATGACTGATAGGGACAGGTTACAATTGTATGCTCTTCTTGTTGCTTTGGTTTCTTTAGACTTCTGATGTTGAGTCCGTGACCCTACCCCATTGCCTGCTCAAGAGGGCTTGAGACATGTTCCTGGATACTAGCTGTAACAGATTACTTTCTTGATCTTGATTGATTTTAACCCTATTGATAGGGGAGGCATGTCAGATCTCCTTTGATTCACTTATTAAATAACAAGGACAGGCTTTTTTCCTTCTAAAAAATGTTTAAAACATCTTGTTATTAAAATACCTTAATCTTGAGAAAGAAAAACATAAAGTTCAAGAGAATAATAAACTATAAATTCATGATATCCAACTAACTTCTATAACAAAATTATTATAAAACACTTTTCCATAAAAATTAAATGCAAATAATAATCGTAAAAAAGAGTGAATATAAATACCAAAATGTCAACCTTTTGAATGCATGAGATTTTAAAATCTTCCTGTAAGATAAAGTTCTTAACCTCAACTTTTATGGTTAGATGTGAGACTATTATTAATGAACCTCCAACTACAAGTGCATGACTCATCTCATGCTCCTTAAAATGTGAATATTATATCATGCTCTTTAAAATGTGAATATTTTTGTAAATAGTAGCTACTTTAGTACATTCTTAATTTTACATTAAAAAAACATAAATAAAAAATTGAGTCAACTTTCATGTTTTCTAACTAACTCCTAAATATATTTTTATATTATTATGTATTTCATATTTTATTGTATTCTCATATCTTTCCCATTATAATATATTCACTACCAGAAAAGCTACGAAGTAGCAAATCCATGTTCCCTACCTAACTCCTAAATATATTTTATTTTTATATTATTATGTGTTTCATATTTTTATTGTATTCTCGTATTTTTCCCAATCTAATATATTCACTACCAGAAAAGCTACAAAGTAGCACATCCATGTTTCCTACCTAAATATATTTTTAGATTTTTTTGTATTTCATATTTTATTATATTCTCATATTTTTTCCAATCTAATATATTCAAAACAAGAAAAGCTACGAAGTAGCAAATCCATGTTTCCTACCTAACTCTTAAATACATTTTTATGTTATTATGTATTTCATATTTTATTGTATTCTCATATTTTTTCTAATCTAATATATACATAACAAGAGCTACGAAGTAGCAAATCCCTGCCTTCAAGAATGTGCTTATTTATTGTTGACTTAGCATCTAGAATTGTCATTATGACTCATTAAGTCGCTTTAGCTATAGCACCATTGATCAGTTGGAGATTTTGGTTACATGATGGTGATCCAATGTCGCACCATTTTTGTTCCTTCATATGTTAGTCTCATGTTTGCTTTTGCTCACATATTTTAATGTGTTTTGTATTCAATTTGCCCAAAATTTTGCACCGCTAACCCTCTATGGTTGACTGTAATGCTTCATAAAATTTTGCATCGCTAAGTTTTCTTTAACTTTGTCCTTCAATTCTCATTTGGGTATTGGGAAACTTGGAGACCTAATATCGGTTGCTTGATAAAAAAAAATCAATTTCTAGCATGTACTACATATTGGGTTCCCTTGTTTCTGTCAATTTGATGGAAATAATACTTGCAATGGCAAATTATTTCACTTCCTTTTTAACCTAGAAATTTTGTAGCTAATCATTTCAACTTTCTTATCGGCCTAGAAATTTTGTAGCTAATCATTTCAACTTTCTTATCGGCCTAGAAATTTTGAAGCTGAAAAGATCATTGAGTTCAAAAGAAATTTTATATTGAGTTCAAGCTGAAAAGATAATTTGAGTTTTTACATTCTTGTCCTCTGAGCAAAAACTAATAGTTATTGTTGACTATAATGCTTCTCAAACCTTTGCTCTACTTATTTTTCTACTTTGTCCTTGGATTCTTATGTAGGTCGCTAGCAACTTAGGTTTCCTAAACAAAAAATCAATTTCAGGCCTCTTTGACAATTTGGGTTCTCAATTTGATGGAAAGAAAACTCATAGCAAATCATTTAAATTTCATTTTCAACCTAGAAATTTAAGTTGGAAAAATAGCATACATAAAACAAAAACCACCCAATGAGGTTTTGTCATCTCTACTAATTGTCATGTTCATTCTATTGATTTTAGCTATATATATTCCTCAGTGTCAATAATTAAAGGATTCAAGATGGGGTTTTGTTGTATATATTATTTTTCAAAATATGAAGAGTACTTGATAAAATTTGAACAGTTTTGCACTTTTGCTCTGGTTAGAGCGTATAGTTTTCTGGTTTTGTGTGTTATGTATTTATTTAGACCTCATAGCTCAATTGGACCATACTAGTTTTTGTTTGCTATTTCCCTTGCTACATTTCTCATTATAAGTTGGACACTGCGAGAGAGTGAAATGGCCAAGAATCAAACTCCAAAACCTACCAATTAAACATTACAGTCATTGATATGATTTGCAAATGTTGGGAGATGAAAAATTCTTCTCCATTCACGTATACCCATTAGAATATGTTTCTCCACTGAACACATAATCATTGCTTCTTGCAGAGAGTGAAATCACTGGACAAAGAAGTCATATTTGAGATTGGTATCAGTGTGCCAGAATACCACTAGTTATGGCCATATCTATCCTTGGAAGATATGCTACAATGAAGATACTGTAATTATTGCAACAGTCACTTTGCAGATAATTCTCAAAATTCATTACATCTAGAGTAAAGCCTAAATTTTGTTTGGTGAGTTATATTCGATTGCAAATGTCTAGTAATAAATCAATATTCTATAGATGTGGTGTTAATGTGGCATTATTGAAAGATATATTTTAAACCTTTGTGGGAACTACTTATGCAGGAATTAGATGATAGCTGACTGGCTGCTCCATATCAAAGTGACAAAGCAACCAAAATTCAGAGTTAAAGAGGCCTTGTGCATTCAACTACCCTCCCTCATGTTGAAATATTGTAACTTCGAAGAATATTCTAAATGTACTATATTGATGTAACCTATCAGAGATGTTGTATTCCTCCGTCAGGATGTTACTATTATGTTTGGGCATCATAGATTCATGAGGTAAAACCTCCATTGTAAGTATTCCTAGGTGAAGTCAGCCCAATAAGTTTGTTGGGGCCAACTTGTTAGGGAAAAAGTCAAGTGGAAGTAACAGAATAAATAGAGGATGTGTGCTCCTCATTTGATACATACAGGCACACACACTTGTGTATAGCAGCGCATGGGAGAGAGAGAGACATATATTTGTACTTTTGATACATCTACGTAGAGGAATTTTTGCCGGGTTTTCTTCCCTTTGAGGGTTTCCCATGATAAATCTATGTCTATCTTATGATTGTGTTTCTTTCAGTGATCCTGCATATGCTATTATTGTGAAATTGAATTGAATACTAATGATATCTAGATTCTAGCTAAGAATATGGAATCTTAACATGGTATCAGAGCTAGTCTCAATAGAACAACTTTCACAAGGCGAAACTCTCTGTCCTCTCCCTACGGCAAGAAATTAGGGTTTCTGTCAAAGTTGGAATTTTGGAGATCTCATTGCATAGAAAGTTGTGCCGCCCTAGAGTGCATCTATTGAACATTGGATCGAAATTTTTGAGTGGGTAGATCTTCGAAAAATTCAACCCTATTTTGGATTTGGACCAGAAAACTGCAAAAAACCAGAGAACTAGAAACCTGCAAAAACTGAAATCTCGCAAGTCAATTTTGAAGGGTGAAGATTTGGAATCTCCATAAACTAAGTATACTAGCCAAATCGCCTCAGTCAAGTGCATCTCCTGGTAAGTTCAATTTTTCATTTTGAGAAATTTCATTTTTTAGTGACCTCATGGATAAGACGACCCCAAGCACTAAGCTTGAGGACAAGTTGGAAGGCATAGAAAAATTCCGAGCATGGAAATATAGGATTGGTCTCATTCTTAGAGAGAATGACCTTGACAAATACATCAAAGGAGAAGTTACATAACCTAAAGAATATGAATCTAAGGAGAAGCACAAGAAGGACCTAATTAGGGAAATTAGGATCATTGTTGATTCTATCAAAGATCACTTGATTCCTCAAGATTCATCCAAAGAGACCCCAAAGGAAATGTATGATTCCCTATTCAGAATGTATGAAGGAAGGAACATCAATAGAAAGATGAATTTGAGAGCTCAATTGAAGAGTACCAAGACAAGACAAGGATAATCCATTTAAGACTACTTCACAAGGGTCTCCCAGTTTAAGGAGCAACTAGAAGCCATTGGAGAATCCCTTGATGAAGATGAACTAGTTATGACTACTCTCAATTGTCTCACTAGACCTTGGGATTCACTCATATAGACTATGTGTGCCAAAAAAAGAAAGCATGAAGTTTGACATTGTATGGGAAGATTGCATCCAAGAGGAGGCTAGAGTAGCCAATAGAGAAGCTTTTCTTAAAGAATATGATCAAGCCCTATCCACCCATACCAAAAGAGGAATAATTCAATCTAACTTCAAGAAGGAAAGTCACAAGGAGTCTCGACCTACCGAGAGGTTCCAAAGGAAAATAGAAAACAGTCAGAGGAAAGACTACTCTCAATTTCATTGTTACAATTGTTACAAGTTAGGACACATTGCCGGAGAATGCCTTTTAAATAAAGAAGAATATAAGAATAAGAAAAACAAAAGACATCATGCACATCTAGTTGAAGATGAGGATGAAGGATAAGAAGAAGGACCTCAAAGAAAGCAAGAAAAAGAAGAAGATTCAGAAAGTATGTATTATTCTCTGCAGTCTCTGGGTCCGTGACACCTAGAGAAGATACATGGATTATTGATAGTGGTTCTTCAAAGAACATGAAAAGACAAAAGAAGACAATGTCAAAACTTGAATAGAATAACTCTCCTTAGAAAGTATCATTAAGAGATGACTATCAATATCCTATCAAAGGTATTGGTGAAGCAAGCTACAAGATTTATTCTGGAACCCCCATGAAAATGAAGAAAGTCTTATATGTACCATGTTTGAAGAAGAACTTACTTTCTATCTCATCATTAGATAAGAAAGGATATAGGGTTTCATTTGTAGATGGAAAAGTACTTATGTGGCCCAAAGAAAAATCAATTGAAGATGCATTTGTCATTGGTGAAGAAGAAGGAGGATTATATAAACTCAAGGGACATTCAGAAAGAACCCTTGTTCATGAGACCGCTAGCCCAAGTGAACTATGGCATGGGACACTTGCTCACATATGTTCGGGTACACAGGGTACTCCCAAAATACCGAACACCTTGAGCAACCGCTTCACACAAATAGATCACAGATCAACACACCGATGTTTGTCACGTGGTTAAAACACCCGAGAGGGAAACAGTCCATGGCCCCAGCCAAATATCTACTTGGAGCAATTTATTATGTAAAATAAAGAAAGTTACACGAGCTTCTAATAATCGAACAACTAGCCAAGGACCATCTATGCCCTTTAAATAGAGATCATAAACCAATCGGGTGTTAAGCCATGGATCAATGGTAGGTATGATCTAAGAGAAGTTGAACCGTCAGATCACTCTATGTCAAGAACATATCGTGACCGTCGGATTAGAATATTTACAAATGCATACTAATGCATACTAAAGAAACACACTTTTACCTAATGGATATATTACACAAGTTGATCTTAACTAACTCCTAAGTGTCTAAATATCCTAACATCCCCCCTTAAGAACAACTTGGGATAGGATTGAAGGATTTACAAAAGTGACACTAGTAGGAGAAGGAAGGAGGCATTAGAGCCTATCCCCCCTTAAGGACACATTCCTGAACTCCTAACATAGAACGAATTTTAGAAAACTTCGCTTCTGTAAGAAACTTGGTGAAGATGTCTGCAACTTGATCATCTGTAGGGCAATAGAGAACTTCAATAACACTATCATGAACAAGATTTCTGATGAAGTGCATGTGTAGCTCAATGTGTTTGCTACGCTGATGTAGAAATAGATCTTTGGAAAGCTTGTGGCACTTTGATTATCGCACCAAAGTGGAGTAGGCTGCTGCTGCTTGAATCCAAACTTTGAAAGGATCTGTCGAAGCCATAAAGCTTCCTGACTGGAATTAATTGCGGCTCGATATTCTGCTTCTGCTAAAGAAATAGCAAGTGCTTGTTGTTTCTTACAAGCCCAAGTGATAGGTCCAAATCCCAGACTGAAAACATAACTTGCAGTAGACTTCCGATCATCAGGATCACCGACCCAATCTGAATCAGTGAAACCAACCAACAAAGGTTTCCCCCCTGTACTGTAATGAATCTCAAACTGAATTGTACCTCGAATATATCAAAGTATTCTTTTTGCTGCTTTCCAGTGAATTTCATGAGGAGTTTGCATATAACGAGAAACATGACCAATGACAAAGGAAAGGTCAGGACGGGAATGAGTCAAGTATAAAAGACTACCAACAAGCTGACGATACAAGGTGGCATCTACTTCAGGGGAAGTACAAGTGGAAGAAAGTTTGACTCCAGATTGGAAGGGAGAAGGGGCTAGTTTACAATCTTCCATGTGGAAGTGATGAAGAAGGTCACAAGCATACTTATTCTGGGAAAGACAGATTCCTTCTTTGGTTTGCAAGACTTGGAGACCAAGAAAATAATGCAAATGTCCTAAGTATGACATTTCAAAATTTTGCTTAAGACTAGATTTCACATGGGTTATAAGTTTAGGGTCACTACCAGTAAGGATAAGATCATCAACATAAAGAACAAGTATGATGAGATGGTTTCCTACTTTCTTGGTATAGACATTGGCATCAAAATGGCATCTAAAAAAACCAGTGTCAAGGAGAAAGCTATCCATTTTGGCATACCAAGCTCTAGGAGCTTGCTTAAGGGCATATAAGGATTTCCTAAGGAGACAAACAAGGCTAGAGTTATCCTGAACATATCCAGGAGGTTGTTCCATGTAAATTTTCTCATGTAAATCACCATGTAATAAGGTAGACTTGACATCCATTTGATGGACTTTGCAGTTATGTAAGGCTGCAAGGGAAAGAACAAAGCGGATGGAGTTCATTTTTGCTACAGGGGTAAAGGTTTCATTGTAGTCAATCCCTTCAACTTGGGAAAAACCTTTGGCAACTAACCTTGCCTTAAGTCTTTCAACACTTCCATCTGATGCATACTTAGTTTTGTAGACCCATCTACATTTGACAAGTTTTCTTCCTTTTGGAAGAGGAACAAGATCCCAAGTATCGTTCGCCATTAAGGAACGATATTCTTCATCCATAGCTGCATCCCAATCTGGATTTCCTGAAGCTTCTGCAAAAGTTTCTGGATCATGATTCTCGAAAACTTGAGCCAAAAGAGAATAGGCTCGCTAAAACTAAGAACATGTTCGTCGTTGATCTCTAGGATCACCGGCAAGATCACCAGCTGCTTCACATGTTGAACAGACCCATCGACGAAGTATTGGTGCTAGTGTAATTGGAGGAACATGAGCAGGCAGAGGTGGATTTTCATCCTCACTGTCATCACCAAAAAATGGAGTTGGAAACCTGTCAAGGAAGCTGGAAGAAGAAGAAGAAGAAGGCACAATCGTCGAATTAGGCTTGCAGGCCAAAGATGGCACACCCGCTAAGTTAGGCTCGTAGGCCAAGAGATTTTCATCAAATTTAACATCTCTTCTAATGATTATATCATGTGAATGGGGCTGAAGAAGTCTATAACCTTTTACATCTTCAGAATATCCAACAAATATGCACTTTTCACTTTTAGGCTGCAATGCTTTCTTTTTTTCATCCGGAATGTGAGCCCATGCTTCACAACCAAACACACGAAAGTGACTTACATCTGGTTTAATTTTACTCCATGCTTGTTTCGGTGTTATACCTTGTAAAACTTTAGTGGGTGTGTGATTAACTATGTAATTTGCACAATTTATGGCCTCAGCCCAATATTGAAGACTTAGGCCCTTAGATTGGATCATACAATTAGCCATTTCTTTTAAAGTGCGGTTCTTCCGTTCAGCTACACCATTTTGTTGTGGTGTATATGGAACAGTGTGCTATTGTTGGATTCCTTGTTCAGTGCAAAAAGTAGTGAACTTGTTGTTAACATATTCTCCTCCATTGTCAGATCTTAACTTAATAATTTGATGACCAGATTGTTTTTCAACAAGGGCCTTGTAGGCCAAGAACATGTTAAATACTTCACTCTTAAGTTTTAGGAAGTAAACCCAAGTGCGTCTGGAGTAGTCATCAATGAAATTTAATAAATATTTGAAACCAAAAAAGGAAGCAGATGGAAGACGACCACACAAGTCACTATGCACAAGATCCAAGGGAACCTAGGCATGCCAAGAGGCACGTTTGTCAAAACTGTCTCGATGATGTTTTTCGAGTACACAACCAGAACAAACACCATCCTTGCAAGATACCAGCAGAAGACCAATCACCATATTGTATTTACATAGTTGTTGCAATGAGCGATAATTTAAGTGACCAAATCACT
The DNA here is from genome assembly GCA_001517045.1 of Pseudotsuga menziesii. Classification (NCBI taxonomy): domain Eukaryota; kingdom Viridiplantae; phylum Streptophyta; class Pinopsida; order Pinales; family Pinaceae; genus Pseudotsuga; species Pseudotsuga menziesii. Next base: position 42,441 of record LPNX010491087.1, on the reverse strand, counting down.
CATGCCAAAGTTTGCTCAAGTTATCACTATGAGCAACAAAAACTGAAGGAAAAGGTGATGACCCAAAGTTGTTAAATTTGTACAAGCTGGTAATATCATCAACAGTTCTAGTAGCAAGGACATTTTAAGGATTTTTAAAATCTTTGATTACAACTTGGTGAGGTGTAAACGTCACAGTTTTACCTTCACCTGAATGAGTAATTTGATAGACTGATAACAAATTGCAGGAAATTTTTCGAACACATAGTACATCACTGAAATGACCATTTTCTATTGGAACTGTTCCAGATCCTACAACACTTAGAGATCTATCATCACTAACAAATATTTGTTTGGTGTTACATTCATGCATAGTACAAAAGATGGATTTATCCTTATCCATATGATAAGATTCTCCAGAATCAATGAGCCATTCAATTGAAGTAGAAGAAGAAGATGCAGTATAAGAGTAACCAAAAGCACAAAGTGCATGTCCATGAGAGGTAGATTCTGAAGATGAATCTAGGCTGATGTGGTGCTTCTTCATTGCTGCTTCCAAGGCTGCTATCTTCTTAAAACACTTAGATTCATCATGATTATCTTTCGCACAAAAATTGCAATGACGCTCAGTCTTCTTTCATTTTTTATTGGATCCTTTGTCATTTTTTAAAGAAGGAGCTGACTGAGAAGGTTTGGGACCCTTGTTGTTTTGCTTATTATTGTGAAAATTATGTTTCTTGGGAGGCTTGGACTTTTCTTTCTGTTGGGACAATAAGACTTTCCCAGATGTATCTGCATTGTTAATTATTCAAAGATGAATGAGCTTATCTTGCTCTCTAATTAAGGAATCACAAAAGGATTCAAGGCTAGGCTCTTGATAGCTAGCTGCACTCAAGGATTCTTTCATGGAGTAGAATGTAGATAAAAAAAATAGAATATGCAGGTCCAAGTTTTGAAAGAATATGATAAATACATTGTTTGTCTTCTTTCTTAATCTTGCATTCTGCACATAATAGTCTAAGAGTTTTATACTTAGATAAATAGTCTTGAATGCATGAAAAATATTTTGGATTCAAGGAAAGCAACTCATTCTCAAGTTGATGACCCCGAATTTCATTGTGTTTACAAAACATAGATTCCAACTTTTCCCAAGCGAGATTAGGTTCATCAATTCTATATATGTGGAATCGTAAATTAGTAGAGATTGACATCCCAATCAATCCATGAGCTTCATCACATATATTTTCCCATTTAATTTTCTTATCATCATCAGTGGGTTCTGTTTCTTTCCCTGAGGTTATCCTGAAAAGTCCCCTACTTCGCAGAACATCCTCCATACGAGATTTCCATGAGAAATAGTTAGAACTTGTAAGTATAATATCACAAGGAGTGGCCATACTGTAAAATAATGGCTGAAAGAACAGAAACTAACTATCTGGATGCAAAGAGCTCAAAAAAATATGCGGTTTAAAAAAAACGGTACTTAAAACTGATTCTAGATGATGAAGTTATGCTTGATCAAAGAAAAAGTTGAAGATGTCCCCAATAGTGACGTGGCGGATATTAACTTGACCAACTAAAAAAAGAAGCCCCCTCTTCCCAAGATTAACCTTTGACAATCACTTTTACAATAAAGTTTCTTTGAAGTGAATCACTTTTGTAGAATAAGTGATGTTCACTTTTACAATAAAGTTTCTTTGAAGTGAATCACTTTTGTAGAATAAGTGATGTTCACTTTTACAATAATGTGACTTTTAAATAGTGCGGCAATAAATTAAAAGACTTAAGTGACTCACTTTTATTTTATTGTATTTATGTGAGATGCACTTTTACAATAAAGTAACTTGAAAATAGAAATTGCATACACTAAAAAGTAGCTTAATAAGACTTGAACTCAAGACCTTTTAAGTAATAAAGCAACTTTGGACCAAGTGAGCTAAGTTTAAAAGGTACATAAAATAATGGAAAGAGGAAGGGGGCTTTTTTTTTCGTGCTTGCTTTCTTTTCCTGCAAATCACAAAAAAAACGAAAAATAAAAACAAAAAAAACTTTTCCACACAATGGGGTTAGATCTTGGTTAGCTTACACGGAAATTCTACGTTTTCAAGTTTTCTCGTTGTTTCTGATTTGCCATGATCGCACAAGGTGCACGGCAAAGAGCATACGTAGCCGAGAAGACAAGAAAAAAAAAATTTCCCTTACTATTTCTGATTCGCCGCGATCGCGTAAGGTGCACGGCAAAGAGCATACGCAGTCAGGGAAGGCAATAGCCTGAGACTAAAACATAAAAGATCTAATAATAAACTGATAAAATATGAGAGATTTACAAAAAACAAATCCGTCACTGTAACATTATACCTTCAGATTTGCCGAAATGAGTGTTTCTGGAGCAAACGAAAATGGTTTTCGGTGAAACGAAAACTATTTCCCAATGGAAACGACGCTCCAGATGCAATGGAATAGCTCCCATAAGCCACAGATGCACAGAAAATCTAGAACCAAAAACCCTTTCAAAGTTTCGGCAACACCGGTTCCAGATCTTGATCAAAACCGAAAGCAACTCTTCATAAAAGCTTTGATACCATGTTCGGGTACACAGGGTACTCCCAAAAGACCGAACGCCTTGAGCAACCGCTTCACACAAATAGATCACAGATCAACACACCGATGTTTGTCACGTGGTTAAAACCCTTGAGAGGGAAACAGTCCATGGCCCCAGCCAAATAGCTACTTTGAGCAATTTATTATGCAAGAGAAAGAAAGTTACATGAGCTTCTCATAATCGATCAACTAGCCAAGGAACCTCTATGCTCTTTAAATAGAGATCATAGACCAATCGGGTGTTAAGCCATGGATCAATGGTAGATATGATCTAAGAGAAGTTTAAGTTGCCTGAGAGAACGAGGAGGAGGCAGATTTACAATGGCCTCAACCTTTAATGGATCCACTTGGATGCCTCTACTAGAGACAACGAATCCGAGTAATCTTCCTGGCTCGACACAGAAAACACACTTGTGGGGATTCAAGCGAATTTTATAATATCTGCATCTTTCAAAGATCAACCTTAAATGATCGGGATGTTGGATCCTCTTGCGAGAATGTGCAGGCAGATCATCAAGGTATGGTTCGACAATGGATTTTATATCATGAAAAGCAAAGTTCATAGCCCGTTGAAAGGTAGCCCCAACATTTTTCAATCCAAAGGGCATTTTTCTATACGCAAATGTACCCCAAGGGAAAATGAAAGCAGTTTTATGTTGGTCTTCCGGTTTGATTTGGATTTTATTGTAGCCGGAGAAACCATCCATAAACGAGAACACCTCACTCCCCGCACATGCATCTATGATCTGGTCAATAAATGGTGTGGGGTAATTGTCCTTAGGACAGGCTTTATTGAGGTCTCTAAAGTCTGTACAAACACGAATAGTCCCTTGCTTTTTATCAACAAGAACAAGGTTGGACACCCATTCAGTCAAAGCTATGGGATATATAAAACCATCTTTCAACAGCTTTTCAACTTCTTCCTTCACAGCCGCCGCTTTACGCGGGTTCACGGGTCTTAATTTCTGTCGAACCGGCTTGGCATCAGGATAGGTTCGGATTTCATGTTGAAAAATAGATGGATCAATTCCTGGCATCTCCTCATATGATTAGGCAAAGATATCGTAGATTTCCTTGAAAAGGGCAGTGTAGATGGCAATCTCCTCCGGAGAGCAGTTTGCACCTATATAGATATTTTCCACGACATCTGGGTTCACAGAGATATTGATAGGTATAGTGGCGGAAATGTTTGCCATATTCCCCTCAGCAAACACCCCTTCCCTAGGCAAAGGGTTAATAGGTACCTCAATATCTTCTGACAGTCTCACTTTAAACTCTTGGTTTTCTATCTTGCTTAGTTCTGGAAGAAAATAGGATCGATGATGAAGATCCTCACAAATCTTATCACGTCCACTCATGGCTTCTATAATAGCCTCATCGGAAGGTAAAACGGTATCTAAGCAATCTATGGAATGCAAAGAGTTTTCTGCCCATGCGGGCAAATAGACTTCTTCCAGATCATCTGAGACTGTTAGAGGATCTGGAATGGGATCAATAGTGGCTTGAGTGATGGCTTGATAAGCTACCTCCACTGCCGATAAGGGCACTTCCAGTTCATGGGGAGTTGGGAGGACCCAAGGATCAGTCCTATCGACAACCGCAACGATGGAATTCCCCACACTAGTAGAACCAATGTAGTTAATCGGGGCTGGAAGATCAAATGTGCCCATCAATGATGCGTACATTCCAGCCCCCAAGCTCTGTGCAGCAGGTTTGGCCTGATCAACCAATGGCACAGTGGATTCCTTAGACTCTAAATGGCCTTTTCAGGTAAAATCAAGTTGGTCAACAGTAACCAACTTTCCCTCATGTGGAAAAACCACTACACGAAGAACAGCCGATGCAACAGCAGACATTGCATAAGTCCAATTCCTTCCCAGAAGCAAATTGTAGTCCAAGGGAGCATCAATCACTTCTACTTCAATAGACACTGCTTTGCCTGCCAACTTAATATCAAAAGCCGGTAGGATACCATGAGGACAGAAGGACCTTCCATCAAAAGCAGTAAGTAAAGTGTTTGATGGGACCAGCTCTGGGGATCCAAGAGCTTTCCAACAGGCCAGGGACATAACACATGTAGAGGCTCCCTCATCAACAACTACCCTTCCAATGGTCTTACCACCATGGACGACATCTATTGATAGGGCTACATGGTAAGGCAGGCGAATTTTGACATCTGATAGATTGAATTTCTCCATGAGAATCGAAGAATCCATGCTACCTAAAGCTGCTAAGAGAGCATCCCACTGGGCAGGACAACTCTGTAACACCTCTAAAGCTGACATTGCACACGGAGTTTGAGCTAAATATTCAACCACAGAGTAGTTTGAAGCAACCCTAGCATTGGGGTTATGCAAGGTCTTCTTGAAAACACCTTTCGGTATCTTCGGCATAGTTTCGGCAGGCTTCTCTATTGTGAGAGGGTTGGAAGGTTCACCTACAGCTTTACCCTTCTCAAGAGTCTCGTTCTCATAGTTTTTGTTCCTGGTTTGCAACAAAGTCGAAGATCGAACCATGTTGATATAATTAGGGTCAGGGGCAGCTTGAGTGCCCCCTGCTACATTAGAAGCTGAAGCAGAGTTCTGTCCTTGGGGAAACGGGTCCTTCAGGACAGCCGGTTGTTGAGCTTTGAGCAGATTCTGGGCTTGATCCATAAAGGGACAAAGGTGAGTAAGGTGGTCCTCTTGGCACAACTTACAAGGGAACTTAACCTTCTTCTTTTCTTTTTTGCCCCCATCAGCATTGTTCACGGGATTTGGCTTGTTTCGGTTTCCCTCTCCCTTCTTACCTTTCTTTTTCTTCCCGCTGGGCTGCTGATTGCCCTTCTGAGAGGTTTGAGCAAAGACATTTGCATTTTGGGGAGAGGGGGTAGCCTTTGCTACCTCCGCCGTAGACTGTTTGACAGACAACTGGTGAAGTTGCTTAGTTAAAGACTCTACGGTGGGAGAGTTGACAGACCCAACCACACCATCGGCATGGGGTCCAGGCTTAGGCTTCTCCGCTTCGTGCGAAGGTCTCGGTGCCTCAGGGATGATCTCATACAAGATCCCAGATTGTGAATAAATCAAGTCTAACTGCTGGACCATGAGTATGGCTTCTTCCTCGTTCGTTACTCTTGATGTGGAAACATCCTTAGATATGTATGGTAACAGTGATTTAGGGAACCATTCTAATAGAAACTTAGGAGGAATGGTGGCTTTAATAAGGCTCTTTTGCCTCCTCCACTCTTGGATATGATCCGAGATGTGGGTAGCCTTGTTTTGTCTAAAAGTAGACAACAAGTTCGTTCCGAAATCATATCGAACTAGAAGCTGAAAGTGGCTAAGGAAAGCACTAGACAAATCCCAGAAACTACGAAAGGCAGCAGAAGGCAATTCAATATACCATTTTGCAGCCGTACCTGTCAAGGTCCTCTGGAATAGCCTCAATCTAATTGAATCCTCATTCAACGAATTGGAAGAACACCATAAGTGAAAAGTGGTGGCATGTGGCCCAGGATCTTCACCAGTTTTGCCTTCGAACTTAGGGATGTCCGATGGTAACTTGGTGGGAACAGGTGGCCACAAGGGGTCATGCCTCACCGGGTCATTCATCAATTTTGACAAGTCTGGCAAGTTTAAAGTTGCCAGAAAAAGAAGTTTGGGCCTAACCGGGGCACTAGATGTGCCAGCTTGGGGATTAGAGGGACCTGCCCCCGAATGCCCATAGGAAAAAGTGGGGTTTCCCCCAGCCACCGGTTGTGAAGTGGGAAGGTTGCTTTGAAACGGATTCCATCCGTAAGCCATAGGATTGTGTGTGGGAAGTGTAGTGTAAGTGGTTTGGGCCGTCCCCATAGAAGCAGGGGTCTGAAAGACTGGAGAAGGTATCCCTCCGCTAAACAACGAAAAGGGAGAGCTCATGTATGGGACCGAAATACGGGTTTGGAAGCTTTGGCCATAAGAGGTGTTGCTCCCAAACTGCACTCCTACATATGAAGGATATGGACCTACGTATGGATTGGATGGGGGAATGTGCCCCCCATTCCAAGGAAATCCTTGAACATAAGCCAAGGATCCTACCGGACCACTCTGGGTAGTGTAAGGAAAGGAAGAAGGAATGGTAGGTATACTGGGGATCCTAGCAACCATGTCACCAGAAGTACCTCCTATGTTGGAGTGAACCGGTGGTTGGACCACCTGGTTTGCTGGAGTCAAAGGTGTAGAAGGCAAACTAGATCTAGGGGCACTTACCAGGGGAGGTAGTACCCCTTCAACCGGAAGGGTTGAGGTGAACACAAAAGGACTTTCTTCCACAGAAGACATGACTCTACCCACAGGGACACCTAGCACTGGTGAATCAAAAGGTCTAACCTGGACGATCACAGGATCGTTTAAATCAGTCAAGGGGGAGTTAAAATTTCTTGCAAACTCGTCAGTCTGCAATTCTTCTATCTCAACTGTGTCAAGATTGAAACGGTTAGCAATGAGTTTTGGTTCACCAAGAACTTCACTTATTCCTACAGGTTCAAATGAACCGTCTGTGTCTAATCTCTGCCTTTGAGGTAAAGGTGGAGGCTCCAATGCAGTGATAGGAGGAAGGTTTCTCAACCTTCTTGACCTTCTAACAGGTTGGTCCTCCAGAATTAAAAATTTAACTAATCACACCCTAAGGCCAACTAAACACAGGAAAAACCACAGAGCATACACTAAGAATTCCTAAAGTCTCAAGCAATCAAACCAGGGTAAAAGATATACTTTCCCAAAGAAAGTTGATGAACGATTACTTGGAGTCCTTGAAGTGGTTCTTAGGCACAAGCGGAGGAATCACCCACCACCCTCCTACACTTTCAACAAGGGTTACCTTCCAAGCCCGTTCAAGGTGAACCATAAATAACCTTCCGGTTTACCTAGGTATGAACCCTAAAGAGACAAGAGACTAAAGGCTACCTTGACAATATCAACAATCTGGGGGGACAATCGTCAGCCGAACTCGTACGCATGGGCAGGGTAGCTGAGCTCGAAACTCTGTCTAGGATAGAATCCCCAGATGTGCAAAAGTCCTGGGTTACACTTTGACAAGGATTCGAAGGGTTATCTCCTCTCTCCAAGCCTCCACGCGGCCTAGTTCTTAACTCCCGTTTGAGAGGAGATTCCCAGATACAGTGATAGAGTCAAGGATTTACCTAAAGAAAGGTCCACTACGTCTGAGTTTATAACTTGTCGGAAGTTTACACTCCCTAGCCCACAAGTCTAGCCTAAGCTAGTAGGTGAAAGGCCCCTAAAAAACAAAACTTACTAGTAAATTTTAATTTATGCGTTTATTTTAAAGGGTTGTTCTTTACTCAAGAGGAAATGGAGTGGTATAATGTATGGTGTTTTGAATCAAATAAGAAATAAATGGAAGTAAAGGTGCATTCAAAGCAAAATCACCATTATAAAAACAAACTTCTTTTTATTTTCTTGCAAATATGTATTGATGAATTGAAAGCAACGATGAAAGAAACTAAGCCTATATTTTTGTAGTTTTTGATATAATATTTTTAAATTGAAGTAAACACTACTTATGCAAAAATCATAACGCAAAAGCTTTAACTATGTTTTCTTTTCACTTTTAAAAATAATCAAAATTCTACTATGCATCTACAATGCACTATACTTGAGTAAACTTGAAACTTATAAACTGTATAAAAGCAACAAACTGAAGCACATAGGCTGACAGAACCAACATACCACCTACAAAATGAGGCCAGGAACCCTAGCTTGGGTGGAAACAATGACAAAAATCACTGCAGACTTACACAGGCAAGTGACAACCAGCCACTGTCAGAATACAGACTGGAAAAACAGAGCCCAAGACCCTGATCACTGATCTCGACCAAAACACTTTAAACCTCAACCCAAACAGGCCAAAATACTTTAGGATGCAAACAGTAAATACTCCAAGCAAAAAGATTCAAGGGCTTCCGAAAAAGCAGAGAAGTGTGATCACCAACAGTATTCAGACCAACTACACAGCATTCTTAAAGAAAGTCTACTCAGAAACAGGGACTAAAGAAAGAAAATAACAAGCAAAACTTATCTTAAAAATCCCTACTTCCAGGAGTATTCGCGACTGTCAATAAGAGCAACTCGCGAATTATTCGCGACTGTCTAGTATTACAACCTGTGAATTCAACCCTGTATTTGCGACTGTCTAGAAGGACAACTCGCGAATGGGTATAGAATTTTTCTAAAAACCAAGAAAAACCAAAGACTTTCAAATGCTGAAGCAAATAAGAAACAGGATAACAGATCACACACAGACTTACAGGCAAAGACTGGTCAGGGGGACAAAAAACAACCTACAACAGTCCGGGCTCCCCAGCGGAGTCGCCAGTTCTGTTGTACAGGATTACACACCTAATAACCATAGGTCTGGGGTTACCAACATACTCAATTAACTTGCAGACAATTGACTCTAAAGTGCAGTAAAGGAAATAGGAGGATTAGAAAGACTTACTCGATTACCGAAGGTCGATCCTTGCTAGTCCTATTCCGCTCTGCTTCACCTTCAAAGTCTTCAAGGTTGCTCTCCTTCACCTGTTAAGAGACAATCTTCCAGATACCAGATGATTCATATATATATATGCAGGTTAGATAAATCACATATAAGATGTAAAAACATAAACATTTATCAAAGCAAGATACATGAAACACATATGGAAGAAGGATTCTCTTTATTATCAATACTGAAGAAGTTCATATTACAACCCAATGCCTGAGACAAGGACTCCTCTGCAACCAAAGGATTCTGAGTTTCACTGCTCCAAAGTCTTCTGTATAAACTCCACCAGCATAACTTTGCTCTCCAAGTGTAGGTCACCAACACCCTCCCCAAGGCCTGTATTTATATGGGTGAAATAAGGCAGTTCTAGAAGGTTGGGGAAGTTGTAGCAGTTAAGGAAATTAAGCTAAATGAGTTAACTAATCTTCCGTTAGCGTGTGTTTTATGTTTAAATGTTAAGAGAGACATTCGCGGGTATGTAGTAGAGCAACCCGTGAATAATTCGCAACTTATCATAAGGGCAAACCGCAAACACATATATTCGCGACTTGCATCAACCGGGACTCGCGAATGACTTGCGAGTTGTATAAAAGAAGAGTCGCGATTACAACTCAACATAGTAAAAATGGAAAAGTAACTAGCTGGGTATATAAGGAATGTCTTTCATCATAAGCCAAGCTATAGTGTTTTAGGCAAACCTCTATCCATAAGTGTCCTTTTGTGTGCCAACATGAGGGATGTCGGCACTCGGACGGAGAGGTGCCATTCAGGTGTATAACACCGTCGGATTAGAATATTTACAAATGCATACTAATGCATACTAAAGAAACACACTTTTACCTGATGGATAAATTACATTAGTTGATCTTAACTAACTCCTAAGTGTTTAAATATCCTAACAACATCAACTACAAGGCACTACCCTATGTGAGAAAAGTAGTAACAAGTTTACTATATTTGAAGATCGATCATGAAGGCACTTGCAAAGGATGTGCAAGAGGAAATAATATCAAGAATCCATTTCCAAAGAGTGAAACAAAGACTAAAGGTACGTTGGAATTAATTCATTCAGATGTATGTGGTACAATTCCCTCCACATATTTGGGTGGTTATGAATATTATGTTACATTTATTGATGACTATTCAAGAAAGACATGGATATATTTATTGAAAACAGAGGATGAAATATTCAGAAAATTCAAGGAATTCAAAGCCCTTATAGAAAAACATTCAGAAAGAAGGGTCAAGACACTCAGAACAGATAATGGTGGAGAATATACCTCAAAATAATTTGAGGCCTTTTTTAAAGAATATGGAATAAAGAGGGAACTAACCACTCCCTACAATCCTCAACAAAATGGTGCCGTGAAATAAAATAATAGGACCATTATGGAAGCAATGAAGACAATGATACATTATCAAGATCTTCCTATGCATCTATGGGTTGAAGCAACAAGAACACTAGTTTATGTACATAATAGATTATCCCATAGTTCCCTTGGATTCAAGACTCCAGAAGAAATGTTCACAGGAAAGAAGCCTAAAGTGAGCCATCTCAAGATATTTGATTGCTCTGTATATATTCACATTCTAAAAGAAAAGAGAACCAAGTTGGACCATTACAGAAAGAAGGGAATATTTGTTGGATATTGTGAAGTCTTCAAAGCCTTTAGAATATACATCCCAGGATTCCATCACATCAAGATCAGTAGGGATGTAACATTTGATGAAGAAGTAGTTCTCAAGAGATCCAGAAAGTGCCATCATGACAAAGTATATGAAGAAGATGTACCTCCCAGAAATATAGAAGCTGTGCCCTCCCCTTAAAATGAAACATCATAGGGCCATGATATGATAGAACCTCAAGAACCTCCTACTATGAATGTATCATGAAAGATAAATCCTGCTTGGGTAAGAGAAATAATATGAGAAGTAGAGAATTATGGAGCTCCATAAGGCTCCACAATAATAAGCAAGAGATCAAATCCATTCTTCAGTTATGTAGCTTTGATGTGTGATCTTGTAGATCTAGAACCTACCAGTTATGAAGAATGTTTACAAAAGAAAGAATTAGTAGAAGCAATGACGAAAGAATTCCAATCAATAATGAAGAATGTTGTTTGGGATATAGTTCCCAAACCCGAAGGAAAGAGTGTGGTATCTTCCAAGTGGATCTACAAGATAAAGCATGCAGCTAATGGAAGTATTGAGAAATACAAGGAAAGGTTTGTGGCTAGAGGATTCTCTAAGAAAGAGGGAATTTACTATGAAGAGACATTTGTTCCAGTAACAAGGTACACTTCCATTAAAACTAGCATGGCACTTGCATCCATGATGAAGTGGAGTCTACACCAGATGGATGTGAAGACAACCTTCTTGAATGGTGTTATTGTGGAAGAAGTGTACATAGAACAACCATAAGGATTTGAAGTCGAAGACAGACGGAAGTACATATGTAAGTTGAAGAAGGATTTTTATAGACTGAATCAAGATCCTAGAACTTGGTACAAAAGGATAGATAAATTCTTGACGAGATTGGGATTTACCAAAAGTAAAGTCGACCCTAACCTTTACGTTTAGATTATGGATGGTGAACCTATCATAATACTACTGTATGTGGATGACTTATTTCTTATAGGAAATGAGAAACATATTGTAGAATGCAAGAAGAAGATCCTTGAATAATTTGAGATGAAAGATCTTGGATTGATGCACTATTTTCTAGGCCTTGAAGTATGGCAGATCCCAGAAGGAATATCTCTCACGGCAGGGAAAGTATTTTGTGGAAATCTTAAAAATATTTGATATGTTGGATTGTAAATCCATGGCCACACCCATGGATACCAACCTAAATTTGTTATCTGATGAATCATCGTAGTTAGTATATGTGACTCAGTACAGACATATTATTGTGTCACTGATGTATATGATGAATACCAATCCAGATATATGCTTTGTTGTGAACACCCTGAGTTAGTATCTAGTTAAACCTAGACGTGTTCACATGATAGCTGCAAATCATGTGATGAGGTACCTAAAAGGTACGATAGACTTTGGTATATACTATGTTGGAGATCATGAATACATATTGTATGGTTATACAGATGCAGATTGGGATGGAAGTACCTCAGATAGAAAGGCACCTCAAGTGGATGTTATTGTCTGGGATCTTCCATGATCTCATGGTTTAGGAGGAAGCAGTCCAATGTTGCTCTCAGCACAGCTGAAGCAGAGTATATAGAAGCTTGTTCTTCTAGTTTTGAAGCCATATGGCTTCAGAAGTTGATGTCAAATATATTTGACCTGGAGCTAGATACCGCGATGATTCTATGTGATAACTAGAGTTGTATAAAGATGACGGAGAACCCAGTGTTCCATGACAAGTCGAAGCACATATAAATTCAGTATTTTTATATATGGGATATGGTACAGAAGGGATCTATAAAGCTCCAGTATGTGAGTACCAATGAGCAAGTTGATGATGTGTTGACCAAGCCTATGTCTCGAGTAAATTTTGAATACTTCCATGACAAGCTTGGTGTAGTTAAAAAATACTTTCCTTGTAAGGAGGAACGGTGATGATGATATAGACCTTCCTCGTAAGGAGGAACGATGATGTTGTTATAGACTTTCCTCGTAAGGAGGAACACTCATGATGTGGACCCTCCTTGAAAGGGGGAGCAGGTTGAAGATGTGGACCCTCCTCGAAAGGGGGATCAGGTTGATGATGTGGACCCTCCTCGAAAGGGGGAGAAGGTTGATTATGTGGACCCTCCTCGACATGGGAAGTAGGTTGATGATGTGGACCCTCCTCGAAAGGGGGAGCAGGTTGATGATGTTGCAGTGGGATTGTATCATTCCTGGACATTAGTCCTAAAATGATCCGTATACTTTTGTCTCTGTGAATTTTCAATATTGTATCATCCTTGGACTTATGTCCTAAAGTGAGAGAGATTGACCATCCCGTAAGTGGCTTAGGATTGCATCATCCTTGGAATTATGTCCAAAAGTGAGATGGATTGACCATCCTGTAAGTGGATCAGGATTGCATCATCCTTGGACTTATGTCCTAAAGTGAGAGGGATTGACCATCCTGTAAGTGGCTCAGGATTGCATCGCCCTTGGGCCTATGTCCAAAAGTGATAGGGATTGATCATCCCATAATTGGATCATGTGTGCTACAACTTATGTTGTTGCTGATGATGATGTTGATCAAGAGATCAAGTGTTGCTGCAAAGGATCGAGCGATCGAGTTCCACAAAGGATTGAGTGATCGAGTGTTGCAGAAGATGAAGATCAAAGATGAAGACTCAGTGTTGTAGAAGATGATGTTCCAATACTGAAGATGTTAAAGATGTTCCAATAACTATTCCAATTGCTGATGATTGTTGAAAACTTGTAATGACGTATAGATGTATCATCTTGATGTTTTTGAAGATGCACTCTCTCCTTTCTCCTACAGTTGATGTTGTTATTGTCAGTATAATACCCTTCTCGTTAAGGGGGGGAGTTGAAATATTGTAACTTCAAAGAATATTCTAAATGTATTTTATTGATATAACCTATCAGAGATGTTTTATCCCTCTGTCAAGATGTTACTATTGTATTTGGACATCATAGGATCATGAGGTGAAACCTCCATTGTAAGTCGGGTCAATAGAACCCTCCTGAATATAATATAATATTTTTTTGTGTCTTCCTAGGTGAATTCGGCCCAATAAGTTTGTTGGGGCCGACTTGTTATGGAAAAATTCAAGTGGAAGAAAGTGTATAAATAGAGGATGTGTGTTCCTCATTAGATACACACACACACACTTTTGTATAGTGTATGGGATATATATATATATATATATATATATACCAGCACGGAGAAGGAGCACTTGTTTGGGGTTTTATCTTTGTACTTTTGATACATCTATATAGAGGAATTTTTGTTGGGTTTTCTTCTCCTTGAGGATTTCCCAGGATAATTCTATGTCTATCTTGTGATTGTGTTTCTTTCAGTGATCCTGCATACACTATTATTGTGAAATTGAATTGAATACTAATGATATCTAGCTAACAACGTTTTGTTTCAGTGTTAATAACAACATTTTACGCTACAGAGTTAAAAGGTAAAGGTATATAAGCCATATCCCAACGTAGCACCAAAGAAACCAAAGCAGCGAGATCAATGGGGAGAAGAAAGTTCTTTGTAAGTAGAAGACGATGAAGAATAGAGTTGATGTGGCATTGTAGAGAAGACAATGAAAAATAATGGTAATGTCATGGGAGATGTAGAGAAGGTCGTGAAAAACAAAGTTGTGGAAAGTGTAGCAATGTCCATGAGTAAAGGATTCCATGTGGAAAATGTTTAAAGCTAAAGTAGTGGCCTCTAGAGCGAAAATTGTCCTATTCATTTCTTTGCATCATAAATTAATTTAGAAATCAAACATCTAATGTTAAGAATTACCACCAAACTAATTCTAAGGAAGTGATAGCATTAACATTAACATATGTCAGTTTTATTTGAGCAAGCTCATAATTTAAAGTCAAGAAGAAACTTAGGATATCATGATCTTGAAAACATGCCCGCCTAGAGAAGAGGCCAAATAAGAGGTTCAATTTTCTAATTGGTAGAAAAAAAATCTTTCACAGTATGATTGGTTAAGGGAAACAGTGCATATTAAAAACTTATGGTTCATGAAAAGGAAACTTGATCCATGAAAAGGAATATACAAATGGACCAAACACAACTGGAAAATAAACTTGAGAACTTAGGATAAATTTTTAAAATTGGTTTTGGTTCACATGAAAATTAATGGAAACGACGACAATACAATTACAAGAGTCCCTGCCATCCCGAAGGTGGGGAATAATAACATTAAATTTACACATGTTTATCTATTCACATAACTACTACATTTTTATTGACTACAAAAACTTTACACAATTTTTTCGTCAAGAATGGGTTCCAAACCTAGAGATGGGACAAATAAACATACGTACTTAAGAAAGAGTATATTACAAGATCACAAGTTGCGTGTAGTTTGATAACAAAGACATGATATCTATGAGAACCCATAAGCATGGATCAAAATTGTTTTTTTTTAGTTTTTCAAGGGGGTTCAAACTTGTTTTGGTAGGGTATTCTAAAAAAATGGTCTTTCCAAAAAAATATCAAAACACTTGAAGGCCCATGAATTTTTAAAATTTCAAAAAACGTTATGTTTTGAATAATCTATAAATGTCATCTCAACACTTAGACCTTTAATATTAGAGGAGAATGGATGTGAACAGTAGTCAATATATAAGATTCAACACTCTCTACTTATTATTGTTATTTAAAAACTAAACTCTTGTTTATTTATGTTGTTTATCATATATTCTCTATTTTACAATGTATCGACATTAAATTCATTACCCAACTCATACCCACATAACCTACCACCATATTAGATTATCTACCATTTTAAATGCCACTTAATGGAAACTTTATCGAGAATTTTGGAAACTTAATCCCCATTTGAATCCATGTATATGTTTTATGTACATTGTCAATCCTTAATGATATGAGAATTGGTGTTGCATTCATTTTCCATACTTAATATGTTTAGATCTCACCCTTAATGTCATTCAACTTGTTATCTTTTCCACCATACTTGCTTTGTAGAACAACAAAACAATTAGTCATTGGTTACTAAAATTGTGATGGCATTGAAAACTTATTAATAAGATTGGTTGCAATATCTTTTTCTGTGTGTTCGTATATTTTCTCTCTAAAGGTATCTATAAACTTGTTGGTTAATAATTATTTTTGTTGCATTGGTAATGCTATGTGTCTATTTGTTATTGGTCATAACATGATTATAGCATTAATATCTACTATTTGATTTTATTTAGAAAATAATTCATGGAACCCTCACTATTGTAAGAGATAATTAACGGTAACCAAAAAAACATATTTAATACTGGAATGTAAATACCTCAACAATCTATCAATCTTTTGCATGAATTTTTCTAATTGGTATGTTCTTAATTAAGGCTAGCTTTGAACCTACACAAAATAAATGTGGTCAAATTCACAAAACCTAGAATTTGTATGGTTTAGTTTGGTTTGGTTGTTTGGAAGAACAATGCAGAACATTAATTGTACTAGCATCACACCAAGAATCAGATCAACGAGAGTTGGGAGCAAAGGGTAACAATCAGTAGTTACCTTGAAGCCCATATGGCAACAAAAAACCGTTCATTTTTTAAATTATGTATCAAATATGTAAACAACCCTAGTCCAATTGAATCCACAAATCCTCTTAAAAGAGATAAATGGCAATTTTGGAGAAATAATTGCAAACCCTCAATCCAATGAATCCACAACTCAAGAACTATGGATTACAATAATGAGAATTGTGATTTTATTTATTAATTTTTTAACATTATCAAATCTTTAAATAAGTGAGAACTACATGAACTTCACATGGGAAAATATCAACAAACTTCCCCACTTCCATGAATGGTGGTAGGTTGAGAAAGAAAATGTCTCAACGGAGTTGAACCCGGGTGGATGGAATGAAATCCATCTGGCCCCACCAATGGACCACCTTATCCTTGACAACAATTTCTTCACGTTATTACTAACAACATAACATTAATATCATTATCACAATATTTATCATTTTTTAATCCTCTACCACAATCTGTTCGGTAGGGTGACTTTCCCATTACTTGTTTATATGTTAAATACTTCCCTATCTATAGCTCGATAATGAAAAGTGCAACAGACCCCTTTAAATATATGAAGGATTTTAGTTTGGAGATTACAAGTTAGCAAAATCATTTACGTAGGCTCTGAATTAGATGGCATGTTTTCGGTCAAAGCTACTCAAGGTTGGAAAACTGCGGAAAGGGAGAATCCATAAGTGTGAGAGTTCTAAAACTATTGTTTCAATTTCACATGAAAGAAAACTATTTCTTTTAATAATTAGTTTCAGTTGTAAAAACTTGAGTTTTGTTGGGTAGGTAGGGGATTTCAACCATTCACACTTTGATATTAAAACAGAGAATACACAACTACATTTGATTGAGCAAAATATTATCTTTCAATCTCTTCTTCATTAACATAAAACTCACACACTTCCAAAAGAAATGGACTACATACTATTGGGGCCCAGAAATTCGCAGGCAGCAACAGTAAGGGATTCTCCCCAATCAACGTTCCCAACTAGCCCGTTGACTGTTTGGTATGGGGAATCCGTCCGGTTTGCGGTCCAGCTACCGTAGCTCAAAGTAACAAAAAACAAAGGCTTTACCGGTTGCGGCCCGGTCCACCGTGTTTTTTTTTTTGTATTTTTTGACTTAGTTATGATATGCAAGTGCCTAATTAATCATGTAGGGTGATAAGATGCAAGGAGCAATCACAATGTGATGCGCAGGTTCTTACCTCTCGTCTTAAACTCACTAGCATCTAAATCACATACAACAAGGAATTAAAACTAACTACCTAAACTATCCCTAGGGAGCAAGATTATCGTTCATTGGTGAGTAATATATTTTGTACATGCATAATGAAAAGTTACAGATAGCTGACACTTCTTTCAAGACACATGAACAATTGCAGATTTTTGAACAACCAGTTAGCCAATTGTCTTATGAACAACATTCATTACTCACGGTGGATAACATCACAAAATATACTGAAAAGCATTCAACAAGAACATAGGTTCAGGAAGTTAAACACTCTCACAGTTAATGAAACACAGCTGAAAACGAAATAGTTCCCCTTCAACATTGTTCATTTAATCACATTGATACATTCCACAACTCGCTTTCTCCAGCAGGAAAAAGTTGCAGTTTCTGATTGTAAAATGAAATAGTTCCTCTTACAAGCAAATGGTTTACAAATTCTTCCAGGGAAAAAGTCCCCCCTAAATTATAACTTTCAAGTATTTAAACTATAGCCGTAGACCGTTTGGGCTGCCCCCCCAAACGAATGACCTTTCAGCTCCCCAACGCTTTGTATTCCTTTATCTTTTCTACGCATGCCCATGAGTGGCTAAGTAACTGCCGGACCTTTCAGAACTGCTCCTTTGTCACCATTCATTTTGTCTTTCCTTTGGTTTGTCCATCTTACGATCCTACTGGTTTTGGCTCTACCTTTACCAAAAGGTCTGCCTCCCATGACCAATATCCAGAAAATACCTACAATCAAACAACAAGCATCATTTGTGGGAAACACATTTAAACAGCAGCAAACTAAACTGACTGAACAGCTAATCCACAGGAAAGGGTCAGGTGCACCACCTTCATTCTACAAAATCCGAATATACTACCTCGTTCTTCTACAGTCTTGTGATAACAAAACCAACGGCGGAAAATGGGAGGAAACCAACATCGAAAGCTAAACGGCTTTCCCGGCTGCAACGGCAGAAGAGTCAATGCTACCGGCATGTGATGGAGGGCGGGAAAAACTTTGAATTGAAAGTCGGACGGATTTCTCTTTCGGAAGCTCAATGACTTTGAGAGCTGCAACGACGGAAGGAAAGGATAAAGACACGTGCGACCTGTGAGCAGGAACAACTTTAAATCGGAAGTCGGAGCACTTTGCGCCTCGGAGGCTTAACCACTTTGGGAGCCGCAACGGCGGAAAAGAAATGACTACAGGAAAGTGATTAAAAGACAATACTCATCGGCAGTCGTAGCAATTCGACCTTCGGATGAAGAATCGATTTAGGAGCCGCAACGACGGAAAATAAGACTGACGCATCAGACAGCGGACTGCTTTAGGCTTCGGAAGCTTGGTTGCTTTGGAGCAGCAACGGTGGAAGCTAAAGAAGAATACAACCCCCCATTAAAAATGAAAAATGCTAAGTGCTTAAGACTCTGAATTCCAGCAATGGAAAAGACTGCTTCTGAAACGGTGGCCCTTTGACAAGCAAATCAAACTTAAAATCTGCGATCCAATACACTTAGAAACATAGGCAACCACTCGAGAACCAGGACGTGTGTTATGAACCTTCCATAATCACTCAAATCAAAGTGTGACCAACAACAGATCACGGAGCACACGATTAACGACACACGCTAAATCAAAAGGAGGGGCCCAAAATTTTAACAAATTTAGGGAAAATTGTTGCAGCTGCAACAATTGGCGATTACCTGGTGAACCTAGATCTCTGGGCGATTATTCTTTGAGTGACAGACTGTTTAACAACAAATGCATCTATTGAATTCTTCCAGCTCTCTGGATTTCTCGAATGTCGGAAGTGTGTACCCTCAATCATTGATAATAGTCCAATTTGGGGAAGTGGAAACCAAGATTTTCAAGTCCAGATGACTCTGTTGAGGCCATAGGATGAGTTTCATTATTACCTTTGTCTTCAGGTAGCTGATAGCTTGGACTCCACAGGATTGTAGCATATGGTAAACAGAAATATTTGTTTGTTCCTCATTCCCATGCCACTCTAGCACTTTTGTCCCCTTTATATATATGAGTCCTCCTGCATGCCTTTCATACTGAATCTTAATTCAGGATCCTCTATCCCATAGTGTCCTTTTGTGTGAGTGGGGTACTTCCAGTTTCAGCTCACGGATGGAGAGGATCTTTCGGCAATTTAATACTTATGATTCAGCACCTACTTTGATTGATGATGCTTTCAGAGGAGTTTTTGACTCTTTATTTTCCTTTTGGCATTTGTTTCTTGGCATGGGATCATTTATATTTAATATATTGTTCACCTTGCTCCTTTCCATGGGTCCTCTGTTGTCGCTCCTTAGAACATTTTAAGTGTGACATGGATGGAGCCTCAACATAGTACTCCAGACTCTTCGAATCCGGTTTATTTCACAGGGGTTAAGCAGGACTTCAATGCACACAGAATTATTCAAGAAAACGACTAAACTGGAAGAAAATATTTTATACAAAACACGCAGTCTGAGACCCAAAAGTGTTTATCATTCCCAAACATTTTAATGTTCTCTATGGAACCACGAGTTCATTCCCTTTATTGGAATCAAGAAGAACAAACTAAAGGAAACTGAAAAAACATGACTCAAAGACAGCCAAACAGATTATTTATATACAAGACAAAATAATTCAAACAAACTCAGGAAAAATACGACTTGAGGACCAAACCATTTACTGGTAAGTTCTCTTCCCATCCTTGCAGATCTTGCAACTTATAAGTGGAAGGGCCAAGCTTTGCCGTTATCTGATAAGGGCCTACCCACAACTGTTGGAATTTAGTGTGCTTTCCTTTCTCATCATGGGGGTGATCCCATTTGAGGACTAAGTCTCCTACTTCAAAGTCTTTTGTCCCAGCTTTATGCTTGTCAAACCATCTCTTAACTAACTCCTATTGTTGCTTAAAGCGTTCTCTGGCTTTAGATCTAGGCTCTTATGCTTTCAGGAGATTATATATTCTTATTTTCAAAACTTCATCATCCGACCCCCTAGACTCTTGAGCTAGTATGGAAGATGGTAGCATGATATTGGGAGGAAGGATGGCTTCTTTACCATAGACAAGGGTATATGGAGACACTCCAATCGCAGACTTAGGGGTGACTCTATCGGCCCAAAGGGCATTTGGTAATGTTGAGTGCCAACTCCTCTGGTTTTCTACCACAATCTTCTTTAAAATTCTAATCAGATTTTTGTTGGAGGATTCAGCCAGGCCATTTCCTTGTGGATAGTAATTAGCAAAATAATGCAATTTTATCCCTTTATCATGAGCAAAAGCAGTCAATTTAATTGATGAAAAGTACTTAGCATTATCAAAAACTAACGAAACTCGAACTCCAAACCTGGTCATGATGTGGTCTTGTAGGAAGCCGATGACCTCGTCTTCATTTATCTTGCGCAGTGGGATGGCTTCGACCCAGTGAGTGAAATAATCAGTAGCGGTCAGAATGTACTTGTGCTGCAAAGAGGAATTTGGTTTTATTTCCCCAATAATATCCAGTCCCCATTGCTCGAATGGCTCCGTGATCATCACGGGTTTTAGGGGTGCTGCTGCTTTAGGTTGTCTCCTGCTACACCTTTGGAAAATATCACACTTTTTGACATGTGCGTGTGCATCTCTAAAGAGCGTAGGCCAATAGTAACCTTCCCTGAGGATTTTGTGGGCTGTGTTATCCCCTGAATAATGTCCTCCAGCAGGACCGTCATGCAATTTTGCCATCACTTTCTTTGCATCTTCCTTTTCTAAGCATCTGAGAAGAACCCCATCATAATTATTTCTGAATAAGACCCCTTCAACAAGTTGATATGCGGCTGATTTAAGACGCAGCGCTCTCCTTTGCTTGGAATTCCAATGTTCTGGTAGCAGTCCTACCTGCAGGTAATGCACAAGGTCTCTATACCAAGACTCGGGAGCTGTAAACAAAGGACATACCTCCATTACATGTAATTCGGCTTCATCTTTCCAGGCTTGTTCTTCATTTTTTCCATTTTCAGTCATTTGTTTGCATAACCCTTGTCCTTTAACTATAGATGCTAGCTTGAATTCAAGGTCGTACTCTTGAAGAGCTGTTACCCAGTTGCCTCTTCTTTCTCCCAACTCCTCCTGTATAAGAAGAGACCTTACAGCTGGGTAGGGGACGATTACCTTGGTTCTATTTTTTAAAATATAAGGCCTGAATTGTTTTACTGCCTTGAATACAGCGTAAGCTTGTTTATCAACAGCTGGGTAGTTCAATTCGGCCCCCTGCAGACCAATACTCATAAAGGATATTGGGAATTCATCCCCCCCATCTTCCTTTTGGGTGAGCACAACTGCTAGTGAATCATCGGACGCAAAGGTATACAAGATAAAATATTTGTCAAAATCTGGGCTTTTCAGGGATGGTGCGTGTGCGACAGCAGTTTTGATTTTGCTGAATGCGCTCTTCTCAACTTCAGTCCACTTGAATAGTGCATTTTGCTTCACCATCTGCTGTAGTGGTTTGACAATCTGAGCAAAATCAGGCACAAATCTTCGCACGAAGTTTATCGTTCCCATAAATGATTGCATCCCCTTTTTATTATGGGGCAAGGGGATTTGTTCAATAGCCTTAATTATTTTTGGATCTATAGATATCCCTTTCTTCGAAACTATGTGCCCCAACAACTTGCCTTCCGTGACAGCGAACACACACTTCTTAGGATTGAGTGAGATGTCGTATTTTCGACAACGTTCGAAAATTTGCTTTAAGTGAAACGAGTGCTCTTCTCTTCTCTTCGAGAATATTGTAATATCATCAAGATATACTACAGCACTTCGACCAATCAATCCGCAGAAAGCTATGTCCATATCGCTCTGAAACGTTGCTCCAGCATTTATCAGCCCAAAAGGCATCCTTCTGTAGGCAAAGGTTCCCCATTTGGTCCTCAACGTTGTCTTTAATCTGTCTTCTTCGGCTACTAATACTTGATTGTAGCCAGAAAACCATCTAATAATGAAAATAGTTCAGAACCTGAAACCATTTGTAGCAGTTGCTCCATTGGTGGAACAGGATAGTTATCTTTGTCTGATGCACGGTTTAGGTTCCTGAAATCCATGCAGAGTCTGATTTCTCCAAACTTTTTCCTTACTGGTACCAGATTTGATACCCACTCAGAGTGTCTGACTTTGAAAATGATTCTAGCATCCAATAATTTCTTCACTTCACTCTGAATCAACGGTTCCAATTTTGGATGCATTTTTCTTAACGGTTGCTGATATGGCTTGACATCTGCTTTAATGGGGACGATATGCTTGATGATGCTGGTGTCATATGTTTTCAAATCTTCGTACGTCCATGCGAAAACATCTTTATATTGTTTAAATAGACTGATGAATTTGTCTCTTTCTGCTGGTGAACAACACTTGCCGAGATTCACAAATTTGGGATTCGTCTCAGTCCCTAAATTTATCAGCTCAAACTGTAGAGATGAGCTTTGGGTCTTCACGTTGGTTGGTCTTCTGAACTTTTCGTTTAAATCGAACATTTTTTCTAGCGTTCTGACACCTTTAGGAATGAAATTGTCATATTTCATTTCTGCCTGATGTTCCTCATCATCTATAATGGCTCCTTTAAAGACATCATCATTTGTCAAGCATTCTATTATTTGCTGATCATCGTCGAACACTCGCAAGTTGGTGATCATATCCGGTACTGAGGGCCTGAAAAGCAGTTCGACAGAACATCGATTATTAGTGGGTATGATCCTAGCGGTTGATGTGGCCAACAGGTCAGCTGCTGCGTTTTTAATTCTTGGAATTGAAATAATGTTGAATGCATTAAAACATTTAAGCAAATCCCATACCTCATTCTAGTAAGCCTTTAAGTGAGGAGAAACACAATGTATCTGATTCCAGATTTGTTTCACAATAATTTCAGAATCCCCAAAAACTTTTAGATTACTTACCTTTAATTCAATTGCCTTCTTTAGTCCCTGTACAAGTGCTTCGTACTCAGTTGTATTATTAGTACACTCAAACTCTAATCTACATGAAAGGAAATGTTTATTCTTCTGTGGCTCGATCAAGACACAGCCAGCCCATGACCCTTCTAATGTCTTAGAGCCATCAAAAAACAAAATCCAAAAATCACTAACTACTGAAGGTGAATCTACTCCTACTGCTAAGCTTACTATATTACAATCAATATCATCAGCCTGTGAAAAATGAAGGAGATTAGGCTGAGTGTATGATGTGTTGTTGGCTTCCTCTGCTTGGTAATTGTCAGGTTCCAACTCAATAAAATAGTTTCCCAATACAGAATCCACTGGTACATTTTTCTCATCCAGTTGAGTAACATTGTACTTCATGTGAGGCTCTCTTAGAATCTTAATCTGGTTTGGACTCCCTTTGTATGGAAACCAAAGATGGGACCAGTCTGAGGCGAAATACCCATTTGATTTGGCCGACCGATCTCTGCTCAGGACAAGATCGTAAGCATCTGGTATATCAGCCACTACGATGTTAATAACTTGGCATACTTTGTCATTAGATGCCAGACGGACTAGGACATCTTCCATCTCACCAATTACCTTTACATCCGTTCTGTCCAATTGAACCACCCTCCACGTAGATGGCCTAGGCTTCCCATTGATCTTTTTACATACTGATATGGGCATAACATTTACCGATGCCCCTGAGTCTACCAAGCAATTATGTACATTATGATTGAAAATTTCAAACGTGAGGAGGAAAGGTTGATGTTTGGTTTTAGACTTACCTCCAGCACTAGTTTCTCCAATTTCTTCTTCTTCTTGAGGTTGATTGTTAGCGGGAAGCTTCTCATCCGACGCTTCAAGTGCTTTCAACAGTCTTTCTTTTTGCTGTGGCACTTTACACATTTTGAATAGCGGAACATTCACTTTTACCTTCTTTAAATCCTCCATGATGTCATAGTCCATCGGCTGCTCAATGTGGTGAGGTTTATCAGCATTCATCTTTTCTTCACTTGGCTTGGCCTGCGCCTCATTCTGCCTAGGATCTTGGCTGGTAATGGTGAATTCTAGAATCTTATCAGCCAAGGATTTATTTTGAAATTTCTTCTTAACATTTCTCTGCAGCCTCTTAATCTTTGGGAGTATAATACTGTCTTCCTTAACCGTCCCTTGGCTCCTTGTGGCTACGTTGGTTTCCATAACGTCCTTGTACCCCTGAGTCTTTTCCTCTTCAGCATCAAATAATGAGACAGAATTCCATAAAGCCATGGTTTCTTCTTCCTGTTCTTTAGTAGAAGTAGAAGCAGAACTCTCTTTTCTCTCTTCATCTCCCCCATCTATTAATCTAGAATCCAAGAGCTGATTCATGACCAATGTCATCGAATTTATCCATTGAGGACAATTCTTTTCAGAATGTGGCTGTTGGTGGAAAGTGCAGAAATTGTCCATGCCGACCTCTGTTAGATTCATAGATGCAGTATTGTGAGGAGGAGGTTGAGACTGATGGTTATCCTCTCTTTTCTTATAATATGGATTATAAAACTTTTGTGCTTCCTTTTCTTTCTCCATATCTATGATTTTGTTGGAAAGCTTGTACATCATTTTGGCCATATTTTCCAAATCTGGCGACTTTTCTTCCTTAGGCTTAGTGAACAATAAGGCTTTTCTTCCTGCACCTTTCTCTCCTGACTGTTCTGGATAATCTTCAATACTTTCTCTTTCCGCTTCCACTACTTCTGTTTCTTCATAGGTTTCCGTCAAAGTGGGCTTGGCCCTACCTTTGGCAAACATGGCCAAGTCAAGGCCTAACGCTGAAGTATAATACTCGATCAACACCTTGTCCGAAGGCTTATCTATTTCAGAGAAATTATTTAGATATGCTGCAAACCTTTGTGTGAAATTGTGCACTTTTTCTTTTCTTTCTTTCTTCAACGTGCACAACCCCTTCATGAGAGCTGCATGAGTTTTCTGAGTTGCATACTTACTTCTGAAAATTATTTCGAAGGTATCCCAATCAGGGATAGAGTTAGCAGGCAATCCAAAAAACCATGATGCTGTGGCTCCTTTAAGGGTACGCGGGAACAGTCTGCATACCACATCTTGATATTCCACGGCCCTTAATCCTTCAATTGCCAAGTAAAAACTTTGTAGATGATCATCTACTAGTATTTTCTCATTCGGTTCAAACTTGGGCAACATCTTGTCAAAGGCTTGAGGTAGGTCGTGTAATGGAGGTGTCAGGTTTAATGGTGATCTAGCTCTCCATGCAGGTGGTGGATTTGGTGGGTTAGGTGGTGGATTAGCATTTACTCCCGCCATGAGTCTAGGTGGAGAGTGAGGAGGTGAGCCAACTAGAGTATGAGCAGGAGAAATGTGAGGGGTTTCTGGGCCTTCTTGATTCAAAGGTAGCACAACTTCCTGTAAGACTGTTTCTACAAGTTCTTCCCAGTCTCCAACCAACACTGAGTCTTCCGCTACAGGACAATCTTTCTTTTTATACTCTTTTCTTAGCAATTCAGGGATGATTGGCAATCCTCCAATTTTATTTACATACGCCATGGTGTGTCTTCTCAGATCATTAACAATTTCGTTACCAATAGAATATAGATGTTCTCTTTCTTCCGGAATTGGATTATGAAACCCACTGCTTTTAGAACTATTACCAGTGGAATATTCTCAGGAAAACGAGTTTCCTCGCCCAGCCATACACTGGTGGCCCTCCTTCTAGCGCCAAAACTGTTGGGGCCCAAAAATTCGTAGGCAACAACAGTAAGGGATTCTCCCCAATCAACATTCCCAACTAGCCCATTGACTGTTTGATATGGGGAATCCGTCCGGTTTGCCGTCCGGCTACCATAGCTCAAAGTAACAAAAAACAAAGGCTTTACCGGTTGCAGCCCGGTCCACCGTGTATTTTTTTTTTGTATTTTTTGACTTAGTTATGATATGCAAGTGCCTAATTAATCATGAAGGGTGATAAGATGCAAGGAGAAATCACAATGTGATGCGCAGGTTCTTACCTCTCGTCTTAAAATCACTAGCATCTAAATCACATACAACAAGGAATTAAAACTAACTACCTAAACTATCCCTAGGGAGCAAGATTATCGTTCATTGGTGAGTAATATATTTTGTACATGCATAATGAAAAGTTAGAGATAGCTGACACTTCTTTCAAGACACATGAACAATTGCAAATTTTTGAACAACCAGTTAGCCAATTGTCTTATGAACAACATTCATTACTCACAGTGGATAACATCACAAAATATACTGAAAAGCATTCAACAAGAACATAGGTTCAGGAAGTTAAACACTCTCACAGTTAATGAAACACAGCTGAGAACAAAATAGTTCCCCTTCAACATTGTTCATTTAATCACATTGATACATTCCACATCTCGCTTTCTCCAGCAGACAAAAGTTGCAGTTTCTGATTTTAAAACGAAATAGTTCCTCTTACAAGCAAATGGTTTACAAATTCTTCCAGGGAAAAATTCCCCCCTAAATTCTAACTTTCAAGTATTTAAACTATAGCCGCAGACCGTTTGGGCTGCCCCCCCAAACGAATGACCTTTCAGCTCCCCAACGCTTCGTATTCCTTTATCTTTTCTACGCATGCCCATGAGTGGCTAAGTAACTGCCGGACCTTTCAGAACTGCTCCTTTGTCACCATTCATTTTGTCTTTCCTTTGGTTTTTCCATCTTACGATCCTACTGGTTTCGGCTCTACCTTTACCAAAAGGTATGCCTCCCTTGACCAATATCCGGAAAATACCTGCAATCAAACAACAAGCATCATTTGTGGGAAACACATTTAAACAGCAACAAACTAAAGTGACTGAACGGCTAATCCACAGGAAAGGGTCAGGTGCACCACCTTCATTCTACAAAAGCTGAATATACTACCTCGTTCTTCTACAGGCTTGTGATAACAAAACCAACGGCGGAAAACGGGAGGAAACCAACATCAGAAGCCAAACGACTTTCCCGGCTGCAACGGCAGAAGAGTCAATGCTATCGGCATGTGATGGGAGGGCGGGAAAAACTTTGAATCGAAAGTCGGATGGCTTTCACTTTCGGAAGCTCAATGACTTTGAGAGCCGCTACGGTGGAAGGAAAGGCTAAAGAAACGTGCGACCTGTGAGGGGGAACAACTTTAAATTGGAAGTCGGAGCACTTTGCGCCTCGGAGGCTTAACGACTTTGAGAGCCGCAACGGCGGAAAAGAAATGACTACGGGCAAGTGATTAAAAGAAAATACTCATTGGCAGTCGGAGCAATTCGACCTTCGGATGAAGAATCGATTTAGGAGCCGCAACGACGGAAAATAAGACTGACGCATCAGACATCGGACTGCTTTAGGGTTCGGAAGCTTAGTTTCTTTGGAGCCGCAACGGCGGAAGCTAAAAAAGACTACAGCCCCCCATTAAAAATGAAAAACGCTAAGTGCTTAAGACTTTGAATTCCAGCAACGAAAAAGACTGCTTCTGAAACGGTGGCCCTTTGACAAGCAAATCAAACTTAAAATCTGCGATCCAATACACTTAGAAACATAGGAAACCACTTGAGAACCAGGACAGGTGTTATGAACCTTCCATAATCAGTCAAATCAAAGTGTGACCAACAACAGATCACGGAGCACATGATTAACGACAAACGCTAAATCAAAAGGAGGGGCCCAAAATTTTAAGAAATTTAGGGAAAATTGTTGCAGCTGTAACACATACATATATGAAGAAATCTAGACTAGTTCCAGAAGTTTCCCACATTAACTAACTACCTAATTGTATTTAAAACTATCACTTCTACTGTTAGACATGTACATGATGCAGGTTGCTTGTTTCATATCTTTGTGTACTGTTTGCGTATCTCAGAGACTTCTTGGTTTGATTGTGATAGAGGGAGAAATTACTCCTTCCTACACTCCCCCTTAATTTCCACCTTATACATTTTATGACCACCTATGCCAAGATCACTCCTTTGATTTACAAAATTATCTCTTTCCAATGGCTTATGAAGATATCATCCAAATGGTTTTGAGATTTACAAAATTTCAAACTTATTTCTCCATTGCTTACAAAATATCTAATAAAATGATATATGGTGTTAATATGTTTATGTTTTCGGTGGAATACATGATTTCCATAAAGTGTTATGGCTGAGTTGTTGTCACAAAATATTTGTGTTGCTTCATTTTCCTTATGCTAAAGTTCTTCTAATATTATTCTCAACCATATAGAGTGACATCTTGTTGATGTTGTTGTCACATACTTTGCTTCAGTTGAATATATTGACACAATGAGATGCTTTTTGGATTTCCATGAAATTAAACTTGATCCAAGATGGAATGCATAACCTGAAGTGCTCTTTATGTCATCAATACTACCTGCAAAATCACAATCATTGTATCCAACTAAAGAGTTATAATTTGTGGTTGAATACATGATGCCAAAATTGGTTGTACATGTTAGTGTTTGAGCAAATATGAAGAACCTTGAACTTTAAAACTTTAATCTGCAATTACAGTGCAGATAGATCTCATCAATAATCCAAAGACAGAAATAAATCAAACCATAGAACACATGATATACCTTGGGAAAAACCTCCACTAATTCGGAGGATAAAAAACCCAACAAACAATCTTAGAGTATGATTGATAATCGACAGAGACTGATTACAACACAATAGAAGATTGTTTTTTTGAGAACACAAGAAAGGAACGATCAAATGGAACACTATGATGATCTTTCCAAGTGCATAACAGTTTAATAACAAGTCAAATTAGGTCATACAAGGAAAGTAGTGAATATTTGCATGCTTCAATAACTTGTTAACATTGAGAACACTATCTCATCTTCAACCATGCACCCCCACTAATTCATTGAGTTTAACTTCCTCTAACTGAGTTGTTAATTGAATGAACTAAAATGAACTGAATAGAATTGAATGTAACTGAATGGAACTGAACATAACTGAATGTAACTAAACATAACTAAATGTAACTAGTGCTTTTCCATCAATGTCATCTTCAATAACCACTTGCATAAATCAAGGAGTTGATTCCTTAATTATCTAAACTTGTTTTATCACAGCTAAGACTCAACTGGTGTCTTATTAATTCGAGCTCACTTGGAGGCATACATAGGAGATTCAAATTCTCTCTCTATCTCTGTGCTCATATTAATTTTTTCTGCATGGTCCATA
Source organism: Pseudotsuga menziesii (assembly GCA_001517045.1). Lineage (NCBI taxonomy): Eukaryota > Viridiplantae > Streptophyta > Pinopsida > Pinales > Pinaceae > Pseudotsuga > Pseudotsuga menziesii. The sequence goes on along the minus strand of LPNX010491087.1, from coordinate 12,744 downwards.
TGTGTTTTCATTAATTCTATATCATATCATACTCGTAATAATTGTTGCAAAAATATGATCATATATACTACCCCAAGTCATATAGTCACATGCTAAAGTAAATCACTATAGGGGTAGCTAATCCCTAAAGGAGACTTGTATCACTTGTTGACCATGACTAGCCATACATCACATAGTATATCCTCTAGACTTAATAAAACATAAGTCATGTGAACTTAATACACCATAAGTTTCGGACTTGATACAACACAAGTCTCAGACTTTAACATAAGGTCATGATATTAGCCATAATATCCTAGTACAAGCATCTCTCCTAAATAGGACTTGATCAAGGTCCTTGCTTGATACAACATAAGCTCTTTAACTTAACACAATAATTTAGTGAACTTAATATAACAAAAGTTCCGGACTTGACACAACAAGTCACATAGAGAGGATCTGAATTTAATACAACATAAGTTTTGGACTTGACACAACAAGTCTCATGGAGGATGACTCCCGATGTTGTACATCTAACACTCCCTCTCAGTGAGGGAGACATTCTCTACCATACTCAGAATTTCCTGCCACACTGAGCTTATCTTAGAAGTGTCAAAACTTCGTCACATATAGAGGTTTGTCACAAATTTGCAATATCCTCATCAATAGCTGTGTACTGGAATTCATTTTACATGACTATGAATTCAATGAAGTAAAACTTCGTCTCAAATGTGTTTTATCATAACACACATATAGGGTATTTCAGGAAGCTTGACTATTAACACCTAATAACTATAGGCTCAAGTCTTTCACCCTAGTAGGTAGCTTCCTAAGCTACAGTACTCCTCAATATGTAGTACTATCTACAAAACACATTTTTCTTTTTAAGTACCCTCAGACATACATCTTTCTTCTGCAGTACTAGCCACAATACACTTAGCTTTTGTAGTACTAGCCACAAATTACAACACTTATCTTAGGCCACAACAATAGCTGGATAGCACAATCATATAATAGGTTTTCCATGTAATACGGAGCCTATTCTAACGTATCTAAAAAGGTAATCAAACATATAATTAGTAGCAAGCATAAAATACAACAAGTCTGCTCAAAGGCCAACTAGCTACTTACACATAGTAGCATCATCCAAATCCAATCCAGAATAAAGTTTTTCTAAACTAGAAACCATGGATTTTAACTCTATCACATACAACATTATACAACAAATGTGCAATAACATGCAAAAATAAAGTCTCATATTTTCTTTCACTCTTTAACATTTGTTGACTTCTTATCTTCTGCTATCTAGATAAGTTCTTAGTGAGCTTGTCATTCTCTATGATGTTCTTTAAAAACTGGTCACTTTCTCAGTGATTCTTCTCTTTATACTGTAGCATGCCTACTACCTCTTCGAGAGGTTTAACTATTATTTGACAGTCCAGACTATAACTCTTATTGGGTATCAATAATATTTGAGACTTTGACCATGTATATGCTCATGTGGATTCTCTCCATGAGGTATCACAAACATTGGATGCCTAATTTATGTATTATGACTAACTGGTGGGGACTTTATCTACTACTTCCTATGAAGACACATCAATACTCCCTCTTCAACTAGAGGAGTTCTTATGTACTATACCAAGCTTGTCCAAGACATAGGATTAGTAAGAATGTTGGCAATGTTGATCATCTGTGGATATGCACCATGTATAAGATATAACTGACTAGAAACCTCATAAAGCGTTACTGCTTTTCAACATGCTCTGTCTAGAGCAATATCTGTGACCTTTCCTCGATCATTATACTAGTAAGATTTCATATATCTTTGAAACTATATTTCACTGACTAAGACATATCTGAGTCCACATACACTTCTTCTAAGTAGGTACCACAACACATGCTTTGTTGTACATGTCTATGTACACACTACAAAGCATATAATAGATCCTGGGACCTTTGAATAACCAAATACATCTCAACTGGCATAAGATCCTCCAAATGTGAAATAAGAATTATAAAATTTCATATTTATCTTCATATGTGTGGCCATGGATTTGTAGTCCATTTTTGGTGTTTCCTCCTTCTTCGATCCAAGTTCAGACCTTCCATCGCACACAAAAAATCCCAAGATATCAACTCAACAGAGCTATTAATATGTCACAGTAATCTAGGGACTAAACACAAGTCTCATCAAATATTAAGAACAATAAGTCATGAAAATGGTGTAATTGTGCTACAAAATGAGTAGCCGCTCTGTATATTCACACAAGGAATGAGTAATACAATACAAGATCATGCTGCAAGCATGAATAAAAAAGTAATTCGAATTCCCAAGGAGGTCATTCGAATTGAATGAGTGACTCTAGCTTAACTGAATGTAAGCCACAGTCAAGACTCAAGTTAACCACTGATCAAAACCCTAATTGACTCAACTGAGCCTTAACTGAAGTTGGAGTGTAATAAATGACTGAGTCTAACTGAAATTAGGTCAGACACATGTCACAGCAAACCAACCAACAAGTGGTAGTGCATCAATGACTCCAATGAACCCCGATGAGGTTAACTGAAGTGTAACTGAACATCAGAAGTGGTTGGAGGCGCCCCTGTTGAATCCAGTTCATTAAATAATCAATAAATAATCAATTTAATGAAGGAAGGTGCCTTCACTGCTCTATTTAACTGATTGTAACCATCCGTTAGCAATATGGGGCATTAATGACACTTAGATCACCCCCGGAGTGCTCCATTTAGCCTCCCCGAATGTAGGATAAGGCTAAGTTAGCCTCCTTGACTGAAGGTAGGCGTGGGTGTGATCTAGCTGATGTCATCTAGTGCTCCTCTAATGTCAATTAAGTCAATAATTCTTAGGATAGTGTTTTAACTAGGCCAAGTTGACCAAAATGAGTGTGTAAGGTGGTAAATGTCTCCATCACCCCCCCTTAAGCTATACTCAGGAGGAGTAGAAAACATAAAAATGCATAAAAATGGTAGGGACCCAACAAATAAGGCCATAGGTTTCCCTGTACAATATTGAAACTGAAACAATGCTAAAAAACAAACTAAGTGAGGAAAAGAGGGAAAACCCAGTGGGTAAAACCCCCCCTCAAGCTGAACACTGAAAGTAGTCTTATCACCCTGATAGACTCACCCCCAACAGTGAATGAAGGTAAGTGAAATTATTTTCTAAAAATCTCTTGGTGAAGATGTCTACAATCTGCTCATCAGTCGGGCAGTATTGCAGAATGATGGTCCTGTCATGCACTAGCTCCCTGATAGTGCATGTGGATCTCTACATGCTTGGTCCTCTACCTGGTAATTGGATCTATGGATATCTTAATAGCACTTTTATTATCACAAAAGAGGACAGTGGAAAAAGTACTACCAAGATCAAACTCTGAAAGAATGCTTGCAACCAAATTGCTTGGATGCAAGCATTCACCACTCCTCGATACTCGGCCTCTACTGAAGATAATGCTATGGAAGCCTACTTTTTGCTAGACCATCAAATGGGGCTACCACCAAACATGAATACATATCTGAAAGTAGACTTTCAATCAATAGAATCACCCGCCCAATCGGAATATGTGTATCCAACCAGCTCTAGCTCAGAGTCTGCAGCATAGTGAATGTCGTAGGTCCTGGTTCCCTGAATATACTGGAGGATCCTCTTGGCTGCATTCCAATGAAGATCATGAGGCTGATGCATGTATCTTGATACACCATTCATAGCATAACAAATATCAGGTCGAGAATGTGTCAAGTACAACAAGCTACCAATCAACTGTCAATAGATAGTGCAGTCCATGGGAGGTGTGCTTTTTCCTTCTTCAAGGCTGATCCCTGAAAGAAAAGGGAATGGTGCAGGCCTACATTCAGCCATGTTAAACTTTAATAACAGGTTTGATATGTATTTGTACTGAGTGACCATTATCCCATCATAAGTTTTCTCAATTTCGAGCCCCAAAAATTGTTTTAAGAGCCCCAAATCGCTCATTTCAAAAGCATTGTGGAGAGCAGTTTTGATGGATGAAATGGAAGCAACTGTGCTACTTGTGATCAGTAAGTCATCAACATATAAAACAATAATAATCAAATGACCATTAGACTGCTGTATATACACATTTGGATCTGATCTACACCTTTGGAAGTTTTACGACAGAAGAAAGGCATCCATCTTGGAATACCACTCTCTTGGGGCCTATTTTAACCCGTATAGTGACTTATTTATCTTGCAAACCAAAGATGGATCAGAGATGTATCCCTCAAGTTGCTTCATGTATATATCCTCATGAATATCTCCATGCAAAAAGGCTGACTTAACATCCATGTGATGCACTTCCCAGTGCTTAGATGCTGAAATTGCCAAAACTAGGCGGATGGAGTCTATTTTTGCAACCGATGCAAAGGTATCATGGTAGTCCACACCTTGGACCTGAGAGAAAATTTTTGCCACCAACATTGCCTTATATTTGTAGGTGCTTCAATTAGCAGAAACCTTGTTCTGAAACACCCACTTGCATTGAACCAATTTCCTTCCCGGAGGAAGAGAAACTAGCTCCCAAGTAGTGTTTTTCTGAAGAGAATTCATCTCTTCATCCATGGTAACTTGCCATCTCGGATCCTTTTGAGAATGGTATTAGGATTTTGGGTCTAAAATAATCATCAAATAAAAAATTTTGAACAACAAATTATCAGGACAAGAGAGCACAATAACTTCTCTTTGGAAATCATACCGGGTTCTCCTTGGATCATCTGTATTTCCAATGTTATCGCCTGCGGAGGAGAGTGTCTGTCGGGCCCATGTGGGAAGATGATTTTGTACTTCAGGTTTCGATTCAGAATCTAATGTTTGTTGTACACTAATATCAGAAATCAAAGGATCCAAATCAGGGTCATCACCCCCAATTTCATCATCCAAATATTCAGTAGAATAGGAATGAAATTCAGCAGTTTTCTCCTTCACTAGTTCCACCTCCTGAAGAGGTTCATCGAACTTGACACTTCTCTCGATGGTGATCTATTTTGTTTTGAGATCTAGAATCTTGAAACCTCTTGATTCATCAGGATACCCAATAAATATACATTCTATGCTTTGCGGTTGCAAAGCCCTCCTTTTATAAAGTGGAATTCGGGCCCATGCAGTGAACCCAAACACCCGTAGGTTCGACACATCCGGCTTGTGTCCGAAGTATGATTTGAAAGGGGTCTTCCCTTTCATGGATGAGTGTGGCACTCTATTATAAATGTGTGATGTAGAATTCATGGCTTCATCCCACAAATTTGCAGCCGCACTTATTTGATTCCAACATATAGGTGGTCATCTCCTTGAGAGACCGATTCTTCCTTTCCGCTACACCGTTCTGCTGGGGAGTGTAGGGAATTGAATGTTGGACCTGAATATCACTTTGGGAGCATATTTGCAGCAACTCATTACTGACATACTCCCCACCATTATGATATCTCAATATCTTGATCTTAAGCCCAGAGGCATTCTCGATCAAGGCCTTCAGTTCAGAGAATTTTTCATATACTTCAGACTTCTTTTTGAGAAAGAAGACCCATGTGTACCTTGAAAAATCATCAATAAAATTTAGAAGATACCTTGATCCATTCATGGATGTGACAGGCATCGGAACTCTGATATCAGAATGTATCATCCCCAATATGCATGTAGCTTGGTTTTCCTTCCCCCGATCGTACTTGTGCTCAGGGTGTTTTCCAACCACACAACCCTTACAAATTCCAGTGGTTGCCTTGATGACCAGGAGGCCTTCAACCATGGATTTTTTCTATAATTGTTGCAAATATTTGAAATTTAGATGGCCAAACCTTTCATGCCACAGCCTACTAACTTCATTTCCATGAGTTAGCAGTGCGATGGGCTTTGCATCTGCCACAAAGTGGGAGAACTCATAGGCTTTTGCATGATGGTTTGCAAGGCCTTTAGCAATGAGTTTCATGGATGCAAGTTTCGTTATCTCAACATCATTCAGGCTGAAAGATACTCTCTTAGGAACTCCTGTATCTGTCATCTAATAGACACTAAGGAGATTTGATGCCAGAGATGGTACATACAAAATATTTGAAAAATAGCCATTCTCAAGATCAACCATACCTTGTCCTTCTGAAATGATGGTGGAGTCATCTCCCATGTGGATGGGGATGCATTTGCCGGTCTCCAAGGATGAAAATGAGTCTCTTTCAGCCATCATGTGGTTCAAAGCTCCAAAATCAATCAAGAGTGCTTTGGAATTTGAAGTGCTTGCTTTGGAATTCGAAGTGCTTAGGAGCTGGCCTGCCTTGATACCCTTAGCTATTGATGACAACTTGGAATTACTTTATCATAAGCTCAGATTGCTAAAAAGGGAAGTCAAGTCTTGGATTAAAAAAAAGGAGCTGATATGGAATTGGAATTAGTTATACTGGATGATGAAATTGGTGCCCTTCTTACTTTTTCTTCCTCGGGTATTCTATCCCATGAGGACCAGTTGTCTTTGAATTCGCTCAGAACAAAAAAAAAGGCGTTATTGGATCACTACCTGCTCACATGGCAACTCAAGAGTAGAGAAAAGTGGGAAATGCTTGGAGACTCAAATACCAATTACTTGCATGCCTTGGATTCGGGACATAGGAATCAAAATGCTATTTGGGATTTAGAGGATGAAGATGGACATAGTGTGGAGGATGAGGTAGATATTAAGGAACTGGGACTGAGACATTTCTCTCACATCTTCAGAGATGATAAACAAACCTGTATTTTGGCCCAGCTCAAAGTTGTCATGTTGTACCCTTCTATGCTCTCTTCTGAGGAGGCCGGTGGATTCATTGAAAGTGTTTCTATGACAGAGATTGAGGGTGCTTTGAGATCCTTCAAAAAGGATAAGAGCCCAATTCCGGATGGTTGGCCTGTTGAATTCTTTATTCACTTTTTTGACCTAGTGGGTTGGGATTTACTAAAAGCTGTGGAATTTTCTAGGATATCTGGAAGGATTGCTCCCTCTCTCAATTCCACTTTCCTTGCTCTGATTCCTAAGAAGGATAATCCCACTAACTTCGCTGGCTTTAGGCCAATCTCTCTATGTAATTTGATCTATAAGCTCATATCTAAAATTATTGTTGTAAGATTAAAACCACATCTGGACTCTCACATCTCCCAGGAACAATTTGGGTTTCTAAAAAATCATCAAATTGTCGAGCCCATTGGTATTACACAACAGATTCTTCATACTGTCAAAACAAAAAATACTTGTGCTCTCATTCTTAAGCTGGACTTGGTTAAATCCTTTGATAGAGTGAATTGGTCTTATATTAGACTCATATTGATCCAGATAGGGGTGCCTCTCATGGGAGTCAACTGGATTATGGGATGCTTATTATCAGCTAACTTTGCTATGTTGGTTAATGGCACTCCATCCAAGTTTTTCAGTGCATCTAGAGGCATCAGACAAGGCTACCCCTTGTCTCCCCTGCTGTTCTTACTTGTCATCAAAGGTCTCAGTCTCCTGAATACTGACGCCAGGGAGAATGGTCTTATCAAAGGAATAAAAATCTCATCGACCCTTGCTCTTACTCACCTCTTATTCGTGGATGATGTTATTCTTCTAGGAACTGATACCCTGCATGAATGGATGGATTTTGAAGTCATCTTAAGCACCTTCTGCAAGGCGTCTGGGATGAGCATCAGTTTGTAAAAGTTGGGCTTTCTCTATAATAACGTGGATGAAGATACCCTTCTTAGTCTTGCTATGGTTCTTCCTTACAAAATGGGTACTATTTCTACAGGATTCAAGTATCTTAGTTATTTTCTTAAACCACTAGGGTACAAGATAAATGACTGGCTATGGCTGATACATAAATATGAAAAAATGATTTTTCATTGGGCACATAAATATCTTTCCATTGGCGGCAGACTGGATCTTGTTCAGGCAGTGTTATCAAGCATACCTGTCTATTGGCTGGCCCTTGCTCCAATTCCAGCCTTTGTCTTGGATAAACTTAGAAGGTTAACCTTCGAATTTCTCTGGGGCTCCTCGGGGGTAAAACATAAGTACCATTTGATGAATTGGATGCACCTTTCATGGCCAAAAGAGAAAGGAGGCTGGGGTATTAAAAATATTCCATGGTTTAGCACGGCCTTGAGATTAAAAAAAAATTGGATGGTTCTTCAGGGAAATAGTCTGTGGCATCAGGTTTTAATTAGCAAATATTTGAAGAATCAACCTGTTGTGTCATGGCTCAGAGATAAAAAAATTCACAGTTCGTGGAGCCTTTGTGATCTGGAATGGTTTCATGCACACTCTTTCGTGGCTGGAAAAATGCCTGGCTTAGCAAGTTGGAAATGGCTAGAATATCCTTGTGGGTATTGACCCGATTATTGGAACACACTCCCTATCAGAGCTTCCCCTGGGTCTCAGAGAATACCTTGAGGATCTTGGCATTGTTTCTCTTATTCATGCACAGAACATCCTCCCTGGTCAGCACAATTATTGGTATACGACGGAAGGCTTGAATATTGCAGGAGATTGGAAATTAGCATGGGAAAATTACACTAGGTGTTTGGAACTTGGTAGGATTCGGCTCAATTCCCTTGCTGATTCCTTAGTTTGGGACCATAATAAACATGATGGTAATGTTACGGTGAAGCTGGTGTATGACCTGATTGTTCTCTCTTCATTCCCTCCGACTTGTAGTAAACTTCATGCTTTCCTCTGGTCTTGCATTATTCCCATGAAAATTCTATGTTTCATCTAGTTGGCATCGGAAAACAAAATACTCACATGGGACAATCTCCAGAAAAGAGGCTGAATATGGCCTGGCATCTGTGCACTTTGTGGTTTGGATGAGGACAGTGTTCAGCATCTTTTTTCTTCGTGTACAGTCTGGAAGACAGTGTTTGAATGCCTAGGTGACCAGTATCACTTACAGCCTCTTTACAAGCGCGATAATCTCAGCTCCTTTTTGGGTACTTGGATATCACAGTACTCCAGACACTCTGAGTGTTGTTACCTACCTTTTTTCGTCATCTGGGTTATTTGGAAAGAACGTAATCTCTGTATCTTTGAAGGAAAAAAGCCATCAATCTTGGGAATACTCCACCAGATTGATTATTATTTCTAGCTGTATCCGGTTACAAGTTTAAAGATAAAAAATCCTAGGTTTTGTGGATTAGGCCCATCTTTAGTCTTCCCCTATGGCTTCTTTGATGGGGTAGCTGCTAATTATAAGGGTGGAGTGGGTTTTTTCCTGGTCCTGAACGAGTCTCACTCTTTTGAGTTTGCAATGGGGGCGGGTTTTAGCACAAATACAAAAGCTGAATCGATGGCACTTTGGGCATTGTTTTCTGTGGCAAAATTGATGGGGATCCCATGTCTGAATATTTTTGGTGACTCAGTAGTCATCATAAATTGGGAAAATTACCATGCTTCCTTGGTGTATGGATACAAGAAGGCTCATTTATTGTTTTCTTCACTTGTCCTTCAGTCATACATATCGAGAACATAATCAGCTTGCATACAGACTATCAAAATCAGCCCTGTCTTTGGCTCCTGGATGTGGTGAATTTTATGAGATTCTTGAAGGCCATTTGGTCTTATCTGATACTTTCCAACTCTTTTGAGCTCGGTGCAGGAGCTTTGCTCTCCTTTTTTTTTATGCACCTCTTTGTGGATTGATGTAAATGGAGCGGGCCCTTTTGATAGAAGGTCTGCACTTCTGTGTCCTCGATTTGTATGACTGATAGGGACAGGTTACAATTGTATGCTCTTCTTGTTGCTTTGGTTTCTTTAGAATTCTGATGTTGAGTCCGTGACCCTTCCCCATTGCCTGCTCAAGAGTGCTTGAGACAAGTTCCTGGATACTAGCTGTAACAGATTACTTTCTTGATCTTGATTGATTGTAACCCTATTGATAGGGGAGGCATGTCAAATGTCCTTTGATTCACTTATTAAATAACATGGACAGGCTTTTTTCCTTCTGAAAAAAAAAAAGTTTAAAACATCTTGTTATTAAAATACCTTAATCTTGAGAAAGAAAAACATAGAGTTCAAGAGAATAATAAACTATAAATTCATGATATCCAACTAACTTCTATAACAAAATTATTGTAAAACACTTTTCCATAAAAATTAAATGCAAATAATAATCGTAAAAAAGAGTGAATATAAATACCAAAATGTCAACCTTTTGAATGCATGAGATTTTAAAATCTTCCTGTAAGATAAAGTTCTTAACCTCAACTTTTATGGTTAGATGTGAGACTATTATTAATGAACCTCCAACTACAAGTGCATGACTCATCTCATGCTCCTTAAAATGTGAATATTATATCATGCTCTTTAAAATGTGAATATTTTTGTAAATAGTAGCTACTTTAGTACATTCTTAATTTTACATTAAAAAAACATAAATAAAAAATTGAGTCAACTTTCATGTTTTCTAACTAAATCCTAAATATATTTTTATATTTTATTGTATTCTCATATTTTTCCCATTATAATATATTCACTACCAGAAAAGCTACAAAGTAGCAAATCCATGTTTCCTACCTAACTCCTAAATATATTTTATTTTTATATTTAGATGTTTCTTCTAAATATATATTATATTTTTATTTTTATATTTTTATATGTTTCTCATATTTCATATTTACGCCGTAAGGCGTTTTTCTCCGAAGAAGTTCGGAAATTCACTGTTCCATTTCGTCTATGAAACCAATGAACTGTGGACGCGTGTTTGATACAGGATGTGGACGCGTGTTTACGTTTTGTTGCGTGTTCGATAAGGATGTGGACGCCTGTTTAATGTGATACCCTCGATCTCTTCTTGCGAACGAACTGGAAGCTGCTTACTGCTTGTTCTATTGATTGCGGGCCAGCTAAGAAGGACAATAAGCGAACACAGCCTGGTCGAAGAAAGATATGGCAGGCGGGTTGGGACAATAAATATATGATATGGCAGGTAGGTGGTGGGCTAGCTGGGATGGATGGAGTCTCTAGGATCGCTGGGATCGCTGGATGGGATGGCGGAGCGAAGCATTTTTACGGGTTCTTCTCCCCGCCAGAGGGTACATTCGAACATTACCAGCATTTTTACATCGCAGAACACGCCATAATGAAAAACACTCTGCCATAATGAAAAACATTAATCTGGCATTTATTATTGGTTTGGAGGTCGTTGAACATATTCTGCATAAATGGGTTTGGACAGTTGCGTCCATTTGCACAGAGAAGTTTCAGCAATTTTCCTTCAAACAACCACAGAACTACAAACTACAAAAACAGAGGTACGCAATTTCATTTCGAAACCCCTCATTTTGAAACCCCTGAATAGCTTACAAATTCATCTCTGCATTTCGTTGCCTTGCCTAATTAAGGGTTCCGGCTGTTTTTCGGCTGTGTTCGCTCAGTTGAGCAGAGCAAGATTTGTAAACTGCGGGTCTGTTGGTTTGTTTGTGGGATTGAGGGTTTTGACCAGGCTGATAAATGAATAGCTTTCGATGTTTGTTCCAGGGTTTTCTTAGAAATAGTTAAATGCTATTCTTTGCGGTGAGAATTTGCAAATATGGTTAAACCACTGTTTGGCTTTCAGTATGTTTTGGCCTGTTTTTAATGTTTGTATCTTCTGTTATGACCTCAAGGACATTACAGAAAACTCTAAGATCAGAATACTAAGGTTAAACCCATAATTTCTCTGTTATAAGACATTTTGAAAACCAAATAAAGTATGTAAGCATAGGGGAAAAACTGATAACTTGGCATGCTAAAAGTTATATTTTGCAAACCAAACATACTCGCTGCAGTCATCCCATCTTTTAACGGTTCCAACGAGGTGAGCATGCAATGCTTTTTGTACATCGGGCATATTCAGGTACGCGGTAACTTCATCTTCCCAACAAACGTCTGGCTTTACTGCAGTGGTTCCTATCATCTGTTCAGCCAGATTGGAATAATTTAGAGACTGTAGATAAATCCCTCATAAAAGGAAAAAACGTTTTAGAGCTTTGTGAACTAAATTTTACCCCGATCATCATCTTAGACTTCTGCATGCGAATAGATGATACATAGATTCCTAATGTGACATCGTCTTGATCAATGTATTGGCTGATCTCCAAGTTCAGAGTCGTGCCCATTTGTGCACAGGTCGATGACACACTGCCTGTGAAGGATTCACGCATAAGGCTACTATAATTACAGCCACTTTTCATCAGAT
>LPNX010491078.1:9672-67998 GCA_001517045.1 Pseudotsuga menziesii | reverse complement strand
AATTAGTCTTTGACTTACCTCGTGTTGGATGATGAAGGATGCCTTAATGCCTTCCTTCCAACGGATCTCTTCCTATCGACTGCAACACATCTTGCTCTGGAAATGAGATTTAGAGTTTTATGATAGTACCTTGGGAATTGTTGTCATCAGTGGCAATTTCCCTTGCTATTGGGTAGTGGGAATACCTTAATGTCTCCTACTCAATGGATTCTTCAAGTGTTCGACTTCAAGTCCTTGTAATCACACTTGTTAGAATGTATTAGGTACCTTGGGGACCATTTTCATTAATGGTGGTTTCCCTCATGTTTGTTAACGGTTCTCATTATTGACCGGTAATCAAACGGTTTCCTCCATGTTCGACTTCAACTCCTTTATTCGCATGGTTAGGATTCGTACCTTTTTCGGGTGGTTTGGATTGAAGACCTTGGGCTGACAGTAGCATTGTCATATTTTTCTATTGCCCAAGTTGTGCAAGACCTTGTTACACTTTATATGACATTTTGCTGATACATAGATCCACCTTGTATTTTTGTGGCTATGATCGATTGTTGAGCATGGATCCACCTTGTTCATTTGTGTCCATGACTCCTTTAGATTTGATATGGCTCCTTTTTGCATATTGAGTGACCATGATAGTTTCATCAGTTATACATATGTTGGATCCGCCTATATCTTTATGGCGATGTTTTGTATATGGACTTGTATGTCCCAAAGATCAGTTTTTTATGACATTTATATCTCTTTCAGGTACCTTTGTTGGAGCCTTTCGATCTTGGATTCTCTGCTCTCTCCATACTCAGCTGTTTCCTTTATAATGTATTTCGGCTATCATCTTCCCCTATAACCTCACACATTAGGGGGCATCTGTTATAGCTCAAAATGACACATCTCTGCCTGTGACCACTTTCCCATGATTCTATCGCATGTCGATACTTCCATGATGACACTTCATGAAAGTCACTGAAAAAACACCTATCTTGGAGGACCCATATCTTGAGTTCTATAACTCCCTTTGACCTCATCTTTGCGCCGTTGGAAAGATATTTCTGTTAGCTAAAACTTTTCAGAAGACACCAAAGTCTCAAAATGCCTAGAAATACCCTTAAAATTATTTTTTTGTATGTATACGAGTTGCTCTCTATAATACCCACGTACGTATGCGAGTTGCTCTCTATGATACCCGCATACGTACGCGAGTTTCTATATATACGTGAATTTTTGTATTAGAAACCCACATGTATTTCTCGTGTATGCAACTGTTGTATTCAAGAACCCGTGTACGCCTCTTAAAAATGTCAAAAAACACGTCTTTTGAAATTCGGGTAGTTTGGGTAGTTATGCAACTGACTCCTTCAGTTGTAACTACATTGTCTTCGCCCCTAGCTCTTCCTTAAGCATATAAATAGATGTAGGGAGGTCCATGAGAGGAGACTTGAATCTTTGCATTGTTATGCTGGAGGATTTGGAGCTCTCTTTGCCCACACCTTTTCCCTAGAAGCATTCTCCTTGTGTTGCAGAGCTTGGAGGCTGAGTTCCTTGGAGAAGAGAAGCAGTAGAACCAGATCAAGGTTTCGTGAGGTGCCGAACTTGAAGAGAAGGTATACTTGTACTTTTTTTCAAGATTAATAAAGATGTGATGTCCTTCTTCTTCCTAAATCATTGTTCAATGTGTGATTGAATCTCTGTTTATGATCATATGATGATGTTATTCAGATCATTAGTTCATGTTTATTTGATTATCATTGTTTTATATGTGGTCATAATGGTTTGACGAAGGTATAATTTGTTTTGCAAGTCTCTTGGAGCAAGAGGAGCAAGAAGAGGATTGAAGAGCTGCTTGGATCAACCTTCGTTTGGCTAAGGTATGAACCATTCTAATCTCTGAATCTTACTTATATATACTTGCAGAACTATATTCACCCACCTTTCAATCCCAGTATGTTGATGGCCTCTTAAACCCTAGCCATAGGATACTTTCCTTTACAACACTCTCTGCACTAGTTCTCCAGGAAGATGAGACTATCCATAGAATCCAATCAAAATGATCATGAATTCCTTTACAATGATTGCATTTAAGGTTGTGGCCCTAATTTTCTAAATTAGTAATCACATATATATGGTAGTAAGTGTTCTACAAGGGAAGGGTAGCTGCACAGAAAATTGATTACAAAAATTTAGATAGATCCTGAAAAGTTCCTGGCTCTCACTATAACTATTCATATTCTACACTCAAAGAATAATCCTAAAAATCCCTAGGTAGTGATAAAGTTGGAAACCTATCTAAACAGCAACAATCTTTAAATCCTAGAATCTACAAACACATACTGTAGAAAAATAATAACAGCAAGTACAAAGATCTGTGCAAATCCAATCAGAAACATCTTACCTCCACCTTTTTCATGGTCCAACTTCAAGCCTGCTTTTACACAGAGAATTACCTGTAGGGAATCTTCACTTCAATCCCAACAAGTAAGTATATATAAGAAATCTACTATAGACCCAACACTGTTATGGATCTTATGAAGAATCAACCCCTGCATCTATGTGATCTTGCATCAAACCATGAAGAAATATGTTGGTGTTACCAAGAAAAAACAGATGCCAGCCATGAGTTTATGGTGACTAGCCATGAAGTTGGCCCCTGTATTAATTCTTGTTGGTATTGGTTGTGCATAGGAGTCTAAGGGAGAGGACGTATGAAGTTATCATGGGTTGATCCTAGAAATTCAACCCTACGTGATCTCAGCTATCCCTCCGATCATTTCAAGGGGGCTGTTCAAGGTGAGCCAAAAGGTAGATCCAATACTATTATGGATCTGATTAAGATTTGTGCCTTGCATCTATGTGATCTTGGATCAAACCATGAAGAAATATGTTGGTGTTACCATGAAAAAATAGATGTCAACCATGAGGTTTATGGTGACTAGCCACAAAGTTGGCCCCTGTATTAATTTTTGTTGGTGTTGGTTGTGCATAGGAGTCTAAGGTAAGGGACATATGAAGTTATCATCAGTTGAGATTATACATTCATCCCTGTATAATCTCAGCTATCCCTCTAATCATTCCGAGGGTGTTGTTCAAGATGGCCCAAAAGGGGCCCGCATAGACTTGAGCTGTCAATACCTCTTTCCAATCAAATGTTAAAGAGGACCAACAAGTATGAGTGATGGTTGGAGGGAGGGACATTCAATAAGTCATGCTTCCCATCATACATCCAACTTTATGATTGGTGGTTGAAACCATAGGCCACATGACATGAAAAGAATGGAGGCCTATAGTTGTTCAAAGGGTTTTTTGGTGACTTTAATGAAAGGAGAGGAAAAGGATGCTAAGAGAGACAATATTAGATATTATCATATTCATTCAAAGAGAAGAAATAATTGCTTTTGTTGGTCCTACAGTTCCCTTACACTTGTTAGTGATTTTGGCATATTCAGCTTCAATTTTGTCAGTTAAGAAGTTTGGCATGCACATCAATATCTACCAAGTTCCAACTGGACCTAAGTCTCTCTATTCCCTTGTAGCTGATCTGTCATGTTCCTTTTGAGACATTAGATTTTGTTTTCCAGAATGGATTTGAGGCACTGGTACCTTCTAGGTGCCATCTGAATCCAACACTCTTCATTATCAGTGATCTCTTCTTTTTTCTGCCAAATTTTGAGGACTGTTTCAATGAACTCTTTTTTTGTGTGTGCATTTGCTCTTCTACAACTGATTTTAAAGGAGTTTGGGTCATCTGTAGTTATTCGTTGATTGAGAAAACTTAAAAATTTCCAACCCCTTTGGCCAAAATTTGGAACCATCAACTAATGTTTATTTCATTAGATCTTATTTTTCTGTTATGGGTATGTGGCAGGTAAGTCAGACTAATATATATTTCTTTCCCATTGAAGCATTGTTCCATAAATTTTTAAGTTAATTTCAGCAGAGTGAAAAGTTGTAGGTAAAGTAGTTTTCAAATACTCAGTTTATGACATCAAAAGGATTGTCATTTGTGGACAGAATACAAAAGACGCTTCCTTTATAGTATATACTTTTTAACTGCCAAGCATTAACCACCTTTCATAGGTTTCCACTTACATACAATTTAATCGGTTGTGTGACCACTAGGCCTGACTGAACAACCATAATGACTTATGTTGAACAGTTCCCCCCTTGCAGGGGTGCACTTGCCCACTTTCTATGCAAATGGTCATATGCTGTAAGAGGATTTGAACTCTGGTGGTGCCTGTAACAGTTCTCTCCATTCACCCACCCAACTTACCTTTCTTGTGGTTAAGTCAACTACCTTATATTTCATTTACTGTTTCTCATTTATTTTGAATTTAAACAACATATTGAGGGAATCCTTACTTGGATGGCTTTGCTAGTTTAGTTAGCAAAAACGACTAAAACTTGGGGGATTTACGAACTATAAATATTGAAAAACACTCATAAGTGGAGCATAATATAAAATTCCCATGACATGATACATCTAACTTTAAGATTGGTGGTTGAGACCATAGGACACATGACATGAAATAGTGGAGGCCCATAGTTTTTTAAATCTTTGTTTTGGTAGTTTGGCGACTTTAATGAAAAGAGAGGAAAAGGATGCTAAAAGGGAAAAGATCAAATATTATCAAATTCAATCATAGAGAAGAAAGATGGAGGTAGAGTTCTCATGGTGATAGAAATGGAGAAGCTCCATGGAGAAAGAAGAAAACACCAGACAAAGAATCCTTGTGAACCCATTGTAACCCAGTCAAGAGAGACCGGTGAGAATATTAATGTTTGAAGGGAATTGACCCATGTTTTGTTGTAAGATGCAGTAAAGAGCCCATTAAGGCCTGTTTGTAATAATTGAACCTTGAATTCAATAGATTGGTTAAGCTTGTTGTTTCCTCTGTTAGTTATGTATTGATTTTTGTGAATCTACATCCATAACATTGTTGTGTGCTCTGAGAATAATTGCAGCCCCAATAGGCTTGCACCATTTTGGTAACAAAGCAAGTTTGATACCTGTTTGAGGGCATTTATAGAATTTTGGCATCCATTTTCAGTCAATGTTTCAGACGAGGATACTGTAGTTGAAACTGGACTCTGGAGTATCAAACTGGAGGTCTGATGTCTACATCTATGTGAATGATATCAGTAAAGTGATTTTGTTGGGTACAATCATTGGAAAGAAGATAGTTCCAAAAGGAAAGAAGACCATTCGGTAGAAATTTGATTAGGGAAATTTCACATAAACAACAATATGGAAACTAGGGATGGATATTCATGATGTGAGGTTATGATGTTGGGTTTGTGCTAAACATTAAGATGATCTCCTCAAGCCCTAATTTAGCTTTGCTAAGATTCCTTGCTTTTGTGCCACTTTGACTTTCCTTTTACTTTCTCTATCTATGTCAAGAGAAAATTTCGATCCATTGTACGTATTGCTAAATTTGGTATTCATGACTTGGGGCTATGGCTTTTGTCTTACCCTAAATCACCAACATTGTCTATATTTATGCCTTTCTTAAGCGTATCAAGCAAAAGGATCCATTTCAAACTGTTACTAAATTGACCAAAGTGGCAACTTTAATAAGCATGTCAACTCACAAAAGGATTCAACTTTTCCCTGCATAAAAACTAAGAACTAAATTAAAAGGGATACCTATTCTTAGCCATTTCCTCTTTTCTCACCATTATTACAAAACATTTGATAGTTATTTTCACCCAAGAAATCTAGACATTTCCTAAAACACAATATTAACAAGTATATCAGACCACAACCCCCAAAGATAGAATTATGTTTCTACATTTTTTTACTATCATTGAGTTTTTGGAAGGTTGCTTCATTCATATTTTTGCTTAGATTATCTATGTCCCCAATTTTTTTCCTAACATTCTTTTATGTAACAAATGACCTTTTAGTTGTCTATATGATTATGGTGTCAAACATTTTAGATTGATTTCTTTTGTAAGGATCATGGATAAGAATAGAAACTTAAATAGTTGCTTGCCTGATATCACAATTATCAAAGTTTTCCTGCAACATATAAGACAATAATTATATGCTAATGACTTGTGAATGTAAATCTCTCTTAATGGGTTTTGTTGGATTTAAATCACAGGATTTGGTGAAAACTCCACATCCGATGCGGCAGCCTTTACTAAAGAATCATGTGTTAGCGATGCTGACTCAAATTCAATGCCAAATCGTTTGCAGCCCTGCTCAGGAGCTAAACAGGCTACAGATGTGTTCCTCCTGCCACAAAAGATGATGCAGATTGAAGAAAACGGTTTGGAAGAAACAACCAATGATAGCAGAATGAGAGGAACTAGTACTGAAAATGAAAAAGTAGCTGGTCATGTTTTTGTTTCAGAAATGAACAATGGAATCATACATGGTGAAAAGGAAAAGGATGGTGATGAAAGAATGGTATCATCAGTGGAAAAGAGTAAAAATCCTACTAATCTGCACTCTACACTAGAAACAGAAAAACAAAAACAGGAGAAACACATTAGAGGAAATTTGGGGTCTAAAATGGGCCTTATAATAAAACACTCCAACAATCATAATTTTGTGAATTGGAATTCAAGAAAAAATAGAATTTCAATAAAATGAGCCAACCATAATGGTTGAATTGACATATTTGTCATAAAAGAAAACTACTTTTTTTGTTCGTATTTTCGACATATCTCCCTGTGTTTTTACTCAAATTCTGAGCGGGAGAGCTCGTTGGATGCGGAATCTAATTCTACATCCAACGAGCTCTCCCATTCATAATTTGAGTAAAAACACAAGGAGATATGTCGAAAATACAAAAAAAAAATAGTTTTTTTCATTCTTCCCCCAAAATTAATAACTATTATTTTATTATTTTAACTATTATTTTATTATTTTCCTTACGAGGCCCATTTTAGACCTCAAATTTCCTTTGATGAGGATGCTGGTGTCTCTCAAGTAAAGTCAATTAAAATTCCTTTGACTCAACAATCTACTTCAGACGAAGGGGAAACAAACCTGACAGTAATCGAAGTAATTCGGGATTCCATAACTTTTCTATCTAATAAAAGGTCTTCAGAGGATAAAGGTATGAACACATTATAGGAATTGAAGGATGAATCATGCAATGATAAAAATAGTAAGGTCTCCACTGCAGTAGAGGTGCTGGACAAACCTGCCTTAGCACAGTTGGCTGTTGAATTTCATCAGAATGGACATGACAATGGTGCAAAAATTAGTGTTGCAAAGGAAGCAATTGAAAGGTTATCTGATTCACAATCTTTGAATAGAGTAAATATTGCACTCTTGGTTGAAGCCAATGATAAGTCATGGAGCATTCTTGTTGTAATGTTGCCTGGTGAAATAGAACAACAAACACAAAATATGGCTCCAGAGCCTTTTGTTTCTCCAAACATGATTGAAGACATAGCACAAGTATGCAACATTCACAACAAATAAATTGCAATTGCTTCTATGAATGTGGACAGCAAAGATATAGCATTATAGAGCCAAAATGATTTACATTCAGAGGAGCCATTCATGGGAATGACTGAAGGAGATAGGATAAACAATTTTGAGTTTGAGGTTGACGTGGCAGATGCTGCAAATTGTTCTATTTCTAGGATTCAATTTGATTCAAGTGAAACAAAAGACAATTCAAATGAAGTGTTCCAGAGCTTAGAGTGTCTGAAAAAAATGGATACACCTCAAAAGCAGGAAGATATAAATCAAAACTCATCATATGAAATGGAAAACAAAGATGTGAACAGATTGACTACTGACACTAGGAGTTTAAAGGATGGTAGACTGCTCACTTCAGATAATGAACTTCTGACATTGCCAGTTAATAGCATGACAACAACAAGTATTATTTGAATTTACAAACAAACATAAAACCAGTCAATCCTCCTGCACTTGACTAGTCTAACTCAGTCTTAACTTCCAGTATAATGCTTAATAAAATGTTCATAAGTTGTCCCAAAATACCGTAAACTCCTGAGTTTCCCAACACACCATCCTATTTTCTTGGACGTGATTAAAGACACATGTACTAAGAGGTTTCACCGGAAAAATATTTTGGAGAGGCTGCACCGCAAAGATTAGGCTTCCTTTGTCTTAGCTACCAAGTCTAAGTGGTATCTTTTCTGCCAAAATCACTTGGAATTTGTACCCAACCTCATCCCTTTAAAATTCCGGAGAGGATGCACTGCAAAGAGAAAACTTCCTTTGGCTTAGCTATAAGTCTAAGTGGTATCTTTTCTGCCATAATCACCTGGAATTTGTATCGAGCCTCATCCCTTTGAAATTCAAGCCAAGCTGGTAGAGCAGACCACGGTGAGAATGAAATATTGGTGGAGGGCTTAACACGTTGTTGACCTTAGTGAATTAGCAACCTCACCATCCAACACACCATTTTCAAGTCTTATGCATCATCTTAGATTCGTCTTAACTCTAGATCTATTAAGCATAGATAGGGATAAAAAGGAATCCA
This sequence comes from Pseudotsuga menziesii, assembly GCA_001517045.1. Classification (NCBI taxonomy): domain Eukaryota; kingdom Viridiplantae; phylum Streptophyta; class Pinopsida; order Pinales; family Pinaceae; genus Pseudotsuga; species Pseudotsuga menziesii. Next base: position 59,530 of record LPNX010491078.1, on the reverse strand, counting down.
AGTGCAAATATCTGTGCTTAAAAGGTCTAGGTGCAAATATCTCAGTGCTTAAGATTGATCTATGCTAGTTTATATTTTATTTTCCAAGGAAAACCTCATGGGATACCCCACTTCCCAGAATATTCAGATAGAGGGTTGCTCAAATTCTAGTTGCTATAGTGGCTAGTAACCCTGAGGGACTCTATTGGATTTTAGCCAGTGACATATGGCAGCATGGCCTCCCCATGGACAACATAGCTTGAGCTAACCCTTGTGGCTCTACGCTGGTTTATATATATATATGTATGCTTCATATTTTTTTAAAATTCTATATATATTTTATAATATGTTTGGTATTTTTTCATTACAGATTTAGTTTTTTCCATTTTGATTCATAAGCATTATAGATGGACGTTACACCTTATCCCTACTAGGCTGTAGAATATACCTTATTCCTTGTGAACCCATTGTAGCCCAGTCAAGACAGATTGGCGAGCATATTAATGTTTGAAGGGCATTGACCCATGTTTTGTTGTAAGTTGCAGTAAAGAGCCGATTAAGGCCTGTTTGTAATAATTGAACCTTGAATTCAATAGACTGGTTAAGCTTGTTGTTTGCTCAATTAGTTATGTATTGATTTTTGTGAATCTGCATCCATAACATTGTTGTGTGCTCTAAGAATAATTGCAGCCCCAATAGGCTTGCACCATTTTGGTAATAGAGAAAGTTTGATACCTGTTTGAGGGCATTTATAGAATTATAGCATCCATTTTTAGTCAATGTTCAGACCAGGATATTGTAGTTGAAACTGGACTCTAGAGTATCAAACTGGAGGTCTGATGCCTACATCTGTGTGAATGATATCAGTAAAGAGATTTTGTTGGGTACAATCATTGGAAAGAAGACAGTTCCATAAGGAAAGAAGACCATTGGGTATAAATGTGATTAGGGAAATTTCACATAAACAACAATATGGAAGCTAGGGATGGATATTCATGATGTGAGGTTATGATGTTGGGTTTGCGCTAAACATTAAGATGATCTCCTCAAGCCCTGATTTAGCTTTGCTAAGATTCCTTGCTTTTGTGCCACTTTGACTTTCCTTTTACTTTCTCTATCTATGTCAAGAGAAAATTTAGACCCATTGTACGTATTGCTAAATTTGGTATTCATGACTTGGGGCTATGGATTTTGTCTTACCCTAAATCACCAACGTTGTCTATATTTATGCCTTTCTTAAGTGTATCAATCAAAAGGATCCATTTCAAACTGTTACTAAATTAACCAAAGTGGCAACTTTAATAAGCATGTCATCTCGCAAAAGGATTCAACTTTGACCTACATAAAAACTAAGAACTAAAGTAAAAGGGATGCCTATTGTTACTCATTGAAATTGTTGGAAGAAGGTTAATACTTATTTCATCAAAGGAACAAGACCATAATTCATTGGTCTGTGCACAGTAGAAGGCTCTTTCGAATGGGATTAAACTTATGAATGATAATGGACCAGTGAATGGGAAACAGGGTAGCATGTACTTAGCTAATCCAAGCAACAAAACAGAGAATCTGGTTTTTAATATGTATTACAGGGAAGTAGTTGCTTTGCACTTGTCTTGACAGAACACAAGAGGTGAATCATTTTCATGAAAGAATGGTTGCCAATATGAATGAATGAAGGAGAAAGGGGATCAATACACTATAATACTAGTGCCCAACTGTGGTATATAGCTTGATAATGTTAGAGATGATTTGATAAAGGGAGCCAAGTCTGATCATAACTGCCTACACATCTAGAAAGAAAATAAAGTGTTGTTTTCTGAGGTAGCTAGGCCAATTTGAATCCCAGGTCAAGTTTCTAGCTATCAATGATGCTAGTCCAAAGACTAAATCGATTTCTTGTGTAAGATTTATTAATACCTTTTGCAAGACGAATGAAAATATAATTACATCATGCTGCTATGATATGTTTTGCATGAGGGGATAGTTGACAATGGACATTGTAGGCCATGTCAAAGGAAGTAATTTAAATGTTCTATTCATCACTCTAGGTCAACAAACATAGTAAAATATACCATGCTACTTTACCAAATAAACCTTTAAAGCCAGATGGTATACAAATAACATAAGAGTGAAGCCAAATTATGAAGTTGATTGCTGGTGTATGATAATTTATCCCTACACCCTAATGGACATATACCTCATCTCTGTCTAGAAGACAACACTACCATGCTACTTTACCAAATAAACCTTTAAAGTCAATTGGCATACAAGCTAGCATAAGAGTGAATCCGAATTATGAAGTTGATTGCTAGTGTATGATAAGTTCTCCCTACACCCTAATGGACATATACCTCATCTCAGTCTAGAAGACAACACTCCACAAAGGCACCATGTGTCAACTCTGAAAGGCACTCCACAAACCGTCGATATTGCTTCAATTGGCTGACTAACCATTCCACCCCATACAAACCGTTAATGTTGAACGGTGAACTCTGTAACAATGATCTCACTCTGAATGATATCCATGAATATGTATGATTAACACTCAGATATATTATTTCAAATCTGGTGTTAACATAACATACATATTCAAAATGCTAAGTTACAATTAAACAAAGAATGAACAACATTTTCATCCACAGGTTTCCAGATTTTTTTTGTTAAGGTGTAATGCCCATTTTGTCTAGATTCCCTACCATTCATAGTTAATAGTAAGGTTAAGTGTAGAAATGTTGACAAATATAGAGGGAAACATCCATTTTTAGGTTAGTGTAATTTTGTCTAGAGGATGATTTTAATCCTCAACTGTCCATTTTGGGGTCAGATTTTGTTACAACTATATATACATCTGCATTCTTAATATTATATGCACCCTTGCTATATACATGAGAAAAAAAAATTCGTATTTGTATCTAATTATTTGGATTCACATGGATGCACATGAATATTATTTTTCCATCAAAATTTGAATATTTTATGTATTATTTGATCAACTAGTTTTTGTTTCTAGTTTTTTACTAGTTCCATCCCAGTTCTGATTTGTGGGGTTGACTAGTTCTGAATTCCTGAAATATGCAATTTGTTGCTACATCTTTTGTGTGGTTGGTTCAGCACCGAGTCTGTGGGAGGTTTGTATGCCAGTATTTCCTATTTTTGCGCTATATCCAATTGTCAGTGGGTGGTATGGGCTCCTCTCATTGATCAGTTCTCTGTGTATTAGAGAAGGTGTGTGGTTTTGTTGCTCTGGTTTCTCTGTTAAAATTACAAATTGTCATTATCGTAAGGATTACCTGCAGGGAATCTTCATGGTCCAACTCAAGGCATGATTTTACACAAAGAATTACCTACAAGGAATATTCACTTCAATCCCAACAAGTAAGTATATATAAGCACTTTTCTCTGTTTCTACTCAGCGAAAAAATTAGTAGGTGTCTTAATAATGCAACAGAGGATATAAACTTATTTTGCCATAGCTGCCTGCAATGAAGGATATGTATCAGTTAATGGTGATACCAATTAGTATGCCCTAGTTGATTATGATGGACTACAATTTTAAATATTTTGTCCTTCGTATACCCTCTCCAGTATTTTCTGTAGCCCATGCACTTATTTCATTCATATATATATAGACATGCTTGTGTAGTTTGTTGTACTTGTGAGATTTTGATGTAACTATAGTATACACTTGAATGTGTTTCATATATACACACACACACGCTTGTGTTGTTTACTGTACTTGTGAGCTTTGGATGTAACTATAGTATATACTTGAATTTGTTTCTTAATTGGTATTTAGAATGCATATAAGTTTGTTGATTTTTAACTATTTTATGAATCATGATTTACATTCTAGGAAGTAACGGGTGCTGGCATCCTCTGTGATCCTTGCAAGGGGAAAGGATGGGTGGTCTGTGAATTCTGTGAAGGTCAGAAGATAAATGTGCAAACGCAGAGCAAGCGATTTTATCGGCATTGTCTCTCTTGCAGAGCCGTGAGTCTGTTCGCATGACTATGTATCTCTGTTTGTGTATGCCTTCTTTTAGATATTTGGATTAATGAACTTGCATTTTGAAAGCCTCTTCTTGCAGTGGATATTCCCATTTTGTTGTCATGTGAGTGGTCTTTAATATGCCTGGATTCGATTTTTTCTCTTCTATGTGGAAAAGTAGCTAATATTTCATTCAACCAGAAGTAATGTCTTAGTAATTAAATGACATTATAAATGTGTAGACTGATGCTTAATTGTCTTGTAAATATGCACTGAGATTGTTTGGAAGATGTGTTAAATGCCATTTTACCTAGGGATTTGCACCTCAAGGAAAGACCAGTTTTAAATTTTGGCGAATAGAGTAAAGTGGATGCTCTAAAGCACTTGAGGCTTAAAGTAAGGAATACTGTTGTCAGGCAAATACCAAGATTGTCCAAGGTACACCTCTGATGGTGGGAATTTTCTCGTTTGAGCTAGGAGTGTGGCTCAACTGTCGGATATTTATTCACGCTGTAGTTGCACAGCATATTTGCCTGGTTCGAATAGTAAAAATTTCTCTCATCACTTTAACCACAAATCGTGAAATTGAACTCTCACTAGGAACAAGGAAATGCATACCCCAGAATATCCAAAGAAAAAATAAATTATGGTCACTTGATAATTTGAGATACCAAGTTTCCTACCCCAAAATTAGAAGCAATCCTTACAAAATCTCGGTAAAGAGATTATAAGATGCGTTTTGATAAGACGTGTTTTTGATAAAATTCAGTCTACCCCCAATGTTATTTTTGGATAGCAGACACCTAATCGCTAATGTAGATGTCTAGGAGAGATCATTGCTTCAATAGAGATTAGTTTTCTCTGGAGAAGTGGAAGGGTTTAATGAAAGTAAAAGTAAAATTCCAAACAAGGGGGTAGTGTTCTATTTCTTTTAGTTGGATGATTGGGTATGCAATAAATGTTCATGATCACCTAGAACTCAAACAAACATGGAATCATATTTTATGTTTTTTTCTTCATGGGAAAGTCTTGCAGCACTAACAACAATGTAGACATGATCTGTAAATATGGGACTTATAGCCCTTAGGTCTCACCAACACAGCTTTTCTGTAGAATTGAAATTTGGTCTCTACTCTTAGAATAATGCAGGGTTCTCTTTTTTCAAAGTTGATTCCAAGGATTCTGTTCTATATTGGTTCGCTACTTTAGGTCAGGTTTCGAGCTGTTGAAAGTCAAAACCAATGCTAATCACCAATGCCAATGCACTCTCTGCAATGGGACATTCAATTTGTCAAAGCTGAGGTTAAAGTCTCCTTGTGCATAAGTGGGTAGTATGTATGGAAGGGTTTGGTTCTATTTGCAATGCTCTATTTCCAAGTCAATTACATCACATACTATGTGTTGTAATGCATAATCACAGGATTTGGTTGTGGCTCAACTATATCTCCTCATTAAATATACATTCAAGCAATAAATCCAACATAGATTTGGCTCAGTCTTTATTCAAATTGCTACCACCAACATTACTCCAAGTCCATCAAGGGCCTTGCATCTAGCTAAGAAATTGGCTTTCTCCATTATTTGAACTGGATTATTGTTGTAGTCATATTGGACTCCCTAATAATTTCACAATTTCCTTTGAATTGAATTCCATTTGTTAGCACATGAAGAATGCATGATAATTCCATTTTGTTGCTGATAAAGTAGACCGTGTTCATTTCTCTGGGCTTCTCTTGGACTGTTAACTTGGGAATCATTCCTGTGGGGTTGATAAACCTTATTTTTGAATGTGCATACCCTCTCCTAATAGGCCATGACTAAGGTATGATCTATTCTAGTAGGTATGTGAATGTGTTGTCTCTATTCTATAGATAGTGGTTGATTTTGAAGCTGTAGTAGGTACATATTTTGTAGATGGTAGGTATGATGGAGTTATATGGACTTCTTGGGAGATTTAAGAAATATTCCCTATGTTTATCTTTAGTTTGTAGCACTATTTAGTCTATTGGATGTGTCTAGATATTTTGGTGAGAGGTTGAATAAGTTTTCATTTTTATACTACAATATAATCTTAAATAGATGTGGAGGGATCCACTTACAATACATACATTTTCAACTAATGACCCAAAGGAAACTTCCAATAGACAATTCCAACACTATTTGGATGTCTACAATAGAATATTATTGGTCTTGGCTAGCCACCATACTCCTCAAAGTTTGTTTGCTGCAAAATGCTTGAAAACATCTTGCAAACAACTTATAACTCTGACATTAAGCTTCCTTCTCTGTTGGTTGTCCAAATTCCTATAGTATTCTGAGAGTTGTTGTATTAATGGTTTTCTAACAACACTTTTCCTACTTTTAAGATAATTTCCATGCATTTATTTCCATGATCTACTCATTCATATGTCTTTCTTTCTCTACTCTACAATATTAAAATGATGAAAATATAGTGAAATTTACCTCTTTTTTGTGTGACAGTCCTCTTTTTTTGTTGTTTACTTGCTTTGTTGTTGGGTAAACTTTTATAATGCTTCCATCTATTCTCAAGTGATTATGTGAATATTAGTACCACTCCATTAAAACAAATTTAGTGTAGTTATTTGAGCACTGAATGGTAAGCTAAAACAGTGAACCTTGTTGATTTTAATAAGTACAACACTACATGGGATAAACGTTCACCACATGGGATTGGATATTTGCATTGAATCCTCTAACTTTCAAGTTTAGGTGGAAAGGAAGCAATTCAAATGCTATTACATTGTTTCTGATGTCAGTTGTTAGGATGATAACATGTTAGTCATTAAGAAGTTGGGCCTTAAGGTGGCATGTTGGACCCCTAGATAACAATTATTATTTATACTAAGCTAGGGAATTATTTGTTAAAGAACATTTATTTTGTTTGCATAGCACAACTACATTTTAATTTGATATTTTTCATTTTTACTACTGAGATGGTTATCCAAGAATACGTTTTCCTAAAATTTCCAACTAATGATAATGTTTAATAGAATTCGTTTTGACTTTTTTGATATTGTGTTATCTAACAAATTGATGTCAATTTTTCAGAGCTGTAGAAAGTGCAGAAGCTTGTTCTCACAAGGAAGGCAGTGGAAGGAGAAATATTGACTGCTGTGGAGGTCATCCCTAAGAGTGAGTCACAACAAAGCATTTGGGAGAAGTACAAAAAATATGTTAAATATCAATGGTATGTTATAGATATTTTACTGTTACTTCTATTTAGATTATTAGTGTTCTTTTCATGTCTACCCATGTTAGGGGTTCATGAGTTTCCTTCTAATAGGCATGTTACGATCATCTGTCTAGAGTTGCACAGACTTTTGATCCCTTTCTTTTACAATGCTCATGCTCATACAAAGTGTGTCTAGAGGATGTTGGATGTTTCTTACAGATGTTGGATAGTTTGTTTTCTTTCTTTGCCTATAGATCTAGAATTACATTAAATGCATAGAATACAGAACACATGCATATTCGCATGGCTTAATACAAATAAATTTTGTAAGAGACGCTTATAATACGGAAGACCATTACTTTCAAGGCTTTTAAGTTTTCTCCTAACTCATACACTTACATTCATCCATACATGCACACACAACAGTTTTGTTGTTGAGTTAGAATCTCAAAACACATAAAACTTGTATTTTTAAAGTCCATGACCTATTGATTCTTTATTCAAATATTGTTGTGATTCTCTTCTATATTCCACTATGTGGTCTTGTGGCCTTTGTATTGTTGTGGAACTCTGATTTTTTTAGCTTTGTTTCAAGTATTCTAATTCTTGCAAAATTATGTTCACTTATGGAACATCGGTTTTGGAAACTTAGGGTGACAGGTCTCAAATTGTGTTGACCACTTTGTTGTGTCTATGACCTTGCAATTTTGGAGGTTTTCTTCTTGTGTCCTTTCATCCCCACAACTTTTCTATTTTAGATTCTTGCAGTTCTGCAAGACAATGAACTTGTACAATAAAATTCTCTCATTTTGACCTAGATTAGTGCTCCCCTATCTAAACCCCACGTGATCCCCAAATGTAAAGTTGAATGTTGTATTATTTAATATTAAGTGAAAAAAATTGAACTATCTCCAAAACCCCCACCTCCCTTCGTTGTCTATGGTTCAATTTTATACAATGGTCTTTGAATTTAAATTGGCACAACTAATTCCAATGGGAAAAAAATTGAATTGTCCATTATTAAAATTGTTGGTATTTAGAACCCCATAAATCAAATTAGTCTTCATCATCACAAATATGGAACTCATGAATTGTTCATTAGCGTGCTTGAGATAAATTTCAATTTGAGATTGTTTGTTGATAAACCCCTTTTGAAATTTTGAATAGTTCAAGCAAGCATTTGTTCTTTTCTATGTAAATTTTTCTTTATTCATTCGTTCTCCATGTCTCTTTACTAATTTTTACTCTGAATCCCATTATTCTCTTTTTCTTTTTGTGTTGTTTTTGTTAGTTCTTATTTCACATTCTCTTCGTTGGCTATTATTAAATGGATTCATGTAGCTATGTTGTGTGGAGGCACCCCCCTCTCCACCCCTGCTCCCGAAATTTGTAGGATTCATGAAGCTATGTTGATGAAGTGATGGAATGCCCCTTTAGAATCTCTTGATGGAACAATCGTTATTAAGATGAGAAACCCCTAAACTTCATCTACCTCCTTGTTGCCTTATCAATTGTGGAAACCGATATGATCTTTTTTCCTATTGACATCTTACTAATTTTTAAACTATAAATAATGCACATAATATAAATCAACTTTGTTGGTGTTAATTGTTAAATATTCATTATATCATATATGCTGCACATAGTAGACATCTTCTTTTAGTAACCATTCATGAGTTCTTCTCTTACCATCCCATTGCTAAACAAAATCACCTCATCAATGAATAACAACATGTATGTAGCAACACACACATCCTCAATTGGTTTCTACAACTATTTCTTAAACACATACCTAATTCTTTGTCCATATCAAGTTTAGGTTATTAGGTATGCATGAATACATTATGTTGTTCTCTAAGACTCTTTTGTGGACCACTTTAATAGATTGCATAATCGTTTAGGATATTTTGTTTCCTGAGCAAAGTAGATTTTTGTGCTTATTAGTGTGGTTGAAAAAATAAATTGGATTTTAAGCATGAATGTGTTTGGATCTTATTGTCTTTTATTAGAATTACAAATGATGAAATCTATGTGTTAATATTTCTCCTCTTCCCGATTCTTAAAGGGTGCTAGCTCAATTGAAGAGCGCCTGCTTTATAAGCAGGAGGTTGGTAGTTCGATTCCTCCATGCCCTAATGATATTGGAATGTATTTCTAAAGGTAAAAAATGTAGTAGTGAAAGATGGATGCAATATTAGATGCAACACTAAATGCAAAACAAGATGTAAAAGTGGACATCGCACTAAACACAAAAGTGGATGCAAAAGTCAAACTGATGTCAGATGCAAAATGGACACAAAAATAGATGTCATACTAAATGCAAAATTGGATGCAAAATTGGATGCAAAAAGAGACTCAACACTAGACACAATTAATGACTCAAAACTAGATGCAATACTAGGTCCAAAACTAGACGCAACAATAGATGCAAAAGTGGACTCCTAACTAGACATAAAATTGGACATTATTTTGAGCACAAAATATGGTGTATCAATGGACATAAAACTAGGCATAACACTAGGTGAAAAAATGGAAGGAACACTTGGCACAAACAAAAACTTAAAATGAGACACAATATTGGATGCAAGATGGGACAAAACATTGGATGTAAAACTAGACGTAATATTGAATGCAATATGGCATGCAACATTGGACACAAAACTAGATGTAATATTAGATACAAACATGGGTGCAAAACTAGGCACAACACTAGGCGCAAAACTGGGTGCAACATTGGGCTCAAACATAGATGCAAAAAAGACATCAACCGGGATGCAAAACTAGGTGCAAACGTAGATGCAAAATACGACGTAAAACAAGATGAAACATTAGGCACAAACATGGATACAAAAAAAGACGTAAAACAAGATACAAAATTAGATGCAAATGGGGATGCAACATTATAAGTAAAATTGGATGCAAAACTAGACGTAGCATTGGGCCGAAAATTGGATGCAAACCTAGATGCAGAATTGGACACATAATTTTATGCAAAACATGGTGCAAAATTGGGTGCAAGACTTGATGAAAAACTAGGAGCAAAATAAGACGCGACATTGGCTGCAAAACTGAGTGTGAAACTTGGTGCAAACAAGGATGTAACAAAGGATGCAAAAAAAGATACAATAGAAGTTGCAAAATTGGGTGGAAATAAAGGCATAACAAAAGATGCAAAAAATTGGGCACAAAAATGGACGCAAAAATGGATTTTAAAAAGGACAGAAAAAAAGATGCAATAGATGGTGTTTTACAAAAATGTACAATAGCGCGAGGTTTAGTGCCAGATTGTTCACCACAATTGAGAAAAAATTACACTAAAATCCGGTGCTAAATTCGACATTAAATCCAGTTTTTGTTGTAATGTGGGTGTTCATGGTCTCAATGTTTTCATTTTTGTTAATATTAATTTAGTAATGTTTGTGACTTCAACATTTATTTAAAAAGGGTATGAAATAATAATAATAAAATTGTTGAAATGATTCTCAAATTTACAAATGGATTTGAGTTATCATTGGATAGGCTATTATTAGGTCTATATGTGTTTATATATTATCTCATATTTTAGGCTTCCTTGAGAGGATCAACAAGTTTTAAATAAGCTTCACTTAAGCAAGTAATAGTTAAAGAAAAAAGTAACAATAATATTTTTTTTATTAAATAGTATTTGTGAAAAGAGTAACACTAACAATTTATTTTATTAAATAGTATTTGTAAAAAGAGTAATAATATCAATTTATTTTATTAAATAGTATTTGTGAAAGAGTAACAATAATAATTTATTTTATTAAATGGTATTTGTTTTATATTATATTTATTAGTTTAATGTTTATATTATATCATAAATGGATAGATATAAAGATGTTTAATGTTTATCTTTTGTTTAATAGTCAGTCATCTCCATTAAACTAAGTGACTAGTTGTGTTTATGAGCGTTCACCTACCACTTTACTTGTGGTTGTGCTAGTTATAGTTTCACTCTTATATTAGTAATTAATTAATAGTTGATTTCTTAAAAACTGATCATAGCTTCTAATACTTTCCAATTTTAAATGCTAATAGAGTGCACATAATTCCATTGTAGGTAGCATTGGCAATGACCACATGAGACATTGGGTTTTCTGAAATACTATGTGGGCATGTTTTAGTCATGAAGTAAGACCTAAAATTGCTAATGATTGGCTAAGAGATTGTCTTCTTAAAATGCCCAAAATTTTTAACAACCTAGAACCCAAATACAATTATATAATTGACTAGAGTAAAACTCTACCTCTTTATAAACCACTAAATAATTATTTCATATAACATAATTTATAACATAATTTTAATAATAATGATTTGTCATGAGTAATAATAATAAATTAATACTCTTTATTCACAAACTAAAAAAGAAAATGTTTTAACCTTTTACTAAATAGTTTAACATCCAATACAAAATCAAAAGGTGTAAACAATGAAAATGCCATCAATGTACCTAGTTGCTGTAACACATAAGTTGTATTGGATCACTATAAGTTGTTTTTAGAAATTATTTCATGATTGCACTTGTAAATGTAATGTTTTTTTAATAAAAATGGATAATGTCATCTCCAAATCAAGTACTTTAGCCGGCATTGTACACGTTAGTTTTGTGAAAAACCTAACAGATTTTTCAGATTGTTTTTTAAACATCAGCAACAGAAAATGAGATTTATCATGATTTCTCACATTCATTACTAAGTACTTTAAAATTTTTTAAATTTCCAAGATGTAATAATTTTGTGGGCACATGTTTGGAAGAGAGATGACTGAAATTCATGGATTTGACAAAAGTAGCCGTTTTAATGAAAACTATAAATTCGGGATTAGTTGTCCGTTTGTTTGATTTTGATTGCAATCATAATTCATGTTGAATTGAAAATTTATCATGTTAACTACATTGATTCTCCAACGATTTATAATTAAGGTTATAAAAACTATATAAATTCTTAAAAGTGATAAAAATTAATAAGTTTTTAAATTAAAAAAATTAAACACAAAATTTGAATGATTTAGATTTTTTTCAAAATTTTAAAGTTGTTTATTATACCAGCGTAGATCTAAATCGCAGGTTCAATCAAGTTTCTTCGACATGGTTCAAATCTTTCTAGGTGAAAACATTATGACCGACATATAATATTTTTTATTTTGTTAGTAACGAACATTGCATCATTTCCCCACACATGGTTTTAAAACCATATGCAAGGCCCTCCTACAATCATGGGTTGTTTAGAGGACTTCACATGGTCTTAAAACCATTTGCAAGGCCTTCCTAAACCATGTACAATAAAACCATGGGTTGTTTAGGAGGCCTTGCACATGGTTTGAAAACCATGTGCAAAGCCTCCTAAACCATGTACAATAAAACCATGGGTTGTTTAGAATGCCTTGCACATGGTTTTAAAACCATGTGCAATGCCAACATTTTTTCGCTGATAACTCAATTTTGTGTTTTTTTCTTGACCCACATATTTTTTTTACCTTTTTTATTGTTTTGTTAGGTAGGAAGATTACAACATCTCCCCCATATTAGATTGTTTTTGTGGCCAACATTTATTTTGGCCTATTAGAAAATTTATTTTCCCCCATACTGGCCTGTAGAGCGCCTCTGCCCAATTAATCAATTAGTTAATTCTATATACTACTATAAAAATAGTGTAATTTTTTTAATTATAAAATTCATATAAATTCAGTAAAATTTAAGTATAGAGATTTTTGCTGTTTTTGGTTTTTGAGATTATCCGCTTAGCACATGCATTGCATCCAATGAACTCGTAAAAGTGAAGAAATGGTGAACTCATAGAGGTGGAGAAATGGTGAACTCATAAAGATGAAGAACTATATAAATTGAATAAAATATATGTCTTTTAATTTCTTATTTATAAATTATACTTTCCTTTAAATGATCATTTTAATATCAACTATAAATTTAGAACTAATTTTTGTTTAAATACAATACTAATGCCAACTATAATTTTGATAATTATTATTAAACTTCATTATGCACCTGGTTTATTTATTTTATTTTAATTTTTTTTTATTAATCTTGGATCTAAATCAGCATCTGCAACTCATAATTATTTTGCAACAACAACATTAAAAACACTATTATAGAATGCTTTTTAAATTACTCTGCCATAAGTATTTAATGTTTAACCATTTGGCAAAGTGTACACCTTTGAAATATCCAAAAATGTAGAAAATTAAAATTAAATACCTAAATTTTGAAAAAAAAAACATTCTGTTTGTTTGATTGTGATTGCAAATTTGCAAGGACCGCTTTAACGCCGACTCTAGATTAGACTATGGAAAAGCTATCCTTTTTGTTTGATTAGATTATGGAAAAGCTATCTTTTTTGTTTGATTTTGATTGCGAATTAAAACTTTGTTAATAATAATAACTCCAGTATTTCTCAAAACTATTTAAAATATAGAGTGATTACTGTATTCATCATCATTCGGCGTCTATTCCTATTTCATTACAATATTTAAGTACGCAATTTAAGCCGACAGGGAAGAGAAATCTATTCATCTTGGTCCAGTTCTTGGAATCCAATAGTCCCGAATCCCGAGCTTAAATCATATGCTAAAACCATACAGAACAATGCAAGAAAAAAATGAATGCAAATATACGGTAACCATGGATGATCCCCGTGCTAATGCCCCGGCCCCCACTCTAATTTTCATCATCATGCTATTTCTGCTGTGAACGCCATAATGCTGTCACCAACTTCCATCATTCAATTTAACATGCGACCCACAAGAAAACCAGGCACCATCGACAGTATATTAAACTCTGAAAAAGTCAGGACTCCCGGTACAATTTTTCACCGAACCTGACGATGCCATTTCGTAAAGATAGCGGTGCACCAAAATTATTATCATTACACAAGAAGGTTACGCAATTTACAACAGGGATTCCCCGAATCATTTAATGCCGATGGAGCTCTTTCCCTTCTGCAGCATGAAATTTCGCAATCTTTGTTAGAATTATTTGCATGATTTTGCTGGTTCTGGCCGATATTCAAAGGATTCGAACTTCACAAATATTAATAATGAGGATCACTATGATAGGGTACTGGGTATTTGTTTTGATCTCCGCACGGGTCTCTGTGGCTGCTGCTTGTTCGGCTCCTACTGTCACATGTGGTTCAAGACGCTGTGACATAACGAATTTCAGAGGGTCATGGCAGGATCGAAAGACCTGCCAGGCGGAAAGAGTTGTGTATCCCAGAAGCGAGAAGGAGCTTATCGGGGCCGTCGCAGACGCTGTGAGAGAAGGGAGAAAAATAAAAGTTATGAGCGTCGGCTCCCATACTTTTAACCGCTTTGCCTGCCCGGGTGGCAATGCCGGAGTTCTCATCAGTACTCGGGACTACAATTCAAGAATCATAGTGAACAAGAGATTTATGACCGTTACCGTCGATGCCGGCGTTCAATTGAAGGACCTAATTAACCGTTTGGCTGCAGAAGGGCTGACACTGCCACATTCTACTTACTGGGACGCTGTTTCCATGGCCGGCGTCGTAAGCACGGCGGCGCACGGTAGCGGGTTGTGGGGAAAGGGCAGCGGCGTCTTTGAATACGTGGTGGCGATGAGTTTGGTGGTTCCCGCGCCGCCTTACGAGGGTTACGCAAAGCTCGTCAGGCTGACGCAGAAGAACGAGGATCTGAAGGCCGCGAAGATCTCTCTGGGAGTGCTCGGCGCCATTTCTCGGATCACATTTGCAGTTGAGAGAATGTTCAAACGGGCAGTTGTTCTGGAGCTGAGAGACGATTTACATCTGGAAGGTAAGGTCGTGCCCTTTGCCAGAGCGCACGAGTTTGCAGACATAACTTGGTATCCTTCTCTTCATCAGGTTGTTTATAGGAAAGACGATCGGGTACCCGTTTCGGTTCCGGGAGAGGGAAAAAACCTACAGATTCTCTTCCGACCGCAGACCGTGCAGGTTATTGTTCAGAGTAGACAAACAGGTAATCGGACTATACTGATAAATTTATTTTTAAGGTTAAAGTGAAGGTATTCTTTTTTTTCAAGGAAAATAAAGAAGCAAATAGAATCATTATGGGCAACTTCTTATTATGGTTAACTAACTAACTCACCTATCTAACCGTTGATTGCTCGATTACATATTTCAATGTACATCTTCAGTACTATCTATGCCAAAAAAATGTTTACTGTTATGTGTCTCAGCTAGGTTTACAATTCAGTTAAAACACTTTAGCTTCACTTTCTTCCTTGAAGTGTATTTGGACTTCTTTGTCTTTGTCTTCTGGATCTTGATGCTAAGTAGTTCTTCTTCTGTGCAAGACTTCTTCTTCTGTTTTAACATGTTTTTTCTGGTTGTCATCTTTACTTGCACACTTCTGAAAATTTTTGTCAGAAAAAATATGAATATATTTAAGCTCTTCTTGGAAACCATTCACATCTTGGTGTTGCTCATTAATAGCAACTACTTCATTATTGACTTCTTCATTTGCTTGTACCCATTGTGCATGCTTCATTGCTTCTTCAAAAATTGTGGGCTGAGAAGAAAACAAAGCATACTGTAGATCATCACTAACAAGAGTCTGCTTATAGATCTCCCTCAAACCTCTGGTTTTCTGGTTTTGGGTGGACTGCATGTTGTTGTTTCTTTTGTGCTGCTATCAACTGGTTGTTGCTCATTCTCACCAACTGTTGCAACTTCTATGCTGCTATCAACTGTCTCTTGCTCAGAGAGACTATCACTCACATCACTGAGTATTGGCTGATTCATAGACTCAGTCATCTTGACTGTCTTTCACTACAGTGTGGGATTCCTTTTTCCTGACTATAGGGAAGTTGGATATGTATTTAGGGCCATCATTATCTCGATTGGGTCATTTTTATTTAGATTGCTGATTCTCTCTATCTAACCCTCAAGGAGTAGCGGGGGCAAAGGAACAGTTAACTTTGCTTCTTGCTGGTTGGATGAAAAAAAATTAGCAATCAAGATAAGCTGAAGTTTAATTTAACAATCAAAATAAGCTTAAATTTACTTTAATTAGTGTATGAAACTTTTTAATTGTTAAACCAAAAAACTCTTATTTGTGAAAAAAAACTTTACCTAACAATATAACTGCCAAACTCTAGTACAATTTATTATTGAAAAGGATATAACAAGCTAAAGTCTAATACAATTGATTGATAAGCAGAAGAACAAATACAAGCAACTAAGGACGTGAACAAGCTCTGCCAGATATCCAGTACCGGACTGAACCAGACTATGCAAGCAGGAGGCGGATTCCTCAACGATGGGGTTAAGTTCACAGGCTATCCGGTCGTGGGTTATAATAACTACATGCAATCCTCCTCCGGATGCCAGACTGACCCCAAGAGGGACCCGCGTGGTTGGAAGACAAACATATGCAGCCTGGCTAATGCAAGTCATTTGAAGGCAAATGATATCATTTGCGGTTGGGATTCCAGAGTGAACGGGAGCTTTTTCTTCCACACGTCCATCGCCATTCCTCTCTTCAATATCGCCGGAGCTATTGCACACATTAAGCTCCTTCGTGACCTCAACCCGAAGGCCTTTTGTGGGTTAGATTACTACGGAGGATTTCTGATGCGTTTTATCAAGAAATCGGAGGCCTACTTGGGTTTTAGTGAGGACACTGTCGATATAGAATTCTTCTATTATCGCTCTCATCAACCGAATGCCCCGAGGTGGAATGAAGATGTAATGGAAGAGATTGAACAGCTGCTTCTCCAAAAATATGGAGGAAGGCCGCACTGGGCAAAGAATCGAGTGTTCACATTCGATGGCGCTGCTCAAAGAGCTGTGAGTCTCGAGAAATTCTTAGAGGCAAAGCAGAAACTTGACCCATTTGGGTTCTTCTCAAGCGAGTGGTCGGATGCTGTGTTGGGCACATGGAAATGGGCCAGAGTTCAGAGATGGCGAGATAGATGTGCTTTCGATGGATTGTGCGTCTGTAAAATAGATCGCCATTGCTCTCCTCACCGTGGATTCTTCTGTAGACCAGGGAAAATTTGGACGAGTGCTCGCGTTTGCAGACAACAATGAAGAAGAAACTGTTTTCCGAATCGAATGTTACAGTTTTCGTTCCGGTTTTTGTGTACTGTATAAGGAATTGGATTGTATTGAGGGTTTACACAGTTTATTTTTCTTCTGTTGCGTGGTATTAATCTGTTTTGTTAGTCGATTAGGATTGGTCAATCGTCAAATCATTGTAGTTTAGATCAAAATTATCTTTGTGTAGCTTTGACAGTCAAATATATGTCCGTAAGGATCGACTTTACTTCATTCTGATATGAGTTCGAGAATTGATTTGATCATTGTTTACTATGTTAATCATGGTATTTTTTTGTCTTTCAGAATTATCAAATAATGTCATTCTCGCACCAAGAAATCATATTGATTTTCATGATCAAATTAAAAAGGTTATCATATTAAAATAAGTAATAATATCAGTTTATTTTAGAGAGTGATTTGATTTAATGTATTATATATCATTGTAATTTTTTTATCAGAACATGTTATTATTGGGCATTCTACAGCTTACAAGGAGGAGATGGGTAACTTTTTTGATGTTCAAAGATGATACTTGGTTCAAGTTTTAAAAAAGAGTTTGCATTTGGACAAAGTAGATTTTTTTAAGGCTATTAATAGATAGCGGATATAAATTAATTATATTAAAATAAAAAACATTATTTAAAAAAATGATTCATAAAATGACAACGACAGTAGATTGAGTTGTGACTTTACTTTCTTTTTTATGTATTTAAAAAAAAAAAATTATAAGTTTTAAGACACTAGACCATATAAATTAATCTGACTATCATTCACATTAATTTTGTTATAATTAAGCTGGGAAAGACAATGTGCTATCATTATGATCTGATCCATCAAATCAAGAAAAACGGAATTTTTTATAAAAACATTAAATATAAGTTCCAGGTTTAAAATTGTAAGTGAATACGTGAATATGAGCTAAGACATCTTAATTTTTTTTACAAAACTAATAAAAGAATATAAACAAAACCATTCATATATATATAAATAAAGATGTAAAATTCAAAATTAACTTAACAAATTATTAAAACTTGAAAACAATGGAAAACTTAATTTTTTAAAAATTAAAACCAAATACCTCCATCCCAAATGTAACATTTAACTTTTCCTTATTAAAATCAAACACATCGATCAATGTTGGTATTATTAAACCACAGCATTTTCTTTTTCTTCATTATCATTATCACCTAAAATAATGAAAGTTAACCATTGATATGATAGTGCCTTTATCTTAAAAAGTCAAACATTACTATAAAGCATATCCTACGGATATGAATGTGCCTTTTTCTTTAACGTACAGCTAGTGAAATCACCCTCTTATTAAGGGTAATTTAATAATATATATTTGTCATAGTTAGTTTTGACTTTATTGAGTAAAAAATATGTAAAATTTATCGAAAGTGTTTTGACACAACTAAAAAAAGTTTTTTCTTTACTTTATAATTGGTATATTATTTATCTTTTATAATTGGTATATTATTATTTTATAAAAAAATATACTTTATTAATAGTTATTAAAGTAATTCAAATTTAGTTTTTTTAACAATCAACACAAGAGATCCATTCTCTTTCTCTTTTTATAGGCTTCTATTTCACTTGGATCTCTTTCTCTTTCTATAGGCTTCTATTTCACTGGGTAATCAAATATTTCTTTCATGTAATTTCACGAATATGCACTTCACCTCATTTGTTACCATGACAACAGATTTGGCCAACATCCTCGCTTTCGATACTACATATACAATCTAATTATGCGTCATCGAAGTAATGCTACTGCCTCTGTTTTTGTCAAAAAAAATCTTGAAGATACACTACCTCCCACAGTACTTGAGCTTGTCAACCAATTGCAAGACATGCCTAATGAGAAAATTGGTGAGCAGGTCGCAAGATTTGGGTCTTCATTACGTGGAACATGTTCGTATTGGAACAAAAGTATAGCTGAACTGACAAATATGATCAATCAACAAGGTATGCCAACGTTCTTCTTTACCCTTAGTGCAGCTGACACTAAATGGCCATATCTGCATGCTCCAATGCCTGCTAAACGTCCTAGTGCTTTACCTCAAGACTATCAATGGAAGGTTCACAACATCATATCAAATCCACATATTACATCACAATTGTGGAAATTGAACCCAAAAGATAGAACAATTACACTCACAAAATTGCTAATCAAACATGCAAAATTAACACCAAAGGAGACTGAAATTGGAGCATAACACTAATATGTATTGAGTAAGTGTACAATAGCCAACTTTATGAAGTAATAGGCTGCTGTAATATATAATTACATGAGAGATTCAAATGCATAAAGATGCCATTCGAAATAGTCAAAAAGCAGGCTTACCGAAACTAGTCAAATCCCCCATAGGTGCGTAAAGCAGTTTCCAAATCTAGGCAGATGCTCACGAATTGGCTAAGTCAAGTGGGCAAGCTAAAGAGGTGTTGTAAAGGAAAGTTTCCTATGGCTAGGGTTTAAGAGGCCATCAACGTACTGGGGTTGAAAGGTGGATGCGAATGGTTCTGCAAGTATATATAAGCAAGTTTCAGAGATTAGAATGGTTCATACCTTAAACAAATGAAGGTTGATCCAAGCAGACCTTCAATCCTCTTATTGCTCAGGCTTACTCCTCTTGCTCCAAGAGACCTGCAAAACGAATTATACCTTCCTCAAACCAATATGACCACATATAAAGAAATGATAATCAAATAAACATGAAATAATGATCTGACTAACATCATCATATGATCATAAACAAATATTCAATCAAACATTGAACAATAATTTGGGAAGAAGAAGGACATTACATCTTTATTAATCTTGAAAACAAGTACAAATATACCTTCTCTTCAAGTTCGGCAGCTCACAAAACCTTGATCTGGTTCTACTGCATCTCTTCTCTAAGGAACTCAACCTCCAAGCTCTGCAACACAAGGAGAATGCTTCTAGGGAAAAGGTGTGGGCAAAGAGAGTCCCAATTCCTCCAACATAATGATGCAAAGATTCAAGTCCCCTCTCATGGACCTCCCTACCTCTATTTATATGGTTAATGAAGAGTTAGGGTCGAAGACAAAGTAGTTACAACTGAAGGATTCAGTTGCATAACTACCCAAACTACCCAAATTTCAAAATTCGTATTTTTTTTACATTTTCAGGAGGCATACGTGGGTTGCAAAAACAACAGTCGCATACACGAGGAGGTATACGCGGGTTGCAATGCAGAAAGTCACGTATTTAAGGTGTATGCGACTATTATATATATCAACTCGCGTATGTATGCGGGTTTCCTTAAGGAAATTCGTGTACACATCAAAAACTCATTTTTAGGGTATTTCTAGGCAATTTCAAACTTTGGTGTCTTCTGGAAAGTTTTAGATAACACAGATACCTTTCCAATGGTGTAGAGATGAGGTCAAACAAAGTTATAGAACTCAAGATATGGGTCCTCCAAGTTAGGTGTTTTTTCAGTGACTTCCATGAAGTGTCACCATGGAAGTGTCGACATGCGACAAAATCATGGGAAAGTGGTCACAGGAAGAGATGTGTCATTTTGAGCTATAACAGATGCCCCCTAATGTATGAGGTTAGAGGGGAAGATGATAGCCAAAATACATTATAAAGGAAACATATGAGTATGGAGAGAGCAAAGAATCCAAGATCGAAAGGCTCAAACAAAGGTACCTGAAAGAGAGATAAATGTCAGAAAAAATTGATCTCTGGGACATACAATTCCATATACAAAACATCGCCATAAAGATATAGGCAGATCCAACATAAGTATAACTGATGAAACTATCATGGTCGCTCAATATGCAAAAAGGTGCCATATCAAATCTAAAGGAGTCATGGCCACAAATGAACAAGGTGGATCCATACTCGATAATTGATCATAGCCATAAAAATACAAGGTGGATCTATGTCTTAGAAAAATGTCATATAAAGTGTGACAAGGTCTTGCGCAACTTGGGCAATAGCAAAATGATGATAATGCTACTGTTGGCCCAAGGTCTTCAATCCAAACCTGCCCAAAAGGTATGAATCCTAACCATGCGAGTAAAGGAGCTGAAGTCGAACATGGAGGAAACCGTTTGATTACAGGTCAATGATGAGAACCGTTAACAAATGCGAGGGAAACCACCATTAATTAAAATGGTCCCCAAGGTACCTAGTACATTCTAACAAGTGTGAATACAAGGACTTGAAGTCGAACACTTGAAGAATCCATCAAGTAGGAGACATTAAGGTATTCCCACTACCCAATAACGAGGGAAATTGCCACTGATGACTACAATCCCCAAGGTACTATCATAAAACTTTAAATCTCATCCCCAGAGCAAGATGTGTTGTACTCGAAAGGAAGAGATCCGTTGGAAGGAAGGCATTAAGGAATCCTTCATCATCCAACACGAGGTAAGTCAAAGACTAATTGGATCTGGAATTGGTACTGAATTTCATGACAAGGACCGCCGAAGACATGATGTAATGAACTGATACTAGGGAATGGCCGACACAAAAGGTCAAGGCAACTGTAGAATGGCCGACAAAGGTTTAATCCTCAAAAAGTGAGCACAACACAAAAGTGACTTAGGCAGATTTTGACACAAAAGGACCAACGACACAAATCTGCAATGTAGGAGACATTGACAGATTCCCCATATAATTGGAAAAAAAACCAACTGGAGGAGTAAGAAACTCTGAATCAGGATAAGGTCAAAATAGTAGGACCCAACTGTTGATAAACTCAAAATTGGTGCCTTGTTTAAGGAAACAAGACTTGCTGCCATAATATTAAAAACATGTGCATGAACTTCCCTTCCCCTCTTTCTTGTAAAGGTTTAACGAGTCCAAGAAAGCAAACTCGGGACCATCTTCATTTTTGGCAAGCTCGAAGAAAAGACAGAAGAATGCTTGATAAAGTGATTCGTGGATTTTACAAGCCTAAAATAGTACATGCTCGATGGTGTTTTCATAGTTTAGAGAGTTTGAAAATTCCACGAAAAAATGTTGACACCACGGCTTGCATGGCATAGACATAATCACGCCCAAGGAGTGTATTGAAGTCCAAGGGGTCTTCTATCACCATGAAATCAACTAGGACGGTCTTTCCACCCAAAGTAATAGGTGTTTGAGAAAGAATTCCCAAGGCTATACAAGTTCTTCTATCAAACGCCAGTAACTGACTAGTAGTCGACACAAGGCTAGGAGATCCCATGCCTCGCCAAGCACGAGCATACAAGATACTAACTGAGGCTCCTTCATCAATGATACAATGAGCAATCGTGTATGATTCAACTTTGACCTTTATCTAAAAAGATGCATCAAAAGGAAGGCGTGGCTCAACTAGGCTATCCCAATCAAAGGAAGCAATCCGAGAGCTTGGTGGGGGTTGATCTAAAGCAAGTTCAGTGCCCCCTTGTTCAGTAAGTTCTGAACTGGCAGTAAATAAAATGTGACTAGCAGACACTTCACTCTCTGAAAGAAGAGTGGGATCGACCAAAGCTGAGATTGTTTTGACCACTTGATCAACCAAAGGTGGAGTAGGTTGTTGATAAACTATAGGTTATTCAGGAGAAGGAAATTCTTGAGTCTTAGACCACATTCTTCGCACGTCTGCGATAGCAGGGCACTGGTGGGTAAGACGATCTCCCTCGCATAGCTTACAAGGGAACTTAAGTTTGCACTTCGAATGACCAGTTTTCTCAACAGTGTCAACATGACTAGCAGTGGCTGATTGTTTACTCTCAACATGACCTACAGAGGTTGAGATTTCCCCCCAGCATGACTACTAGAGGCTGGGTAACTGGGTCCAACCTAACTAAGAGAGGTTGGTTGTTGAAAAGATTCAGAATGTTCAAAAATGGGATGACCATGAAACCAAACTCTTCGCACCTCTGCGACAGAAGGAAATTTATAAGTAAGGGGGTCTCCCTCACAAAGCTTAGAAGGAAACTTGGGCTTGTGTTTTGAATGGTTAGTCTTTTCAATAGTGTCAACATGACTCACAGTGGCTGATAGATTGTCTTCAGCATGAACCATAGAGGCTGAGAGACTGCCCCCAGCATGACTTGCAAAGGCTGAGAGACTGGGTCCAACATGACTTGTAGAGGTTGGAAGAGCACCACTAGCATGAACAACAGAGGCTGAATGGTTAGGATCAACATGCTTTGCAGTAGTTGAGTGTGTGCACCCAACATGAACTTCAGAGGTTGTGTGGATGGATCCAACATGAATTGTAGAGGTTGGATGGGGAGGTTCAACTTGAACATCAAAGGTTGAACAGGTGCCCTCAGCATGAACTACAGAGGCTGAGTGACTAGATTCGACGTGACCTGGAAAGGTTGGAAGGATCCCACCAGCATGATCTACAAAGGCTGGATGGTGAAGATCAGTTTGACTTGCAGAGGTTGAGTGCTTAGATCCAACATGACCTGTAGAGGTTGGATAGGTGCCCCTATCATGAACTACAGATGCTAGGTGGTGAGGTTCAACTTGACCTACAGAGGTTGAATGGGTGCCCCCTTTATTATGTGCCTTCTTCCTATTCCTCCTTCTTTTACTCCTTTTAGACTTTCGGTTACTAGTATTAGTACTTTCATTGCATGAGGTAGAAGGAGGAGGAGAATCAACTACAGGTGAAGGGGAAGCAGTGTTTTGATGCCCTTGATTTAAGGAGCTTACTTGATAAGCACCAGGAGCATTCAGGACAGTTGGAGTGGAAAAAAACCACACCGGTAGCCCTAGGGTGAATCCAGGTAGATTCAGGGTGGCCATCAAGGGAACACCAACATTCCCGATGAGAGGAATAGTACAAGGAGTTCCCAGCATGGGGATCTCTTGGTTGGTGTTCAAAGGGGTGTTGGCCATATTTTCAAACTAGGAGACAAAGTCTGAGGTTGAAAGGCAACCAAAATTACAAAACACACACCTAAAGGCACACTAAGTACAGACAAACCACACAGCACTCACTGAAATTCCTAAATCCAAACAAACAAACAGGTATAAGATATGCTTTCCAGAAGAAAGTTGATAGACAGTTACTTGGAGTCCCTGTAGATGTTCTTAGGAACAAGTGGAGGAATCACCCACCACCCTCCCACACCTTCTACCGGGGTTACTTTCCAAGCCAGTCCAAGGTCAACTAGAAATAGCCTTCTGGTGTACCTGTGTATGAACCCTAGATGTCAAAGAGAAATAGGCTACCTTAACTATATTGATAGTCTGTGGGGATAGTCGCAAGCTTGGTTCATATGCATGGGCAGGGTAGCAAAGCCCGAAACCTTGTCTAAGACAGAATCCTCAGATGCGCAAAAACCTTGGTCTATGCTTTGACAAGGAATCAGAGGGTTATCTCCTCAGTCCAAGTCTCCACGCGGCCTTGTGCTTAACTCCCGTTTGAGAGGAGATTCCTAGATACAATCAACATAGAAAAGGGTTTACCTAGTGATTGGCCAACTGCGTCTGAATTTTAACACTTGTGGGGAGTTTAAACTCCCTATCCCACAAGTCTAGCCTAAGCTAGTTGGTGTATGACCCTATAAAATAAAACTTACTAATAATTTTTAAATTATATCGTTTATTTTAAAAGGATTTTTTTAGTCAGAGGGTAAATGGCATGAAACTTATGTGGTGTTTTGACTCAAAGTTGAAACAAAATGACCAAGGAAAGAGAAATGAAATGCAAAAAGCAAAAACTATTCTCTTTCTTTTTCAAATAGAAACTTGAAAGCCACAAAAGAACAATTTCTTTTTTATTTTTTCAAAAACAATGATATGCCATGCAATCTAGACTAAAAACCTAATCTACATGCATATAAAGCAAACATGTGTTTTTTATTTTTCTTTTATAAATGCAAAAGAAAAAATACCTACAAACAAAAGTATGTAGATAACAAGAACAAAGCAAAAGGAACTCTGCTACACAACCACCAAACAAACTCTAGAATGCCCTAAAGTCAGTATAAACCCTACTTTGAAGGAAGGCTTGCATAAAAGACAAGTCAACTATTTTGGCATGGTGAAGTTAACCAACAAAAGAAGAAGGAAACGAACACCAAAAAGCTTCTGAACTCAGACAAATATCACTGACATAGGTTGACCAGAAACATAATCCAAAAGACAAACAAAGCAAAGGGGGTAGGGGGAATGAGCAAAGAGAAACCCTAATGCTATAAAAAGGCTTACCACATAGATAAAGAACAACAAAAATGGATTACACTAACTCCTTAGAGTCATGCACCTGCAGAGGACACCAAAAGACCTACCAAACGGGCCACAACAACAGAAAAAACCGAAAAATGAGGAAAACACATTGTTTTAGGGGCACACGCGGGTTGTACTACTAACAGGTCACATGTCATACGTGGGTTGACAGTACAGCAAGTCACGTGTACAAGCACACGCAGGTTGTATTACTGACAAGTCACGTATCGTACGTGGGTTGACAGTATAGAAAGTCGTGTGTACCAAACCAGACACTCGACTGTTTAGTCTGCAACTCGTGTATGGGTGGAAAAAATCCCAAAAAAGGTCAAAAACTACCTTAGGAAGGCAGGGGAGGTGTTCTATCATATTGATAAAGTGTTCCTAAGTGGCAAGAAAGACCTGAAACCAATGCAAAAGACTAAAAGAAAGATAGAGAAGCCCCAAATAGACAAGGCTCTCCCCAGTGGAGTCACCAGTTCTGTTGTAAAGGAAAGTTTCCTATGGCTAGGGTTTAAGAGGCCATCAACGTACTGGGGTTGAAAGGTGGATGCAAACGGTTCTTCAAGTATATATATAAGCAAGTTTCAAAGATTATAATGGTTCATACCTTAGCCAAACGAAGGTTGATCCAAGCAGCCCTTCAATCCTCTTCTTGCTCCTCTTGCTCCAAGAGACTTGCAAAACGAATTATACCTTCCTCAAACCAATATGACCACATATAAAGAAATGATAATCAAATAAACATAAAATAATGATCTGACTAACATCATCATATGATCATAAACAAATATTCAATCAAACATTGAATAATAATTTGGGAAGAAGAAGGACATCACATCTTTATTAATCTTGAAAACAAGTACAAATATACCTTCTCTTCAAGTTCGGCACCTCACGAAACCTTGATCTGGCTCTGCTACTTCTCTTCTCCAAGGAACTCAGCCTCCAAGCTCTGCAACACAAGGAGAATGCTTCTAGGGAAAAGGTGTGGGCAAAGACAGTCCCGATTCCTCCAGCATAATGATGCAAAGATTCAAGTCCCCTCTCATGGACCTCCCTACCTCTATTTATATGGTTAATGAAGAGTTAGGGTCAAAGACAAAGTAGTTACAACTGAAGGAGTCAGTTGCATAACTACCCAAACTACCCAAACTGCCCAAATTTCAAAATTCGTATTTTTTTTACATCTTTAGGAGGCATACGTGGGTTGCAGAAACAACAGTCACATACACGAGGAGGTATATGTGGGTTGCAATGCAGAAAGTCACGTATTTAAGTCGTGCGTGGCTATTATATATATCAACTCGCATACGTACGTAGGTTTCCTTAAGGAAAGTCATGTACACATCAAAAACTCATTTTTAGGGTATTTATGGGCATTTTTAGACTTTGGTGTCTTTTGTAAAGTTTTAGCTAACACAAATACCTTTCCAATGGTCTAAAGATGAGGTCAAATGGAGTTACAAAACTCAAAATATGGGTCCTCCAAGTTAGGTGTTTTTTCAGTGACTTTCATGAAGTGTCGTCATGGAAGTGTCGACATGCGACGAAATCATGGGAAAGTGGTCACAGGTAGAGACGTGTCATTTTGAGCTATAACAAGAGGGATGGAAAGACAACTCATACATGCTTTTATTTGGAGAAAAGGAGGGAGGATGACGTGGGAAAAAAACAAGGCAGTTACAACTAGTCTAGCTTTTCCTTTGCCTTAAATAAAAAATAAAACAAGGAAGCTTTACAGACTCAAGAAGATATGCACTTTGGAGAATCTAGAATAAAATAGACATGCTAAAATGGGTTTCCAAGATGTTTCCCAAGCACTCCATCACTGAGTTTTAGCATGTGTTGACTTTGGGGGCATGTAGAAGGAAATTAGCATAGAGTGGAATCTAGGAAACTAGGTAATAAGACAAAAATGATTAAATTAATGTCTAAGGTAGGTAACTATAGGTTGATTATTCTAACACCCCCCCTTAAGCCTGGATTTATGAGTAAATATCCGAAAAATATAGGGCCTAGAAACAAGGCTTAGTCACCCTTTACATACTGCTTGTCCATACAACCAAGGAAAGAGGCAAAAACCCAGTGGGAAAATCCTCCCTTAAACATGGACAGGAAAAAAAAAATTGGAAATATTGTCATCAATCATGCTTCATAGAATGATCAGAAATCCCTAGCAGTGATTTGAGATTGCTGAATGTCTTCTCACAAAAAAATTTGGTGAAGATGTCTGCTACTTGTTCTGAAGATGCACAGAAGAGTATATGAATGGTACCATCATGCACAAGCTATCTTATGTAGTGCATATGGATCTCAATGTGCTTGGTCCACTGTCTCTGAACTGGATCATTACAGATTGGAATGGTGCTCTGATTATCACAGTAGATAATAGTTGAAAAATATGATTCGAAGCCACATTCTCCAAGTATTCCTTGCAACCACAAACATTGAGTTGATGCATTTACAACTCCTCTATACTTTGCTTCTGTAGATGAGAGTGCTATGGTACTCTACTTCTTGCTTGACCAGCTGATTGGTCCTTCTGCAGGCATGAACACATATCCTAATTTAAACTTTCGATCTGTGTTGTCACTTGCCCAATCACTGTCAGTAAACCCAATCAAATCAAGATCAGATTTTACTTTGTAGAAGATCCCATGAGTTCTTGTTCCTTGAACAAAGTTTAGGATCCTTTTGGCTGCTCTTCAATGGATCTCATGAGGCTGGTCCATGTATCTCGAATCCACACTAACTGCATAAGATAGACCAGGTCAAGTGTTCGTAAGATAAAGCAAACACCCAATCAACTACCTATACAGTGTATTATTTACCATAGGAGAAGAACCTACTTCTTCAAGCTTAACTCCTGAAAGGAAGGGAGTCTTGCTTGGTTTGAGATATTTCATGTTGAACTTGTTCAGCAAATCTAAGGCATACTTGGACTGATGTACTTTGATTCCATGTTGGGATTGAGCAATTTCGAGACCCAAGAATTGGCTCAACAATCCCAAATCTATCATAGAAAATGCATGGTTCATTGCATCCTTCAAGGAGGCAATCTCTTTCTTTGAACTTCCTGTAATCAGAAGGTCATCCACATACAAGACAATAATCATCAAAGAACCATGAATCAACTTCAAATAGACATTAGGATCAGACTTGCATTGAACAAAACTTAGTGCTAACAAAAAGCCATCAATCTTGGCATACCAAGCCCCGGGGACTTGCTTGAGCCCATACAATGATTTCTTTAACCTGCACACTAAAGATGGATTAGAAACAAAACCTTCAGGTTGCTGCATGTGAATATCCTCAATGAGATCTCCATTTAGGAAAGCACACTTCACATCCATGTGATGTACCTCCCACTACTTCGAAGCTGCAATGGCTAAAGCTAGCCTTATGGAGTCCATCTTTGCCACTGGTGCAAAGGTTTCATTGTAGTCAATACCATGTACTTGTGAGTAGCCCTTGGATACCAATCTTGTCTTATATTTCAAAGGTGAACCATCAGCAGCAAACTTAGTCTTGAAAACCCACTTACATTGAACTAGCTTCCTCCCTGGGGGAAGATCAACTAGTTCCCAAGTGTTGTTCTTCTGGAGCGAGCTGAATTCTTCTTTCATGGTTGTTTTCCATCTTGGATCATGTGCTGCATCTTCATATGTCTGTGGACTGATTCAACCATAAGACAACACTTCTCAACAAATAGAGGATCTTTCACACAAAGGGCACTCTCAAATTGAGATCTAGTCCTCCTAGTGTCATTAGGATTTCCAGCTAGTTCCCTAGCTGCATGAATGGTATTTGCTGCCCATTTTGGTCTTGTAGGACTGTTTGGATCTGCAATCAAGTCATCATTATCAGACACATTAGAATCATCAACCTCATTAGTCTCTTCACTTACAATAAATGGATCTGGTGATGAAGAAGACTCTCGAACTTCAACTGCTACTAAAGGCTCTTCTTGGAACTGAACACTTCTTTCAATGAAAGCTTTGTTAGTGCTTAAGTTGATCAGCTTGAACCCATTTGAATCTTTAGAATACCCAACAAATAAGCACTCTTGGATTTGGGGCTGCAAAGCCTTCCTCTTTTCTGTTGGAATTCTAGCCCAAGTCTTTGATCCAAAAATCCTAAAATGGGTCACATCTGGATTGTGCCCACTCCAAGCTTCGAAAGGAGTCGTACCATCAAGCTACTTATGAGGCACCCTATTCTGGATGTAAGATGCACTGTTTATAGCCTCGACCCAAAACTTTGGTGGCAAAGTCTTAGCCTCCATCATGCAGGTTGCCATCTCCTTCAGTGACATGTTCTTTCTCTCAGCAACACCATTTTGTTGTGGTGTGTAAGGGATCGAATGCTGCATCTGAATACCTGCATCTTTACAATACTGAATGAACTTAGACTTGACATACTCAGCACCATTTTCAGATCTGAGGATCTTGAGTTTCCTCCCAGACTGGTTTTCAACCAAGGCTTTAAAGACTTTGAAGAGGTCAAAAATTTCAGACTTATGCTTTAGGAAGTGAACCCAACAATACCTGGAAAAGCCATCTATGAAGGTGAGTGCATATTTGGCTTGGAAATATGAGGAAATGGACTAGCAATGTCACTATGGATCAACTCAAGAGGTGTAGAGGTTCTCTCATGACTAGATCTCTCATACTTGTGCTCTGGGTGTTTTCCTA
This sequence comes from Pseudotsuga menziesii, assembly GCA_001517045.1. Classification (NCBI taxonomy): domain Eukaryota; kingdom Viridiplantae; phylum Streptophyta; class Pinopsida; order Pinales; family Pinaceae; genus Pseudotsuga; species Pseudotsuga menziesii. Next base: position 29,400 of record LPNX010491078.1, on the reverse strand, counting down.
GGATACAACCTTGACAGACTCCCTTAGAAAACTTGATCTTTGGTAACCTTATGACCATATCTTTTTCACTCAAATTAGAAAGATACTTGTAGTTAAGATGGCCAAATCTTTAATGCCAAAGCTTGCTTGCCTCATTAGCATGAATCAGAAGAGCAGAGAGGTTTGAGTAGGGTAGAAAATGAGAAAACATGTATACCTTTAAATTGTGATCAACAACACCTTTTGCTATGACTTTACCATTCGGAGTCTCAGTGATTTCAACATCATCAAGGGAGAAGATGGCCTTCTTTGGAGATACTTTCTATATTATATATTTAAAAAATACAAATTATAAGTTTTAAGACACTAGACCATATAAATTAATCTGACTTTCATTCACATTAATTTTGTTATAATTAAGCTTGGAAAGACACTGTACTATCATTATGATTTGATTAATCAAATCAAGAAAAACGAATTTTTTAAAAGAACATTAAATATAAGTTCCAAGTTTAAAATTGTCATGAAAATTGTAAGTGAATATGTGAATATGAGCTAAGACATCTTAATTTTTTTACCAAACGAATAAAAAAATTAAGCAAAACCATTTATATATAGAAAGATATAAAATTCAAAATTAACTTTACAAATGATTAGAACCTGAAAACAATGGAGTAGATCATTTTTTTTTAAAATTAAAACCAAATACTTCCATCCCAAACGTGACATTTTACTTTTCCTTATTAAAATCAAAGACATCGATCAATGTTGGTATTATTAAACGACAGCATTTTCTTTTTCTTCATTATCATGATTCATTATCATCTAAAATAATGAAAGTTAACCATTGATATGTTGGTGCCTTTTTCTTAAAAAGTCAAACATTACTATAAAGCATATGAATGTGACTTTTTCTTTTACGTACAGCTAGTGAAATCAGCCTCTTATTAAGGGTAGTTTAACAATATATATTTAAGTAAGAGTACGAATCTTGGAGCTATGTGATTATTTGTCATAGTTAATTTTGACTTTCTTGAGTAAGAATTATGTAAAATTTATCGAAAGTGTTTTGAAACAATTAAAAAAGTTTTACTTTACTTAATTGGTATATTATTATTTTATAAAAAAATATACTTTAAAGTAATTTAAATTTAGTTTTTGCACCAATCAACAAAAGAGATTCATTCTCTGTCTCTTTTTATAAGCTTTTATTTCACTTGGTAATCAAAGATTTATTTCATATAATTCCATTAATCCATCAATATTAACAAGCATCCTAGTTACTTTTAAACTTAGTGCAACTCTCACATATATAATCTATCTTCATATTATTCATTGCAAATTTGTACAACAATCTGCCTCTTCATCTTCTAGCTTCAACTTGGATGCCTACATCACTCTCCCCACTCTCCCCTTGGATGGCGGGAGGATGGATGGAGACATACTCTCCCCAAATATGGAAGGAGGTTGGATGGAGACATAGTGGAGTATAGATACTAAGTTTTTTACATAATTTAAAACAAAGCTTTAAAAGATAGATGCTACCAAACTAGATTTTATTAAATGCTAAAATTAGAAAATGTGGTCCGACCTATGTTTAGTGGCAAGGTAAAACGTATGCTTCTTAACTATTAGTTGAAATTCACGAAAAGGGTTCACACACATTCACATAGTGACTAGATAATGATGTTGGAGGTATTTTATAAGCAATCAAGGTGAAGTTCTATTTGTCTAGAATATTTATAGAACCTCATGTATCATTGTTTTTTTTTTTGAAAAGTTTTAGGTCACTTTATTAAACAATAAGTTGACATATTCAACAAGACCTACGAGGTTGGCAATGTCTTATATATGGCCACTTGCTCTATTTGCGGAAAGTTGTTAGCTATAGCTATTTACAGGAAGTGATATGAAACGTTGCTTTCAAAATATGAGACAAACATGAGGAAAAACATGTTTGGATTTGTTTCCCATTGTAGTATGTATCCATCGAGCACTCTCCTATAGCTCCAAAATTAGCTTCAAAATATAGATTATATAGAAGATGGAGCTAGGCATAAAACCCTTGGTCTTATATATATTTAAGTAAAGTATTTCTATCTATTGATCTTGAGGAAGGTAAGCAAAAAGAGATGTTATATGTAGCTTCTTTTACATCAAAATCAAGGTAAACAAAACCAAAACAAATTAATCAATTACAGAATAAATGGATTTAATTTATCCCATTTTGCTACTAGATTTGGTAACTATATAAAGTCTTTAGAGATTTGAATATATTACAAAAAATCCACTAAACATTTTATGGTTACAAATTCAAGAATTAGTATATATTTTAAAAAAATTATAGATTTTTAAAATTTCCTTGAAATTCTATTGAAGAGTAGAGGCTACCATCTCCTTCTAAAAATACACCTAAAAGTATATTTTTGTTTAATTTTGTTTGGATAATTATCTTATTAAAAATAAATAATAATATATCACCTATCATAAACTTATAATTATTTGTCTAAACTAAATATAATGTGTATAAATCAACCTTAAATTTCAGCATCCTCAATAAATTAGTGAAAAGGAAATAAGTAAAAAATAACAAGGATACATGGCAAGAAGATACTAGCCTAAGATTTAGGGATAGTATCAATTTGTTGGGTTTGTTGAGTGTTTTAATTAGTAAATTATAATATTGTAATATAATAATATTATAGTAAAAGAAGAAATTTAAGAACAATAATATGGTAGTATTAGAGAGCAAAAAGAATTGCATGAGTGAATTACCAATCTCCAAATGATAGTTTCGTTTCAACAAACCCTCCCAATTCCACAAATTAGTTATTCATAATTTTGATTCATATAATAGCACAAGGAATGCATAGTCACAGGTTTCCATAGGGATGCCATTGTGTTAAAGAACTAATATTTCTTTTGAACTCTAACACAATGACATATAAAGGATTAAGTAAAACAACAAAATGTTTATGTTGTTTATATGTTATGGCATGTTTTTTTACCAATAGTTAAATTTTATTAGGTTGATCATTACTATTGTTAAGAAAATGTATTAAATATTAGTAAATGTTCATCTACTTTTTAATGAAATATTAAAAAAAAAAAAATCTTATTTCATGAAATATTTATAAAAATATTTTGACTTAAAAAACACACACACACACATATATATAAACTCTTTCCAAGTTCATTATCACACAAAAAAATTAAACATTAATAATATTAAAAACAAAAATTCAAAACAAGCAAAGATCCCTTCGAATCATGTTAACATTTGTCACATCAAACAATTTGGAAATGAAAATAGTTGTACCCTTATAATTGTAACATACAGAGCCTATCTTAAAAAGTTGTAATACAACCAAGTTAGGACTTTGTCATCAATGTACATAATATGTAAATATTTTAAACTCAAACACAATTTGACGTTAAAAATTTGGTTATGACCACTTAACAGAAACCTCAAGGTTAAATATTTAATTATGATTACTCAAATTTTGAATAAGATCTTATACATGTAAAATACTATAATAATGTAACTGGTTTTATTAAAGTGCAGTCACAGTTTTATTGATAACTTAGATTTTTTGGCCTTTATTATGATCGCTGATACAAAGGAAAAATCAAAGTTGAAAATTGTTCCACATGAATCCATGCAAAGGGGTGTGTCTCTGTTTTCCATGTTTTTTTTTATTTACAAAAATGGTTATGAGACTTTTAGTATTTAACTCTGGCTAAATGGATACCAGCGGCCTTACAACAACCTTTCCAGGTCCAATTACAACCTTTTCCCAGTACTTTGAAGCTAGACTCTCCCTTTGCAAAGTTCCTGTATAACTAAACATTGACAGAGAATTCAAAATTCTGCAGACAGAAAATAAACTGGAATATCTTGCTGGAACAGTCCATACTTGTCTAGACGCTCCCTTTGCCAAATTCCTTAAAAAACTAATCAAATACAGGGAATTCCTATAGCTGCAATCAGAAAATAAGCTGGAACAGCATGCTGGAGATTGCTGCATACAGAAAATGAACTGGGACAGCATGCTGTATCAATCTTTTCAAGTCTCGATTTGATTGAGATGATCTTCCAGGTCGTGAACTTCTTCAGGCTTGATCCAGATCTTGATCATCTTCCAGCTCGAGATCTTTATCCAATTCTTTTCTAGCTCTTCCTCCTCTGCAAACCAAGGATCTGTGGGCACCCTTCTTACAACTTCGATTTAATACTGGATCATGCTGCCTTCCATATCTACTGCGTTGAAGATACTCTGTATATTCTTCATCAAGCTAGAGCTGGGTTCTATCCTCTCTGAAGGACTGCAATTGGATCCAATTTGCAGCTTTAATACTGGTTAATAGAGTCATAAGACTTCCTGAAAGAATTGTACTCTTGATAGAGGGATGTTCAGTCAGTTATGATAGAATTGAGCTTTGTCCACCTCCACTAAACTAGTGATCCTAAAGACATCCTTCCTTTTAGAGTTAGCTGTACAAATGGTGAACCTTTCTATCCCATCAACCATCGAGCTAAGGAATTGGTTCATGGTGCTCAATGCTGTTGACGAGGAGAGCTCCTCTATTCAGGGAGGTACCAATGTTAGCTTCATGGTCCGCCCCTTGATTTAAATTTCTGAGAACGTGATAAAACTTAATTTCATCAAAGTCTTTAAGAAGATTTAAAATTTTATTAAGGTAATGGGCCAGAACCATATTTTTAGGAGCCTTGTTCAGGTTGAACGCTTGAATAATGATGTTGGAATCCCCAATGACAATCACGTTCTTGATGGAGAGCCTTCTAGCCTGACATAGGCCCTGCTAGATGGCTAAGATTTCTGCAGTGTTGTTGGTATTTTGGCCCAGCCCCCAAGAAAAATTAAGAACAGTTTTCCCTGAGCTGTCCAGTAAGACACCTCCACTTCTCGAATTTCTGGGATTCCCTTTCGAGGCCCCATCCACATACAACACATGATTTTCCAATGAAGATCTCCACTTTATGAACTCTAGCTCTTCAAGCATGATTTCCTAGGGAGTATGCTGCTTAGTAGATTTCTTGATTCTGGAAAGAAGAGAAGGGTCAAGATTATGAAACCAGTTGTAATCATCTTTGTCAGCAATTGCTTCATTGTAGATGTTGGAGTTTGAATCTACCAGATCTCCCAGCAGTACTTTCACCTTGAGAGCAACTTGGGGCGGAGACCTCACCGTTTCCCTAAAGATCCTGTTGTTTCTTTCCAGCCACAACTTCCAGCAAAGGATTTTTGGAACCCACATCCAACACTGTTTTAAGAGCTTCAAATTGGTGAAGGAGAAAGGGGCTGCCTCAAGCCAATAAGTGAACATCATAGAAAGAGCAGGGGGAGGGGCCAAGTTCAGTTTCCCCAGGATGACAGTCCAGAGCTCTAAAGCAAAGGTGCATTTAAGGAAAAGTTGGTCAGAGGATTCCTCGTGACAGGCACATAACGGGCATCTTGCAGGCCCTTCCCATCCTCTTTTTTTTAAGTTATCCCATGTAAGGATGCTATTGTGCAAAAGAGACCAGCAGAAAATATATATTTTGGGAAGGGAGGGGTGATTCCAAAGGTTTCACCATACAGAGGGGTCAGGGGCTGCCCAAGGGATAGCCTGCAATGTTGAGTAACCAACAGCTGCTGAGTAGTGACCATTCGAGGTGCCCCATCCAAGTTTATCCTTCTTTTTGGCTGAAAGAGGGGTGAATCCTTGAAGAGCTTCCAAAAGGGACTGCGCTTCATTTTCCAAGTGTTGAGGGTAAGCCCCTAGGTCCCAATTCTTCCAAGAATTGTCAGTATTCCAAACTGAAAGGTCCCAAATGGTGGTTTTACTTACTGAATGAAGCCAATTTTTAATGTTGGCCATCCCCTCCCAGTTCTGAAGGGAGGGATGTCCTAAAAGGGAATCCTCCCAGAGCTTGATTTTTTTCCCATTCCCTGGTATCCAGGTGAGATTGGAGGATATTAGGTCAATGGATTTCATGCAAAGAGAGAGGATGGGGGATCCTTTTTTGGTACGGGGGGGCCGTTCCATGCATCTTTCCTTATGACCGAAGAAGTATTTGGTCTGAAGAGCTTTGGAGCTCTAGGTGGTTTTTCCACTTATCATTTTCTAGAGAATCTTTCTTCCCATTGCCACATTATGCATGGCCATATCTCTGATTTGCATCCCTCCTTCCAGCTTTGGAGTTTTGACCTTATCCCAACTGATAAGGTGCATTTTCTTTCCTTCACTTCTTCCCCCTTCCCAGAGGAATTTTCTCAAGAGTCTATCAATGTATTTCACAATACCTTTCGGAGCTAGGAGGATGGAAGCTTGGTAGATCGGCATGGCAGAAAGAACAGAGTTTATGAGGATAAGCTTCCCTGCTTTGTTTAGCCAGTTGGTGCCCCAGGCTAATATCCTGGCCTTGAGCTTGTCCATCAAAGGAATCCAAAGGCTGTTTCTTGAGGCTGATTTAACAAGCGGGATTCTGAGATATTTGATGGATTCCCACGTGGTGGTTCCATCCATTTCCAGGACCCTGGAAATCTCCAGCATTTCAATAGGTGGGCAGTTCTAGCCGTATATTTTGCTTTTCCTTAGGTTGATTTCACTGCCAGAAATTTCTTTATAGGCATCCAGCTCTCTCTTGAAAGCTCTTGTTGTGGGGAGAGAGGCATGGCCCAAGAGAAGGGTGTCATCGACGAACTAAGCATGATTAATTCTCTTGACTCTCGGAGAGATCATAAGACCAATCAACGATCTCTGCTGAAGACTCTTGTCTAGCTGGAAGCTAAAAACCGAAGCTTGAAGGGCGTAGAGTAGAGGGGATAAGGGGCAACCCTGTCTAATCCCCCTAGTGGCATGGAAGAAGTCTGCAGGCCTTCCATTAACCAGAGGGGCGATCCAGGGCCCATAAATGAAAGCTTTGATCCAACTGATCAGCTGAGGATGAAACCCCATCTTGTGCATCACAGCAAAAAGAAAGTTTATCCGAACTCTATCAAAAGCATTAGCAAGATCCAGTTTGACTATCATACCTTTCTCCTTTCTTTGGTAGCTCGAGTGGATTGCTTCTTGCACCAAGACGATGTTGTCTTGAATATATCTGCCATGAATGAAGCCTCCCTGGTTCTCCGAAATGATCTTGGGAAGAATTTTTTTGATTCTGTTTTCTATGACTTTAGTGATGATTTTGTAACCAGTATTGCAGAGCGAAATGGGCCGGAATCTGGCAAAGTTTTGAGCCCCTTTCTCTTTGGGAATTAGAGCTAGAAAGGAGGAGTTGGTGCTCCCACCTATTTTATTGCACTTCTGAGATTTTCTCACCATTTTGACCAGATCTTTTTGGATAATGTACCAGCAGGCTATGAAGAAACTGGCCGTGAATCTGTCAGGCCCAGGGGTTTTGTCAGGATTCATCCCTTGAATAGCATTGCTGATCTCTTCAACAGTAATTTGAGTCATCATCATTCTATTATCTTCTTCCTTAACCAGCACGGGGACTGCTAAGAGAGGAAACTGATCATGCCTTGGAGGAATCGCATTCTCCTCAGTGTACAGATTTTTAATATGCAAGTGTGTTGCCTGCTTTATTTCATCCATATTATTGATGGTTTTCCCCTGGAAATGGATCTGACTGATAGTATTGTGATTCTTGCGGCACTCAGCATGTTTGTGGAAGAAAGAAGTGTTCTTATCACCTGCCTGGAGCCAGGTACTACGAGATTTAATTATCCAGTACTCTTCCTCTCTTCTCAGAGCTTTGTGAAGCTGCTTTTGCAAATCAATCTCAGCGTTCATCAATTCCAGCGTGGCCGTAGCATCCTCCATTTGAAGTTGATGTTTTTCTAACGCCCTTTGATCTTTTTTCCTTTCCAGGATGGGGGAAGGAAGAGTCTTTGCCCAAATTTTAAGTTCATCTTTGAGCCTACGCAGCTTTTCTTCCCAAATGAAGAAAGGAGAGCTCGAAACATTCTTTTGCTAGGACGCTGAGACCAAATCGTGGAATCCCTCAATTGAGATCCAAAGAGGGCTAAATCGGAATGGGATCGGGCCCATGTTTTCACCTGTGGACAGAGTGAGTGAGATAGGCTTATGATCTAATGTACATGCTTGGAGAATTTCAGAAGAAGCATGGAGGCCCAGCATAAGGAAAGAAGAGTGTACTAGGAACCGGTCCAGCCACGCTGAAATGTGCCCCGGTCCCACTCTTTTATTGGACCAGGTGAATTTGTCGGAGGTGGGTTTGATATCCTCCAGTTCCCAGTCCAGCATGATTTCTTCAACCCATTCCCTTGCCGGATCTCTTACTGGAGAGCCTCCTTTCTTTTCCCAAAGGGCAAGAGTGACATTCATATCCCCGGCTAGTACCAGATTTTCATGATTATTAGATACTAGGAAAGAATTCAGCGTTTCCCAGCATTCTTTTTTTTCCCCAAGAAGGAACGGGGCATAGATATTAACCAGGCTTACCATATGTCCTGATTCTTTGTGCAACAATTTCGTGAACAACCAGTGAGAGGATCTGTGTTCTTCAAGGAGAGCAAGCGAAGAGGAGTTCCAGAAGGTGGCTATCCCTCCTGAGGCTCCCCTAGCACTTACGGCTCTGCCTTCTCCTTTCTTCTAGAATTTTTTGCTAGCCTGGATGGTCTCAGGCTCCTCCATTTTTCGTCTCCTGGATCAGAAGTACATCTGGGGAAGACATTTTTACTAGATCTTTGACTCCTTCTTCTTTGGATTTACTTCCCATCCCTCTGCAATTCCAGGAGACGTATTGCATTTAGGAACCAGAGGGGGGGGGTGTGGCTCCTTTCGAAGCCTTTCCTTTTTTTGTGGATCTGGTTTCAATCATATCTGGAATGGTTTGCTGAAGTCCTGCTATTACTTCCCTGTAAGATTTCTCCTCTCTTTTTTTCCTCTCTGGCTTCCTTCCTCTTGGGACCTTCTCAGGGATTCCAACTGAGCTGCTAGTCTCAGTAGCACCCCCATCAGAATCCGCTCCAATTTCAGTGCCCAGAGAGATGTGTTCCTCATCCGATTTCGGAGGGTCTTCTTCTTGATGCGTTCCATTGGCAGGATTTGGACTTCTTGAGGGGGACGGGGATTGAGAGGTTATATTGATGGGATCTTTTCCAGATTCATTGGGTTGACCTGCACCTTCTTTTATTGGCTCCTGAGGAGGGCTTGGGTTTGAGGTTGATGGGTGGTTCACCTGCACATTCTTTTTTGGACCTGCTTTGGTTTTCTTAACCTTTTTCCAACCTTCAGCATCTTCCTTTTCGTCTATTTGGTTCTTTGGGCAGTTTCTCTGAAAATGCCCATGCTTTTGATAGGTTCTGCATTTGAAGGGTAAGTGCTCATAGTCAACTTTCTGGTAATGGGACCAGGATCTGAGAGATATCTTCACGGCCTCCGGAAGACCTGCCTCCAGGTCTACTTCCACACATATTCTGGCATAGTTGTAAATGGATTTATTGTCTGCTCTATCAACTAATTTACCTATACCATTCCCTATCTTCTGAAGAGCTTCATAATTCCAGCAATGGACCGACAGATTGGGTAACCTGACCCACACAGGCACCTCCTTAGGCAATTCTACCGTGGGATTGAAATCCGGGGTCCAGCGGTTCAAGTACAACCCCTGGGTACCCATAAAGTATGGCCCATTTCTGAATATGAGATCTTTGTCCTCCTTGTTTATAAACTCAAATAGGAAGAAGCCACTGCTTAATGGGTAACAGGTGACTCCTTTTTTGAGGTGGGGCTTCCAGTTTATTTGGATCCAATCATCTGTTGTTTTTGCTGAGGGCCATAAACCCATGAATTGGCCGACCAGACCTCTCTCGGAGAGAGCAAGGGCTATTTTAATTGACTATGTCTCTGGCAAGGCGATTTCTGTAATTTCTTCAAGCTTTTTAATGAATTTAGGAACTGCAAGAGAGGCCTTGCGCTTTCCTCCACTGGCTATCAGCCTCTTGAAAGCATCTTCATCAGATATCGAAGGGGGAGGGCCCGAATCCCCACCCCCAGGGGCGGCCATGGCCGAGAAACTGCGCTGAAAACCCTAGCCTGCTCCTCATGCTGCGTTCCTCGTGCTCCTCACGCTCCAACGCGTATCAAAATCATCTCTGTTTTCCATGTTAATGAGTTGTTCCAGTTTTAATTGCTGGAGAAAACTCTGTTGGCAACAACAATTATGAACAACTTGCACAATTAAACTCTCAAATTGAAATTAAACATATAGCAATTCAAACCAACAATAAATTCATTATCAAGTATATGCAAGATAATTTTTTGTTTGTTTTAGGATCATTAAAGAATACTGGACCAGAAATTAATGACTAAAAATTTCCCAAAAATCGTTGCATTGAGGATTAAGGCAAGTTAGTAATTGTTGTTATATGTATGGAACCTGCATATATTTTTGAAGCAGAATCTCATGGAGCACATTGTAGAATGCACCAATCTCCTTCAGAGCAGTGTCTTGTTTAAGAGTAAAAGATTGAAATTGTACTATTTAGGTTTTAAGAGTTTGGTGACTGAGAATTGTTAAATTCAATGAAGCATAGGATCATTAGCCTATGGGATTCAAATGGAGAATTTTAGAAGAGAGAGAAGCAATTGATAAACTCAGATCAATAATTCAGGGAAGATAAAAAAAACTCATGAGACCAATAATTGGAATAATTAATCACAATCCATTAATCACTATCTAATTAAATAATACAATGATAGTACATATAGGGGAATTTGAATACCTAATATAGGATTTGAATCTACCAATCTAGATTGACTCCGAAGGTAACTTAGTGTGGGAAAATCACCACTAAATCTCACTAATGCAACTCTGGATCACTAAAATGGTTCACAACCAATTCACTGATGAGGGTAGGTGATAAAATGTGCTCTACTTCCCCCGAATCATGGAAAATGGAGCTAGGATGACTGAGAGTGATCTAACTGATGGGAATCAGAACATAACTAGACTTAACTGATTACCTACTAGAGTCAATTGCTAGAGACTGTTGGTGGCACTCAGAGTGGGTTCCTAAATTATAGGGATTGGTACTTAGGGAACCTAAACTCATGCAAATAGGTGCAGTAAGTGACAAATGTCCCCTAGGTGTATCCCCCATGCACTATATGAGTGATGAAGGCCTCCTAAGCTGGTAAAATGGAAAAATAGACTATGTGGTCAAAGGGGGGATTAATAATAATCCAAATACCCTCCCTTAATTCTGACTTTGGACAATCTGGGCCTTGGAAACTAAGACCAAAGGCCACCCATACAATATAAATGAAAAATATAATACATTCTTTAACAAAATTGACGAAATGGGGAAAACCTAATGCGACCCCCCCTCAAAATAAGTAGGAAAAACTAGGATCAAGCTTTCATACTAAGAGAAAACAATTCTTCTTGAGTAAAAACTTTTGAAAATATTTATGCAATATGCATCTCTGTGAAGCAGTGCGACGGTGTTGAAATTATTCAAATAAATGAGAGGGGAGGTGAATAAGTTATTTCTAAATCTTAAACCATTTTCAATATTTAAAACATTATTAATGATTACAGATTTACAGTTATGATAATGCAGCAAGTATAACACAAGGAATAATGATCATCAATCACACACACATGATAGAGATAGGAAAATATTCATCTTTATTTGAGAACCTACTCAAATGAGGCTACAACCTTTGCTTACAAATTCCTTCTTGTCGAGAGCACCAACCCTCATGTTTTTCTAGCACCCACTAAAATAACATTCTCCATATACAACTCGGTGGAAGCACCAACTTCCACTTGTACAGGATTCAACTTGTATAAAGAATACAACATGTTTTTTCCTAGCACCACCCTACCACCCTTGTTCCTTATATTTAAACATATTCATTACAATATGTAGAAAAACATATATAACCGTATGCATACCAACTCTGTTCTGATCTACTTCTAGATTTTCTTATGCACCTTGGTTCCCCTCATTGTCTTTGTTCTGGATATTCTTGAAAAAACTCAAAGTCCTCTTTCTTTTTGCAATCCCCACTTTGACGATGATCCATGCACCAAATCTCTGCTTGAAGAGAGTGCACCAACTCCTCCTCACACACATCCTTTTATACTTATCAATCTTTAAACCCTTCACCTGTTTGTATATCTGAATGTTCATCTTCATAACTGACCAAAACTGTTTGATGCCTTATGACAGACAAGGAGTCCAATCGATGTGTAATCACAATTTTTTGTAACGTATCTTCGTATTTCTCCTTTTTTTTCCGAAAATAAGAGTTTCTGCAGTTCTGGTTTTACAGGTTTCTTTCTGCGGGACTTCTTCCATGCCACCGATTTTGTGTGGCCTCTCTACTGATCGTTGATCTTAAATAGGACTTAACAAACATCTTCTTCCACACATCCTTTTCCACAAAATCCTTCTACACCGTCGATTTCTTGTGCACCATTTCTCGATCGTCGATATTAGATCAAATGCAGATTGTAGATACTGGGTTTTTAAAAATTGTTTAAAGAACTTCCATAATTTCATCTTTTCGCCTTCCGCCTTCTGTATTCCTTAGGGATAAATCTGAGTTGCGAAAACCCATATTCTGCAATTCTCCTTCTGCCTTCCGCTTTCCTACTTATGCATTCCGCTGGAGGACACTGGGTTGCAGAAACCCATATTATTTTATACTTTGATTTCTCATCTTCCGTATTCATCGTTCCTCTTTCCTCCGTCCACTTTCCAACATCTGCATTCCACTGGCGGACTCTAGGTTGTGGAAGCCCATATTATCTTAGACTTTAATTTTTCTCATCTTCCACATTCCCCCTCCGCTTTCAGCCTTCCACATTCCACTGGTGGAATCCGGTTTGCGGAAACCCATATTATTTTAGACTTTGATTTCTCATCTTCTACATTCCTCCTTCCACTTTTTTTCTAAACCGTTGATTTCTTTGCAGGTTCACTCCTGATCATCGGATTTGTTCATCATATTTTCTTTCAAACTTTGCGGGTTTACTCCTGACCGTCAAATCTCTGTACAAACCATCGATTCTTCTGAGTCTTTTGCTTATTCATCTAAGTCCTCTACTTATCTGGATCATATTCTATGTTTTTCCATCAATGACAACCATATCACAATTTGATCTGTTTCCATATGATTGCAATACCTATCGTAATTCCAACAATCTCCCCCTTTGGCATTGATGGAAACCTTCAAATTCTGGATGCATGTTGTACTTGTAATCACCAACTGTTTATCATCTGTAGAAAAAACAACTTATACCCCTTTGACATCAATTTCAAAGAAGATTCTATAGCACATCTTCCCCTATCAAAGTGGACATGTTAGTTGGAATAAGATATGATGCCCAGCTTTCGGCGTAGATACTCAAATTGTGCATTTGGTAAGGCTTTAGTGAAGATATCAGCAATCTGTTATGTAGAAGGAATAAAATTCAATTGAACCACTCTGTTTGTAATATTCTCCCTTAAGAAGTGATACTTAATAGGTATGTGTTTAGTCTTGGAATGAAGGATCGGATTTTTGGACATACTAATGGCACTAGTATTATCACAATGGAGAGGAATGTGATCAACATATTTTACCTCCAAGTCTGCGAGTGTCTGGATCATCCAGAGTATTTGTTTATAACTAGTGGAAGAAACAATGTATTCAGCTTCTGTAGTGGATAAAGATATCGAGCCTTGCTTCTTACTCAACCATGCAACTAAATAATCACCCAAGGAGAATGCACCTCCACTTGTGCTCTTTCTTTCATCCAAACAATTTTCCCAATCAACATTTGAATATGCAATTAACTAAAGATTCTGATTTCTAGGATTCCAGAGATGATAAGTCATTGTGCCCTTCAAATATTTAAATATCCTCTTAATAGACACCAAATGAATTTGCTTAGGAGCATACTGAAATATTCCTACCATTCCAACAACTTGCATTATATCAGGACGAGATGTTGTGATGTATAAGAGACTTCCTATCATTGACCAACATGTTCTTTGATCAACATCAGGTGAGAGATTGTCCTTGCTAAGTTTACAACCAAAAACCATAGGTGTACTAACAGGTCACGGATCTTCCATATGAAATCTCTTCAACATCTCCTTCAAATACTTCTCTTGGGAGATAAATAAACCTTCAAAACTCTGAATAATGCGAAGACCAAGAAATAATGAAAATTTTGTGATCATAATTGACATCTCAAACTCAAATTGCATGGCATTAGAAAACCACTGAACAAAAGAATCATTAGTGCATCCAAAAATAATGTCATCCACATACAACAAAACAACTAATAGATTATCACCTTCATATTTGATATACAAGTTACTGTCAACAATACCTTTCTTGAATCCTTTGTTTTGTAGATATTTATCCAGTCTATAATACGAAGCTCTTGGTGCTTGTTTCACTAACACATTTGGGAAGATTTTTCCACGAAATATTTCCAGGTTTTGAACATTCATGGATTAATACTTCATTTTTTTTATCTTGGCGGAAAACCTGTGGCAATATCGACTTTTTTAAATTTTTGACAAACTTTCGTCTCCATATCGACGATATATGGCTATCTTTGCACACCCACTAAACCAATGCTAGCTTTCAATGAATCTTGGCTATTTACGCACATGTCAACTTGTCACATGCCCCAATTTGTAAAACAATTTTATGTTTTTGAGGAACATTATGTTATATTTTATGTTAAAGTTTGTAATTAATGACCAAGTGGGGTCAAGGATAATTTAATGTATTGCAGAATATTTTATTAATAAATAAATGAAAGATGAGACAACAGCTTAGGGAAGTTGTTAAATGAGTGTTTACTAGTCACTTGGTGGAGGAGGTTAGGTTGAGAGCAAATTGACATGTGGCAGCATCCTCAAACTACTTCTAGTTGTTGCAGGTGGCAACTTCCCTATTTTTTTGGTCATGATTCCCCAAGAAAATGGAACATGAGCAGGTGGCTCATTAAGTAAAAATTGACCCAAAAGACCTAGGCATGCTAATAAAACTTCCCATTGAAGACAACTAAGGCTGCTCATTCTGGATTTCTGATCATTCTAAGGGAATGAAGTGCACATGTGAATTCAATGGAAGGGACTAGCTGAAGTAAGTTTGAGGGGATAAGTACTGAATACCTAAACTAGTGAATCTATTCTAAGCTGAGTTCATACTGTTGTAAGCAGAACTGAGTTACCGCTGAACACTCAGTGGAGTTGCAGAGGATTTCAAGTGTTATCAGAAATATTGCACCTTCTACGGACAGAAGATGTTCCTCTGGTCTAAATGGTTCAGATCCAGAACAAATGAGTGAACGACAAAGGATGAAGACCTTCCTTGAATGCTGTAGACACATAGAATACTGCTTCGATTATGAACCTATGTACCTGCAAACATATAAAACATACAAGCACATCAAAGCTACCAGAAAATCATCTACATATCCATGCTAGTGACTAAGGAATCTAGTAACATACACATGTGAAATCAAAACAACAGAAATGTGGGACAGAAATCAGCTTTGCATTAAGAATGTATGGAGAAGCTTACAACCATTGCCTTAGTGTCAACAATATCCTCCACGAGAAAAACACTTCATCCCCATAAGCTCCAACTTTTCTCTCTATGCTCTCCAATGAATTGGACTGGGTAGTCAATTCAATAGCATAACAATACCTCTATAGTTCTCCCCCTCAACTATGTGTATGAGCTTGTATTTATAAGGCTCAATGAATAGGGATAGTTGAGAGACTTATGGGTGAGGTGGCTCCAAGATCCTACCAAGGGGGACCTTGAGCTCAAACTAACCCATAATGATAGGGATAAGGGAGGAAACGAGGCTCATGACCTAGAAGCCTTGAGAAACTTATCTTTTTCCCATTTTACCCAGGGTACCGCTTTTGTTCCCTTTTGACATAGCGGTTTAGATGAGAACCCCGTTAAGAACAAATACTATAGGCGGTGGCACCGCTTCTCTATAACATGATACATGCGGTGTTGAGCAAGGTACCGCTCATCAGCCACAGGGTAAGCGTGGTGCTAGGTTTTTTCAAGCAGAATTAACAAACAGAGCAAGTTTCCACTCCAAGTGTTGGGATTAACGGAAAACATGGAAGTTAAGGATCTCATCACATGATGGTGACAGGATTTAGGTATAACAGAATGCCCCCCAAAGCATGAGATTTAGAGGGATACGATAAGCAAGAGCTTTGAGAGAACAAGATGTCACTTTGAGGTAAAAATGTCAGCTCGGTCGGAGAATGTCATCCAGTAGGCATCTGTAGTACATCAATACTTTTGACTCATAGACAAATGTAACCAACTCATGGCTACACACCAATACAAAGCAGATCCATGAGAGGAATAAACAAGCATGGATACTAGAATACAGCGTAGATCCATGTGATAGAGGACTCAAACTTGGACATAGCTGCTGGACATACAACATAGATCTACATCATACATATGCAAATTTGAGCATAGCCACGACCATACAAATGTGGATCCATGCTAGATATACAAAAATCCATTGCAACCTAGGGAAAGCAATGAGCGCTAAACATATACCCAAGGTCTTCGTCTCGTCTTCCACTAAGTATGATTCTATCCATGTGATTACAATGATATGAAGTCGAACATGGTAGAAACCACTTGATTACCGACCAATGATGTGAACCATTAACAAGTGCGAGGGAGATCACCATTGATGTCAATGATTCCCAAGGTACCCTAGTACAATCTACTGAGCGTGAATAGATGTCTTGATGTTGAACACCCAGTCGATTCTATCGATCAAAGGTAAATAATGTGAACCTACGTCGAGAGCGAGAGAATCTGTCATTGAGGAATACATATCTCAAGGTACTAAACTTGTTTCTAAGACTATTTCCCGGATGATGAGCTGATGTCAACGGGAATAGTCTCATGAAAGGAGGGCCATGATGAGTCCCACATCGACGACATGAAACTTGGAACAAAGTTCTAGAATGATGTGAATAAGGTAACCATAAGACTGAATCAAAAGTAATGACAAAGAGACTATTTTGACTACAGAGGTAAAACTTCTTCAACTTCCCTTTGAACATCGAGTGGCACGACAAAAGACTTGGCAGCATGACTAAACCAGACAAACACACAGCATGACAATAGATAATGCATTCTTTTGAAAGACTCAAAGGAGTGACATGACTCATGAAAGTGGATCATCACGGAGATCAGATGAATACCCAATTAACTGAAATGGTATGCAGACAAGTGCCATGTTCAAAGGTAATGACAAACTACTGCCATTTATTTGCAAAATGATTCCTTCCCATTTTCCCCATCATGGTTGATGAGTGCCTCTTTTCGGTTTTATGAGTTCAAAGAGGGTAATAAACACTCATTATAGCTCGTCTGAAGACAAGTCCAAACTCATATGTTTTACGAAGCTGAGAGAGGAGGGGTTTGTTCCCAAAAGAGGGTCTCTTAATGTTTAATTTGAGTCCAATGAAAGAAAACTCGGTATCGTTCATGTTTAGAGAGTTTGAACGACCACGAAAGAAGAATCCATAGGGTCCTTTTTCATAAAATAGTTCACCTGAACCAAAAAAGTGATAACCTATCGTCAGATGAGCAACTCTTCAAACGCTTTAACGAGCATGAAGAAGACAAGATCACTTGACAATATTTTCATATTTAAGGAGCCCAAAAAGAGTTTAAAGAAGTCTCCACTAGGTCTCTTTTCACGATGAAAAATTTTACGAGCCTGAAAAGAATCAGAAACGAACTCAGACCTTTGATGCTAAGTTTCGAGAGCATGACCAAAGTGTCACAATAAACGCTCAAAGACTTTTTCCGTTTTATGGTAGTACAAAAAAGTCAAAAACGAACTCCCAAAACTTTACTGCCACTACTCTTCTGTCCTGCAACGACTCGAAAAACAAGTGTTAAAATGCTCCAATAACTGGCATTAAAGGATCACGACTCATAGATTTTGAGTAATAAATGATTTTAAACAAGATTATAGCATGTCAAACTCTAAAATGTATATAAAAGTCATGTAAATAGTAAAAAATCAAAACATTTTACCATTTACCCATAGTGGAGAGCCTTTGGAGCATTTTATTTGCCAGATTTTCGGTCATTGATATCGAGAGAATCCACCATCAGATTCATCCACCGTCAGTTCCAGGTAATAGCCTAGACCCTACTCTTTCATTTCATGCCTTCAATTTTGATTTTTGGTGGTTTTTTGGGCTTATATGGCGATCCCTAAAACCATGGAAGTGGGCACCGCTCTTATCCCTTGTGGGATAAGCAATACCTTGCTCGAATCATGACGAAAGCGCGCACTGCCTGTCCTTGATGGGACATAGGTAGTGCCGGCCATGGATAAATATAAACGTATGCACAAGAAAAATTAGCTCATTTTTGTTGATTTGAATGGTTGGGAATGCTTCTAATTAGTCTTGTGATGGTTTTTGACAGGTTCTTATTGATAAAAATGGTCATATGGAAAGAGAGGAAACATGACAACGGCGATGTCTTTGCCGAATGAAATGCGGGTTGCATAGCTGTGTTGAGAGACCGTGGACTCTTAAAGTTCTTCCACACACCTAGTATGGTATCGAATGAGCGACTACTAGAGCATATACTCCATATGTGGAATCCAGAGCAACAATATTTCGAGGTTGGTGCTCACATATTGACAGTTGAAGTAGAGGAAATCTACTTTTTGACAGGCCTTTCGAGACGGGGTGCTCCCATCTCTTTGACTAGTTCTCGTGGGGGGAACATTACTACTTAGGATTCGATAGACTGCCACTGCCTTCCTAGGACCAGGGCATCAAGGAAGAAAATTACCATAAAAGTAATGGTGGATGGCCCTCTACGGACCGTGTTGTTTACCATGCAGAGAGTGGCAGGAAGCCAAGGGGTACACCAGGCGTCTAGAGCGCATATACTCTACTCCATAGAGGCCATGGTGCCTACATTCTTCAACTGGGTGGAAGCCCTACTTCTGATATTCAAGGATCAACTGACCAAGTGTTGACAGGGGGAGCTGAAGCAATTTTGTTTCGGTTCCATTCTAGCTTGCTTCTTTTTCAAGCGTGTTCCATAGATGAGACCCCAGGTGGTCTTTACAGAGTTGAGGGCACGGGACCCTCGTATGCAAAGGTGGGTCCGGATTATGGCCCGTACTAGAGCGGGTAGAGGCAAGATAAAGTTCGGTGACCCATTCTTTCGATGGTTGAGAGATCAACTCCTCATGGTGGATGACTATGAATATGCGGGCACTAACTTCAGTGGTGACCTTGACTTACTGCTCCCACCTGGTGGACAGTGGGGTGATATCGATAAGAAACAAAAGACCCTAAAATGGAAATAATGTTTTTATATTTTGATGTTTTATATTTTTTTATGTTTAGTAACGAGACTTGAATGTTTTCATGCAGACGTCGGAGCAACACGACCTGGGGGAGCCTCCCCACTCGACAGGCGAGATGGAGCCCATTTTGTACCATAGGGGGACAATGTGATAGGGGAGTTAGAGGATAACTTGGAGAGGTTGACTCTAGACATCCCAGACGCCTCGATTGATGACCTCCCACTGAGGTATCAAAGGCCTATAGTGGGAGTACTAGGTCGCTTTAGCAGACTACTACGTAGAGTAGCCCGGGCAGTGATGTGTTACCACGAGCATCATTAGACAATGAGTGCATGATGTATTTATTGAAAGCT
>LPNX010491073.1:119023-210080 GCA_001517045.1 Pseudotsuga menziesii | reverse complement strand
GAAAAAATGGAATGATGATGTCATCATTCCATTTTTTCAGGTATTTCTTATTTTTGGGGTAGCGGGGTCTGTCAAAAGTATGCCGAGTGGGTACTCGTTGGATGTGGAATTTAATTCCGCATCCAAGAAGCTCTCCCGATCAAAATTTGAGTAAAAACACGGGGAGATATGTCAAAAATACAAACAAAAAAGTAGTTTTTTTTATTTTCTTCCTCCAAAATTAATAAATATTATTTTATTATTTTAACTATTATTTTATTACTTCATTTTAGGAGGCCCATTTTGATTTGAAATTTCCTCTAATGTCACTTTCTAGTTGTTGCAGGAAGCAAAATCCCTAAAAATGTGGTCATGTTCCCTGAGAGGAGGAACTAAGCAGGGGGCTCATTTAATTTCAAAACTAACCCAAAGACCTAGGAAATATTATAAATACCATCGAATTGAGCAAGAGGCTCACTACATTCTATTCCAAGTGAATGAACCTTGTGATTGTTGCAAACTGAAAAGTGACGCACTCAAGGAATTCGATGAGGGTATAACTAAAGTGAAATTACTGAGTTAAGTCTACTATTGAGTGCTACGTTGAAAAGAGTTGCATGTGTGTAGTTACACAACAATCTTCGTCCCAGTGGTTCAGTGAACAGTCTCAGGGGTCCTAAGCAAGTAATCTTGGCTACTTCAAGAGATGGGTGGGTGGAACCATTTCCTTTGGGTGTTTGTCCCCCTTCTCCAAATTATCCAGGTTCTAAATTGTTTGTTATTTATCTATGATTTTATTCTATATTTGTATTTTGTTTATGAAGTATGTGTAGCATTTACATATTTTTAATGGTAACTGTTCCATATTGTATCTGCTCTAGAAAAAAAAGTTGTAGTTACTTTCTTATGATATTATAAACAATTTTTATGATGTACATTACTCTAATGGCTTTAAGATCCACCATTATAGTAATAGGTTATGATAATCATTGATATATAGACATCACATTTCTCTTTCAGCTAGTACTGGTTACATTACATCTAATTTAATTAGAATTGTTAAGTTCCCAACTAGAGTTCGAATCCCCTTCTTATCACTGGGTATACCTGAGATTTACTTAGATAGTATTATTGTTGATGTATTTGTAACTTCGAAATGTATTCACTTTTATGTCTTATGTATTGTACCCCGATTTTTATTCCAAGAAGTATCTATAATGTAATTGAGTCATGCCATGCCTTGATGCTCTGATTGCAAGATTCAATAATGTAAACAAGTCATGTAAATTCATTGAGGTTAACCCTCCATTGTAAGTTGGGAAAATAGTCCCCACAATTGAGTCAAGGTTAACCCTCCTTGTTGATCGGAGGGAAAAGTCCCCACAATTGTGGGGAACTAGGGTTATTAGACTCTCCTAGAGAAGTCAGCCCTGGTAAGTAATTGTTAAGTGAGGTCGACTTGTTGGAGTGGACATAAAGTGAATGGAAGAATATAAATATAAGGGAGGCTCTCCTCATTTCTACACATCACACACACACTCACTCACTGGGGCGTATGAGTGAGAAAGGAGAAGCTCTCTCAAGTGAGAGAGAGAGAACAGTTGTTGTAGATCATATTTTATGTCTTTGGGTTTTACTGCTGCCATTGGTGCTCATTCTATCTTTGAGAAAGTTGCGTGGTTTTATTCTTTATGGTTTTCCCGAGGAAAATTCGTTGTGTCTCTTGTCTCTTGTGTTTATTGTTGTGCATGTTATTCTTTCAGATAAGATCCCATGATCATATTGCTTAAATGATAAAAATATAACATGGTATCATAGCTAACTTGAGAAGAAGACACTGTATAGCTGCAGAAGCTAGGGATTCTTAATTTTTGGGTCTCTCTCCACAATCCATCAACAAAAGGATGCTAGGCTAACTCTCCATTGAAGGGCGCATCTTTCTATCAAAGCAGAATTTGATTCTGGGCATTTTCAGTTTTTGCTACGGGAAATTAGGGATTTTCACAAAAGAGGAATTTTTGAGTGAGCCTAGCATAGGATTAATCTCCTCATAAAAATTGAATTTTAGAGACCTCGTTTGATATTTTTGGTGGGGTGAAACTCCAAGAAAGTCAAACCCTAGTTTGACCCCGGGCCTGAAAAACCCTCAAATACTGAAACTGATAGTTTTGGTATATTTGTTATATCTCAAGATTAGAGAAGGCTCAAGTGCCAAAACATTTACAGATAAAATTTAAATTCCTGATGTACAGTGTGTCCAAGTTTTAACCTTAGATTCACTATATTCTAGGAGATATGATTCCTCCAAGTTAGGGTTCCAGCCTCTCCCAAGATTCCTCCCCAAACAGGACACCTGGGGAGAATTGATATATCATAGGATGCAAAGCTCCAAATAAAAATTCTAAAGATGTTCCAGAAAGGGCACAGACTGTAGTTTTTGTGGTAAAAGTTTCATACCCTGAAGATGAAATAGTGACATGTGGAAGTCCATACAACTTCTCTATGTTGAACAGTGCTAAAACAGGTCACCTTGGGAAAATGCTCATAAGTCCCAATTGATAAAACTTATGGTGTTGGAACAAGGAAAGATGAGGAAACCTTAGTACAAAATTTTAGACACATAGGAGTAGTAATTTCGGAGATACCATAGAAACAGTATCAGGAATTTCTATAGAAGAAATTGGTAAACTAGGGCTTCCTGTTCCGGGAGCCTCCCTCCACTGTTTTCAGAAAAGGAGTAAATTGGAAAGCTCACCTTGAAGAGGTATATATTTCTATACAATCAGATCTGAAAGATTCCAAGTTTTGAAAATTAGGGTTTCTATGATAAACCATAGATCATCCAGCTCTAAAACCAGGATGGACACCTCAAATCGGTAAGATCTAATATTTTTCTATTTGCAGTTGAGGTTCTCATTTCAAGATGACTAATCACACCAGCTTGATGACAAGCTTGGTGAGGATGACAACTTACAAGCATGGAAGTATAGGATCTCACTAGTTCTTGAAGGAAATGAATTGGACACCTACATAAGTAGAGAGGTTCCAGTTCCAGAGGGAAATTAGGATAAAAGCCTTACACAAGAAAAACTTGGTCAAGGCCAAGAACATCATTGCTTATTCAATAGAGGATCACCTTATACCACAAGTGTCTTCTCTAAAGACATCGAAAGAGATGTTTGATTCCTTGACCAAGCTATTTGAAGGAAAGAACATAAATTAGAAGATGACTTTGAGAAAACAATTGAAGAATGTGAAGATACAGAATGCATAGACCATACATTCATACTTTAAAAGGGTCTCTAAAATCAAAGAACACCTTGAAGCGGTAGAAGAATAAGTGGAGAATGCAGAAGTGGTGATAACCACCTTGAATGGCCTCCCAGGATCATGGGATTCATTCATTCAAGGAATGTGTGCCAGAAGGAAGTAATTACTTTCAGTAGACTCTGGGAAGAGTGCACACAAGAAGAAGCTCGACTCATAATAAGAGAAAAGAAGATGGGAGCAACTAAATATCAAGCTGTCACGATTCAAAGAAGATCCCTCAAGAAACGAGGAATATGAAGAACTAAATTCTTGAAGAAAATCTTATCCATCTAAGAATTTGGATAAGAAATGATGATGTTATGAATGAAGAATATGATGAAGCTGAAAGAAGGAGTCTACCCACGAAACAAATAAAGATAAGTATCCAATTTCCATTTCATGATATTATTTTGTTATGCATTTGTTTATGTTCAGTTGATGTGTTATGCATGATAGAATGTTTGAATTAATGATAGTATACTACTAATATGCATGTGATGGGTAAGTAGCCCATGGTGCTATACAACTCTCCATTGCTGCTTATCTAGAATGAAACCTCTTTGCTGACTTATTGGATTAGTGCACAATCTCAATGATGTCTTGGTAGAGATGGAAGGCATCTAGAAAAGTTTCCGTGAGATATGGATGAATGTTATATTGGCTAAAATAGTTGCATGATCATATATTTATGCATAATAATTTTCCACTATGAATATGCCTTATGAAATTTTTCTAACCATACAAATGCATTTGACTTGTAGGAAATATTGTGCACAATCACCTACAAGCAAATAAGGATGAGACTTATTCCAAAGAACAAGTGACGACAGTTCAAGATGAAGAATAATATGATGAATGCAGCGACATCATTGATGCAAAGCCTTCGAACTATGAAGAAGTATCCAAGAAGATAGGGAAGACCATATCAAGAAGAATGATGTCTAGGATGCAGTATCAAGACCTAAAGGGAAGTTCATAGTTCCATCATGCAGTAGATGGAAACATCGTGGGATACAAGGAAAGATTCGTAGCACAAGGCATAGACTATGAAGAGACATCTGTAGCCACAATAAATACACGACAGGAAGAATCATGTGTGCAAATGAAAGAAGGCCTTGTACGAGCTCAGAAGGAACCCATGGGATAACACATACCTAAGGAGCTTGAAGATCACCTAGAGTGATGAAGATCTTAAACTTTGCTACAAGGTTGAAGATGAAATCCTATAGAGGATGACAAGCTCACAGATGGGTGCGAGAAGAATGCTTTCGAAGATAGAGGATCCTGGTATCCAGTGACCCTAGATGGATACATAGAATATTAGTAGTAGAGGAAGCTACTTGTCACTCTGGTACAGAATATTTCAATGCATAGAGTACAAAAGGTGGAGGGAGAATGATGCTCCACTTCATAGGGAGTGACTGTAGAAGATCCTGAGGTTCGACCTGGTATGATAGGATGGACAGATTACTGATGACTCTAGGCCTTACTGAGAGTAAAGTGGATTCCAACCTTTACTTCAAGGTTGAAGGTGGAAGACTAGTGATGCTCCTGTTATATGTTTATGACCTGTTCCTGACAGAAAATAGGAACTCATTAAAGTTGCAAGAAAGAGACTTTCTACCGAGTTTGAGATGAAGGACTTGGATATGATGCACTAATTTCTAGGCATGGAGGTGTGGTAGAATGTGTATGGAATCTCCCTGGGACAAGGGAAGTATGCAGTAGATATCTTGAAGAGGTTCACGATGATAGACTGCAAGGCCATGACCACACCTATGCCATCGAACCTGAAGCTATTGAGTGCTGCTTCATCAGAGTCAGTTGATGCCACGATGTATCATCAGATGATTGGGTCCTTGATGTACCTGAAAAACACGAGACCATATATTTTCATTGTGGTGAACACCTTGAGCTAGTTTATGGCAGATCCTAAAAATGTTCACTTGATTGTTGTAAAGCATATTCTGAAGTACCTAAATGGTACGATTGATTATGGGCTCAAGTATGATGTGAATCAAAAGTTTAACCTAGAGGGTTATGTTGATTCAGATTGGGCAGACAGTGATGCATATAGAAAGAGCACCTCGGGATGTTGCTTCATTATGGGATTGGGTGTGATATCTTGGTTTAGCGGGAAGTAATCCTACGTAGCACTGAGTATAGCTGAAGTAGAGTACATTCTAGCTTGTTCGGCTAGTTGTGAGGCAGTATGGATCAGGAAGCTACTGCCTAAGTTATTTGATCTCCCATTGGATGCTACCTGTATCTTCTATGACAACTAGAGTTGTGTGAAGTTTTCTCAGAACCCGGTGTTCCATGATAGTTCGAAGCACATCAATATAAAATATCACTATATCAAGGATATGGTGCAGAGAGGAGCAGTGAAGCTCCAGTATGATGCGATGGATGAGCAGATAGCAGATGTGTTGACCAAACCACTAGCCAGAGTGAAGTTTGAGTACTTCAGAGAGAGACTTGGTGTTCTTTAGATAGAAGATACTTCAAGGAAGAAGTGATGGGACACATTTGCAGGATCCATTCCAAGCATGATAGGAGGATCCTTCCCATGGCTATGGATGTAAGCGTTGTGTGATGAGCATCAGGATGATGCTTCAGTTTTTGCTATGATGATGATCAGGATGATGATATGATGATGATATGCATCAAGATGATGCTGTGATGAGTATCAGGATGATACTCTATGGATATATTGTACAGATAACATGTAAAAGATCCTGATAGATCCAATAGTCTGTGCTCAGATGCTCTTTCGAGGTTTTTCTACAAGTTGGTCATGGACAGGTTGTGTAGGTAGCATAAAAAATATCCTGGGAGATCCTATAGTCTGTGCTAGGATTCTCTTTCGAGGTTTTGCTGCAGGTAGCATAGAAAATATCCTGGGAGATCCTATAGTTTGTGCTAGGATGCTCTTTTGAGGTTTTGCTACTAGAGGCATGTAATCATCCTTGGAGATCCGTTAGGTTGAGCTATGTGCTAGTAAAAGTCTTGGGATGCTCTTTAGAGTTCTTGCATGTTGCAAGACACTCTTTTAAGGTTTTTCCTAACCACATAGAAAATATCCTGGGAGATCCTATAGTCTGTGCTAGGATTCTCTTTTGAGGTTTTGTGGTGGTAGTCACACAGAAAAGATCCTGAGAGATCCTATAGTCTGTGTTGGATGCTCTTTCAAGGTTTTGTGATGGTCACATGTAAAAGATCCTTGGATATCCTATAGTCTATGCTAGGATGCTCTTTCAAGGTTTTGTTGATGCACGTAATCAATCCTAAGGATTCCACAGTACGGAAAAAGATGATGAAGACCTACAGAAGCCATTATCTCGGATAATGGAGGCACCTGGTCAGTTACCAGGAATTTGTTTTAGTCTGGGATTGACACCTATATCCGAGAGCCATTCTTTGAGAAAAAAATATTTAAGTGTTGGGTAGGCCATTTTGACATGGTTCTTGAATGTGTTCCTCTCATGGTCATATATAAGTGATAAAGAAGATGAAGACCTACCTAGAGGCTAGGCCTACAACCAGCATGAAAAAGGGTTGGCTCTGTAGAACTTCCTGTGACGAGAAGAATGAAGAGATAGCAACATTTGATTGAGATAGGGGAAGCAACGATGATGATCCAGTGATGCTCCAGATCAAGTGATGGTCCAGACTTGATGATGATCCATTGATGCTCCAGATCAAGTGATGATCCAGACTCGATGATGATCCAGTGACGATCCAGATGCTGTGATGATCCAGACTTGATGAAGATGACTTGATGATGATACAGAGAAGAAAACTTGTGCTGATAAATTGTGTCGAGAGAATACCCTCCTAGTTAAGAGGAAGTGTTGATGTATTTTTAACTTCAAAATGTATTCACTTGTATATCTTATGTATTGTACCCCGATGTTCCGATCGGGAGATTCAATAATGTAAACAAGTAATGTAAAGTCATTGAGGTTAACCCTCCATTGTAAATCGGGGCAATAGTCCACACAATTGAGTCAAGGTTAACCCTCCTTGTTGATCGGAGGGAAAGTCCCAAGAGTTGTGGGGCACTAGGGTTATTAGAATCTCCTAGAGAATTCAGCCCTGGTAAGTAATTGTTAAGCGAGGTCGTCTTGTTGGAGTGGAAATAAAGTGAACGAAAGAATATAAATAGAAGTGAGGCTCTCTTCATTTCTACACATCACACACACACTCACTCACTGGGGCGCATGACTGAGAGAGGAGAATCTCTCTCAAGTGAGAGAGAGAGAACAACTGTTGGAGATCATATTTTCTGTCTTTGGGTTTTACTGCTGCCATTGGTGCCCTTTCTATCTCTGAGGAAGTTGTGGGGTTTTCTCCTTTATGGTTTCCCTGAGGAAAATTCTTTGTGTCTCTTGTCTCTCATGTTTATTGTTGTGCATGTTATTCTCTTGGATAAGATCCTAAGATCATATTCCTTAAATGATAAAAACCTAACAATTATGCCATCATATTTCTTATTAGTGTTATCCAAACTAGGGTTTAAAGAATTAAATTCTAAGATCTTATAGAAACTCATTTAAGACCTTACATACTCTACAGAGTTTTTCAAAAAGATTATCTATGTAAATATACATTACAATAATAAACAATAGTTAAACACTTATACTCAAAGTTTTCCACTACAAGAACGAATCAAGGGAAGGTATTATTTCACGTTATTGTATTAGTATATTTTATGTAAATATATATTAAAAACCCTAATGAGTGATAATTTCAACAATCAAGGGTTTAAACCTGTAACCCTCGACATACAAAGGGAACATACTTATATTATGACTAGGGTTTTACAAAAAAAAAATCCACGATGAACTTAAACCAAAACCAACCCAATATATTTAGATGCTAAGAACTTACGGCTCAATCTATATCACATACATCGTATATATCAAAATTTCAAATCTACGATAGAGCTAACAATAATTTGGCCTCATGGCCCAAAACCCCAATTACAAATTACAGTAAACTAAGCTTTAAAAATAAGTAATAATTAACTAGATTATCAAATCGAATCTTGCCGAAGGTTTTTGGATAAATCAAACAAAAGAGAAAAGACTGTTGTTTTAAATCATTAAATTATTGGGACAGGAGGTCGAAATCAACAATCCATCCACTATCAATGCAAATTCCTTATGACACTAAGTAAAATCATCTCACTATTTTTCTTGATAGAGCATTTCTCTTTGAGAATAGAATCAAAATATAATATATTTATAAACAAAATAAATGGTCTCACGGCCCTAACTTCACATTTATCAAAAATACTGCAATAACTGAGTGGTGGAAATTTTACAACTGGCCTTTCTGCCTTCAAAGGATTTTTACTAGCAAAACAAAACCTACAAAGTCAAAAGTAGAGACAATATTTAGAAAAACAATCAACTATGTAAGCATAACAATAAACCCTTACGAGAGTTCTCTTATCAAGGTAACATTTACAAGTACAAGAGTGACAACTCAACAAAATGTTCAAACACTCCTCAAAATGAGAATTATGTCCTTTTCTTTTATTCATAGAAATTTAAATACATTGCAGTCCTTCAACATCACTGTCGAGGAAGACTTTTTCTTTTTAAACCACTATTAAAATTCCCCAAGGTAGAACCAAGGAGGTTACCATTGTTGTAACGACAAGGAAACGTGTAAAATGGTCCAAGCCAAGAGAACGCTAGTCAAGACATGGTTTCCACAAACCACAGAGCCACGGGGAAACAAGGGGACTTGTCTTACGAGGACCAAAATGCCATCAAATGTAGAAACCATTAAAAATCCAGTGTAGTAATCCATAGTCGAACCTCCTGCACATGAAACCCACAGAGATCAAACATTGAATCATAAACTATATTCATCATAGCAAAATGAAGGTTGTAGGCCACGAGCCAACTTCTTCACAGTAAGTCTGTTGCGATATTACATGATAGAAAGTGAGACTAATAGCCTGGAGGCCGAAGGCGGAGGCCAGGATCTTAGCTCTCTTCCTATCTGTTTCTCCACGATGCTTAACCAAAGGCACGATAATAGACTGATAACGATAGTCAAAGAAAACTAAAACCCATAGGTTTTCTCGATGGGACTAGCATGTTTTCCAGCTGGAACATTTAATCCATCACATGGCCTGTATATTGCTACTTTTATTTTAAGAACCTAAACATCAAATCATTTTAGTTACAAACCATTTTGATATCGTCGATGCCATAACCTTGGTATTGCATGATTATATTATCATATGGTATAGATAACTTTGATTTCCTTTTTTTATTTTGCTTAAACCTTTGCTTAGGATTTGTGTATAGCCTAGCTTAGGACCTTGTTATAGCTAGGAGGTTGTAAGCCCTTCGTCATCACTACCTGCAAGAAGTTACATAAGGGTTTGTTTAGCCATATAAGCTAAGTAAGACCCGTAACCCACTTTCCTAGCATCTAAATAGGGAAAAATATCATTCAAATGAAAACAAAACCAACAATCACAACAATTGTAATTGACAAAAAAATGAACATGACATTCTTTCATAATTTGACGTCAAGGAACGTAGTGTCAGCATGATGATAAGTCACATAATAATATTGTCGGAATATGTCATTTATGTGCATTGGACAAACAATTATAAACACAAACTAAATATTATCTGGATTAATGGATTTAAGACTAAACATTCTTGGAAGTTTGACAGAGCTGTGTTAAAGCGCAAATTTAAAACATGATATGGATTTCATTATTCTTTTACAATTGCAGTTAAGACTATTTAATTTTTTATTTATTTATGAAAAATTGCAGATGTTACATAACCACCATCTATTATCAAGATTACAATAATGCTGGATAATATAAGAATGTGCATCCTTGGATGTAACCTTTCCATTAACCTTGTTAAAAGACCATTCCAAAGAGTAAGAGTCCTCAATAAGTCTAATACCGGTTGTATTTAAAGCAAGAGTGAAGCTAGAGTACTCCTTCGCTAAGTCACCAGACAACTCAAGGTCCACAACAAAAAACCAGTAACCATCAAAAAAAAATACCACCACCACAGTTTCTAACTTGACTAAGATGCCAAATATCCTTAGAATTAAGAAAAACAATTAAAGCAGGAAATGACAGAATTTGCACGTCCATACCAAGTATGGGATCAATACCAAGCTTGACTTCTTCTCTACCACCCACCTTCCAGCTCAATGATCGACTGATCCAATGATACACTTTAAAATTGCTCCATATCAACGATGCCCCCCTATTGAGGAGCTCTGACTTTCTCACCCAATTAGACAAAGTATGATTGGAAAAGTACTTCGACATAATAAATTTATGCCACAAGCCTTTACCTGTCAACACCATCCAAAGGATTTTCATTTGCAGAGCCACCCCAAACTAGTGGAGATTCTTGATGTCGCACCCACCATAAAGAACTGGCTTCGCCAAAGATTCCTAGCTACATAGATGAATTTTTTTACCAGAATCATCACTACCCCACGAGAAATTATAAATTTTCTTTCTTAGAGTATTCATAATAGAAGTAGGAATAAGTACAAGTGGTAACCAATAGACCAAGATAGCTGCAAGAATAAATCTAATTAGATTCATCCTTCCACCTAATGACAAAAGACGATAAGGCCAATGATTAATCCTGTTTTTGAATTTCTTTACAAGCCAACTCCAATCTGAAATTCTATAATTTTAAGGTTTAATATAGAACCCCAAATATTTGAATCCAATCTCAATCGAATAAGTTCGATAAGGAAGGAAAGAATTGATCAAAACCAAAGTTTCCTCAGGAATATTATTATAAAGGAAGACCGGTTTCTCAAAACTAGTCATCGTTCTCGAAGCTCCACAGTACAGACTCAAAATATCAGAGAAAAAAGGCCACTCTTTTACCATTCCATTTTTAAAAAGAGCGACATCATCCACAAAGAAAATATGAGTAACCACAACAGAAGGTGATAATTTTACCCAATCCAGCTTATAAGAGATTTTAGCATTCTTAATTAGCATACTTAGACCTTCAATAACTATAATGAAGAGTAGAGGGGAAAGTGGACATTCTTGGCGGAGCCCCCTCGATGACAAGAATAAATATATCGGTGAGCCATTTATAAGAACCACAAAACATGCTAATGTAACACAAGACACAATGTAATTTGTGGTCAGCTTGAAGTAAGCCCCAGCTGTAACAACATTAGCCTTAGATAACCCCAATCAACATGATCGTAGGCCTTATTCAGATCCATCTTCAGAATCATATCCTCAATTTTCTTCAAATTTATAGTATGGAGGCATTCATACGTTATACCAACGGCTTCAATAATCTGATGATTCCTCAAGAAGATGAATTGTTCTAAAGAGAAGGTCTCATTAAGAAAGGGCTTTATGTAATTTGTAATCACCTTTGAAATCACCTTATAGACTAATTTGCACGGTGAAATAGGACAAAAGTCCTCAAATGTATCTGATTTGTCTCTTTTGGGAACCAAGGTAATAAAAGTGCCATCGATGGCCTTTGGAATGAAGCCAACAGATCTAGAGTACTCCACGATAGCCAAAAAATACTTAGCAATGAGGTTAAAAAAAGGCCAAGAAAAATTCAATCGTCCAGCCATCGGGGCATGGACTCTTATCTTTAGGAAAACCGTTCAAAATACCTTCAATCTCCTTCATAATGATTGGTCTTTCAATATATTTTTTCTCCTCTGATGCAAATAATGAAGGATAATGCTGAATGACCTTCAATTGATCCAAAATTAATGAATTCCCAGGGTCCTTAAATAAATAGGAGAAGCGACTAATGGATTCACATTTTAAATCAGCCTGAGAATGCACATGCTTACCACGGTTACTGTTAATTTCCCATATCAAATTTCTGTTACATCAAGCTTTTGTTGAAGCATGAAAAAATGTAGAATTTGCATCACCATCCTGCAACCTATAATATACCTGATTTAAAAACATATCATAGTATTATCTCTACTGCTATTATGATTTAAAATATGCAATAAAATATAATCTTGATCACTTCTTTATGCAGAGGAATTATGGGAACTATTGATAGAACTAGGAATGGTAGAGGGATAAAGGAAGAGACCAAGAAAATTTAGGACATATATAGTTAATTACCTAAGAACATGTATGTTTTGGACCATTTAGGTTTCGAAATTAGCTCCGATGAATTCTACTTCCACGCTTTTGGGTTTCCCAACCGTGCAAACTAGGAATAACTGTCACATCCATTCAACTAGTGAAGAAGGAAGCTGACGTAGCTCTGAAATAATTTTATAATACAATATACAAAGGTATTTTCAGGTTTACAATATATCATAGGCAATAAAAGTGATTCTTTAAGTTGTAAAGGTGAGACTAGCTCATAGGGCAACTCACTAACTCCATCTCCAATATTTCCCAAACAAGATAAGGGGGTCGCGAACTCTCTATTTTGGACTTGGTAGACTTAGATATACCTATTAATGACCCACCATAACAATAATGGTGGTATTTGGAGACTTATAATTTTAATTATGAAAGTTATGGTAAAACTAGTCATTTATTAATGCAAATCTAGTCTAGGTTGGCTAAAGCAAGTAAATATCAGCCATACTGATTCAGATTGAAATGAAATTTATAGAGATTGTTAATAACATCATATTACATCCAGATATTTCTAAATTACCCTCGGTAATGATCTATAACACTCTCTTTAACAATCTGCATAATTACATTGAAATTTTGAGGCAAAAATCAAAGGAGGACTTGGAGGTTCAAACCCTCAAGTGCTAGAAAATTATGGACCTATTAACGAAATCTAGTACATAGTAATAAATGGTTGGAAGCTGCTATCAAATCCTGAATAAACTATGGTGTAATAATCCAAAATTCCATAAGAATTTTTTTTTATTACACTGTGTTTAGACCAATTTAAGACCTAACCTGGCTTTACATAGCTTTTAAGAATTATTATAATCCCTACATCCCATTATCAACTTAGGACTTAGACTATAACATAATTTTGTGAAATATGATACTTAAAAACTTGAATATGATAACTCCATTTATGATTCATATAACACTATACTAATATACAAGTTGTAGGTCATATGATAAAATTACTTGTTTTCAAATTACAATTTGTGTGCTTATTTTGTATTTCCATAAGTATGGATTCGTCATGTTTTAACATTTTAAGCCCTCTGCTTACAAACCCTATTTTGATGCTATTGTTACAAGGTTATAGGTCTTACTTAGCTTATGTAATCTAAGGCATTTCTTAACTTACATTAAAGCATGTGTCCCAAATGAAATATTAGCTCCCCCCTTGCAATCCCAAACAACTATCGATCCAAAGGTGACAAGCACCAAGGTGACATTAAAATGACTAAGGGAAAACAATGAGTTCAAAAATGATTTTTCACCGCAACTATGAATTGATCATTTTATACTATGCTTTGACCTAGTTTCACTTACTTATACCATGGATTTGTCATACTAATGAAATCGTATGCCTAACGCATGAACCCCACTAGCTCTATAAAGAGTGAGTAAAGAATTTTGATCCAAGTGGAGGTAGGTTAAAATTTAAAGCATCCATGCGAAAGGCTCATGGTGCCATCCAGCTGGATAAGGAGTAAAAAACCCTATTCAAAAAGGCAAAGGGTTGATTCTTCTACGTATTCTTTTGCGTTGTTGAACTGGTGAGGAGAGCTGAGGGCTCTTGGCCCTTCCAACATTTGAAGAAAAGGTACAATCGACCATGCGACCTCTCATATAATAGTGAGAACGACTCCACCACTACACTGCCTTTGTTGCTCTTGGCCAAGGTAGTGGTTACCAAATATTTATAGAGTCACAGTCTCGAAATAATAATTTTAAAACCCTTTTGTTTACAGACCATGGAGTCTGTGTGGAAAGTTGTATTACGGTCGTTTTGTAAATATTACTGTAAAATTTTAGCAGATTTCAAAGGCAATACAGTCACTACAATTTTTGCTTCTATTTTTTTCTAATCCTTCGAAGATCTTGATACTAATCTGTATAATTGTTATATTGTTTATTATTATGTGAATGCATTTGTGTTTGCTTGGTTATGACTACCGCATCCATGCTTTTGTTAAAAAGACGCCATTGTGTTTTTTTAAAAGGTTACGACATTTTCTTTGTTGATGATAAGTTTGAACTTAGGGTGCCTTTGTTGTAGGTTTCATTTATTACTTGGAATAGTTTCCTTATATGCCTTGAAACCTCGACTTGTGTTAAAATTATTAGATAGGGAACACATCCCTCGAATGTCTTCCATATCATGCTGAGTTTTCTCTTTTCCCTAAATATGTAGAAACCATAATATATTTTATACAAAGTTTGTTTTCTTTTGTGGTTAGATCGAATCTACTACTTCATTATTTGTAAGTGTTATCCCTAATTCATTTTTGAAATTGATAATCCTTTCAGCTGTATGAAATTGACCTTGAGTAATTATTATTATTCATATGTATTTTCACTTTTATGGGTTTCAATCCCTCGACTGAAATCCATTGCGTCTCAAATCTAGATCTGTTGTTTTGGTAGGTTATAAATTTTGATTGAGGGCTTTACTGTATTTAACAATGGTAAAACCCTAATTGTAAAAGGAATTCTTGTTCAGTTAAAAATGAAAAGACATGAAATCTTTACCAAGGATGCCGATGATATATCTATTTAACATTTTTGTGATTTATGTATAAGTTTATAAGAAAACATAAAGGAATGCTAATCATTTATTAATTATGTATAATACTTAATATTAGGTGAAGCTATATATAGTAAAATGATATTGTTTCTAGATAATGATAAAAGATAGTCTACAATTTCTACTATGAAAATCTGTTTAAGCATTAGAATTCATTTCTCCTATACTTAACTTATAATCTATAGGAAATAAAACTTTCCTACTTTATTTCGAAAACAAATAATAGTTTTGGAAGCTTTTTATCATTCATGAAATCCTTCAAAAATAAACAGAAAACAAATTAAAGATAATAATCCAGAACAATATAGAACATGTTAACTTTCTAAGGGGAAAAATATCCAAAAAAATACCATTCCACCCAACCATCTCCTGAAAGCAACCAATATTACTTGCTTCAGGACCCCCGATCTTTTTCACTGAACCACCAGGACGAAGATACCATGTAGAAGCTTCTTATTTCCTCTTTGTACTTAGAAGTCACACTTGCAGTCAATGCTCCAGAAATTCACTTTATCTTTCCCCTCATCAAATTCCTCTTGTGTGCCTAACCTTTTAGTGTACAACAATCCACAAGGTTCTAGTATCTAGAATGTGTGCGAGCCTCCTGCTCATTCGATGGATATATGATTGCCTAGGTCCTTGGGTCGGTTTTTAATTTAATGAGCCACCTTCTCAGTTCCTCTTTTCATGGAAACATGACCACAATACATAAATCTCAAGGGATTATATTACCAAAATATACAATAGACATTATTTTTGTTGAGTGTAAAGGTTCCACCTTCATTGCACTATCTGGAGCCCTTTCATGAAGAATATTCACATTTCCTTGGAATTTACCTTTGATATGTTCAAAATAATGAAGGAAAATCCCCATGTCATGAATGAAACATGTAGAGACTTTTCCCCATTAAAAAATTTTACCATCCTATTTCCTCTAACAAGTCCAGTTCATATGCAACTACTTCTCAACAAATGCACTTGTATTACTTATGATATACATTCCATATTTTTTACCCACTATTTATCTTTGTAATTTCTACAAATATGTGTTTATAACTTTTTTTAGATATATATCTCTAAATAAGTTATTCCATTCTACGCCTCTACAAATTTAACTCCCATTTCAACTTCCTATATGAATTGTAAGTTCTCACCTTCACTCTTCTATTTTTTCTACTCTCATAGTTTTTTTTAACTTTACATACAATTGATACTTACTTACCAACTACCTTTTCCATGTACGGTACCCAATGCATCTTTATTTGCATTCAAATTCCTAAATTCTTATCACTGATGTACCTTAATTCCACAAAAAAATCTACTAGGTGGCATTTCCAGTTTCAAGACAATATAATGCTTTTCAGTCTATCACCTATACTATTTTGTTTTTCACCTCCCTCATCTACTTTAGTTTCCCTTCATGTAGAACTTATCTTCTTCTTCTTCAAGGTACAAAATGTTGACAGCTTCTGTGTATTAGAATTTTCACAATAAGATATTGAATCAAATGTAACCTCACTAAGAATTACAACAGAGATACACATAATAATGAAGAAAAGGAGTGAGTAGAAACATCAAAGAAAGAAATCAATTGGTATAAACTCCATATGATTTTTATTCTTGAATAAGGTTACATTTATAATACATATCCAAAGGAGAAATTCATGATTAGTAGGAGGCATTTGTAATCCTCTCATTGGCCAGGCTTAAATTAGCATAGAAACCATCACTAGACTTGAGAAATAGTACTAATTCCTAAATGTGCTTAGTTAACTGAGTGTAAGTGAAGGTAACTATACTTGGATGGTGCATGAGACATTCAATCCATTATATCTAATGATAGAGGGGATAATTAGTAGGTACAGTTGACCATAACTGGTCATCGAAGCTCACTATCAGCCTATAATGATGAAATTAAGGAATGATGGCCCAGATAATTGATTGTATCCTAGTTAACTGAATGTAACTGATGGTGGATGGTTAAAATCATGGAAGAGGGCACATGAGGTCCTAAAATCATGGATGAGGGCACAATAGTGGATAATGAGAAAAAAATGACAATACTATAAACTAGGATTTCAAGTTAACAAGGTCTAAACACTAGGAAGGAAAATATTATTGCATGATAAATTTCTAGATGAAAAATACACTCCAATGCTATGCAACCAAAATGATGCATTGAACCTTACTTGGAACAATAACCTCATAGCATGACATTTACATGTACACTAAATTGTATCTGGTTTTCATAAAATCTTTCTTCTATTATGGTTCAATGTCTCTATCATATGAACATGGAGAAACCTCTTTGAACACTTAACTATACCAGACTACCAATTTTCATTGTTTTTTTATATTCACTTCTATCCATTGATGTTAATGCCTTTTTTTCTCGACGATTAAATAAAAACAAATACATATACTCAAAATTTACATTTTCTAGTACAATACTTCCTTCCATACATATTAATTTTTCTGCATTTTCCTTTCCACTGTTGAAGTTCTCTCATAAATACATCATTTCAACCTAGCCCCCTTTTACATTGCTAGTTATATTCATGTGGGAAATATATTCATGGGTTTTTGTTATTAACCCATTTCTATTACATAATTTGTTTCCTTTTCTATATATTTATAAATGTTTTGAGTTGAATTTGGTTGATGAGATGACACCCATTGGTTTATTTATGCATTATATTCAATGATGATGTCATGATATACAAGGATGCTTGGTGAAGGCATGTTAATCTAATGCTAGAGGGTCGGTTAACTGAAATCACACTTGAATGAAGATCATCACAGAATGAGTTAAAGCCCTTGTTTCCAAATCATCACCCCTAAGAAAGCTTCTCAATTCAACAAACCAACCAACACACGTACAATTGACTCAATTGAAAAGATGACAAGAATTTTCTCGGTATTCATAGACAAAACATGGCACAAGTTAGTAATCACCTCCATTCGATTCAAATAATCACTATTATCTCACAATTGTGCTAGAATTTCCTTCATCTAGTCATTCTAAGAACTTGATTAGGGAAAAACATCAAAATAGCTAGTGAATTCTTGAAACCAATCCTCAATCACAAAGTTATGTATTGTGAGGAGAAGTTATGATTATTGATTTACAACCTTATTTTCACCATCATCAAACATAGGAGGTTTAATTTTTTTTAATTCTCCTTGAATTTCCTTGGTCATTTTTTGCTTCTTACTATGTGACCATTTTATTTCCAATTTCACTTGAATCATCTAATTCACTTACAAAACTTTTCTCCATGGATTCTTATTCCTCAAACGAACTGGATGCATGATGTTTTATGGTTTTTCCATCAGTATTACTAGAATTCTGTCAAGTTGGTTTATGATTCTTCCTTTCGCAAAAATCCTAAAGCATAACTACATCAACTATTTTTGTTCCTTGTAAATTCTTATCAGTCTCTTATTTCCTTCTTTATAGCTATATGATTCTACTTGTAAACGCCTTACCATCTCTAACTTTTCTGAGTTTCATTCATTCAATTCAACCCAAATTTATTTTCCTAGGCCATTGTTACATGTGATTTTAGTCATCACCATGATGATGGACAATGTACCTTCACCTTTGCCAAAATATCCAAAGTACATGCAAAAACATGTTAGGAAGAAGAGAATCATGAGGAATTTTCCTTGAAAAACCCTAGCTGGAGAAGTGTTAAAGCGTGATTTGTGACAACCCACGACAATTGTTGTTGTCAACCTACTTTTTGACAACCTACGGAATTTCTTCATGTTTCTTTAATGTAAGGTACAACACTGTTTGTAAAAAGGGAAAAATATGTTTCAAGAAATTTATTGAAAGAAGCCCTCATGGATTCCTATCATATCTGCTTTGGGTGGATTTCACTCAACTCTAGACTCTATGGGATCCAATCCTATGTCAATCCCCTCATCCCCTCGTATCCCTCTTGGGAGGGTCTATAAATGTAAGTTATTCCCCATAAGGAAAGGGGTGGGAAATTGATTGCCAAACACTAAAGGAGTTTTGTTGGTTCTATAGCATTGTGATTGAAACTTTGGTAGTCATCCTTTTGGAGCAAGGAAAAGGACCATTGTGAGGAAGATTGCAATTCCAAGGTGCTTGGTTGTAAATCTCTCTCTTTATCATTTAATAATACAACAATACATTTCTTTCCAACAATTATGTGTCCTTAATATTGTTGTTTTCCTCCTTGGTCGTTCACATAAGTTCTTGTAAATTACAATTATCTCTTCTGCTCTTTCTTCTCAATTTTTATTTGCATGTATTCTATGTGGATCTTGAGTGGATTTGTGGAGCTGAAATTTGAATCCTAGTTTGATACTCATATCACACAAGTTAGGTTCCTCTTCTAATTGCATCTTTTATTATCAAGAACTTATGCAACGTTTTGTTCTAGTTTAGGTTACTAGGGAGGTTAGTTCGTGTCCACACATACAAAATTATCTATTAACAACCATATTAGAATGTACCACATTTCTATTTTAGAGTTACTTCCATAATTTACTATTTTCCCACCTATTTCTTGAGTTTTTATTTCTATCTTCCGCTTGGCTTAGAACTTCCCACATACTTTACAATTATGACCTAGTTCTAGCAGTTTTACAGGGTAGACAAGGTAGATTTAATCCCTATTTTGAAAGAGATGTGAGTCTAGTCAGCAACTCCCTGATCCAATAAAAAACCAAATGTATTTGAACTGTCGTCCTCGTTGTTGATCAGATTTCAAATACGCGGTAAGTTATTTTTCATAACCGAAATATCAAACTCAGCCAGATTGTTAAAAAGTTTGCTTGTTAAATCTGGGAAATAGCTTGTGGACCATCGGATCAGTTTTGCCACAAAATCGATGATGGATTCCAAATGAGATGAAACAAAATTTATAAAATATTTGCGCACATCAAAAAATTTCTAAGCCATGCAACTCCTCCCAACGAATTCATTGTGTGTCATCGATTTTTTTTTATGATCGATCTTGAGCGTCGATCTCCAATCACTTCGAAATTATTGGTTTTAAATTATGTAACTTGGCCCCTCCTTTATATTTTGTGCTCTTTCTCTAGTGGAATCCACCTTAGCCGTTGATCTTTGACCACCTCTAATCTCCACCCTACGATATTTAGTGGTATGGACGATTGGTTTAGGATTATCTTGGGCACAACTTCTGTTTACGAAATTAGATCTCAACCGTGGATATGTCCAAGATACACGCTCTTTAATTTCTCTTTGATTTTCACTGAATTGATCAGTGAAATGATCAATTCCTCCTGAATCTGAATATTTTCTCTCAGGACTATGAAATTGGATTTTGTTCATCAAAGTAAGCTTTTACACATACATATAGAGAATTATATCTATAATCCTGGTTAATGAAATGAAGACATAAATAATCAAACCGCTTGCATAGTAAAAATTTGTTCTTCATTCAACTTAACCAATATAAAACATATACTCTCATCTCTCCACACTCCACTCCACTCGATTATGTCCTTCGATGCTCTATCATTTACATTCAATTTTTTTATAACACTCTGCAAACTTATCAGATCCGAATAGTTTGGATATGAATACCTAATAAAATAAATCCTATCAACAAAGATCTATCCTTGAATAATTCCTCGCAGGGTTTAAGGAGAATAATGATAATCTGCCACTTATTAAGAAATAAAACTAACCCTATATATCTAACAATGAACCCTATCCTTCTAGAAGTGATTACATGGAATGTTGACTCACCAACAGCGAAATCTGAGTTGGATGCTCCTGCATCATACTCCTTGGGAAGAAAATAATTCTTTAATAAGTCTTCAAGGTGCACATTGTATTTAGAAATTTCTTGCTCTATCATCTAGGTTGCATCTTCAGTAGGCTGGTTCTTTCATTTGACTAAGTACTGAAAGAAGGTTTTGGTCCTGGTCTTCATTAGAATTCTTTTATTAAGGATGGATTCAATATGAGGTTGTTATTTCTATGGAATTTGTCCTTTCCAATCTACAGCTAAATCATATCCATATGAATTTATACCATCTGTCTGGATACCTGCATCTCTAAAAGGATACAAATATGAAACATTAAAAATTGGTGAAATATGAAGGTCAGAAGGAAGTTTAATCTCATAATAATTTGCAAAAAAATTGCTTAAAACTTTACAAGGTCCAATCTTTTTAAGCTTCAATTTATTATAAGTTCCTTTAGGGAACATTTCCTTTCTAAGATAATCCATCACTAAATCTCCAGCCTGGAAGTTTACTTCTCTCCTCTTCAAGTCTTCTCTCTGTTTATATTTTTCTGCACTTTCTTGTAATCTCCTCTTGATATTCTCCTATACCTCATGCATATTAATTGCAAAGTATTCACCCTCTATACTTCTTCTTTCATGTTTTCCCAAATCTCTAAGTTCATATACACCTCTTGGATGCATCCCATAGACAATTTGAAAAGGACTCATGCATGTACTTCTATTGGGTGAATCATTGTATGCGAACTCATCTTGAGCAAGATCCAAGTCTCACTATTTTGGATGTTCATACACGAGACTTCTCAGTACGTTTCCCAAGCTCCTATTTACCACTTCATTTTGGACATCAGTCTAAGGGTGATAAGAAGAATTAAAACTAATATTAGTCCCCATTTTCTTCCATAGAGTTCTCCAAAAATGACCAACAAACTTTGTATCTCTGTTAGATACAATACTCAAAGGAAACCCATGCAACTTCACAATTTCAGAAAAGAATAGATTATCAATATTGGTTGCATCATTAGTCTTCTTACATGCAATAAAATGAGCCATTTTTAAAAAATATATCTACTACGACATAAATTGAATCATGACCTATTTGAGTTATAGGTAAATCCAAAACAAAATCCATGCTGATGATATCCCAGTGCCTAGCTAGAATAGGAAAGGTTTGATACAATCCCGTGTTTTGACTTCTTCCCTTTGCATGTTGATAGATTATGCATCTTTCAACAAATTTCTTCACATCATGCTGCATCCTTGGCCGCAAAAAAAAAAAAATACCCACCAGAGTAAAAGTCTTGTCTCTTCCAAAATGTCTTGATAGACCTACGCTATGCTTTTATTGGATTAAATTATCTCTCATTGAACATCTTGGAATACACAATTCAATATCCTTGAACAAAAATATTTTCTACAACATATAATTTAACCATTGCCTTCTGTTATGGGTAACTAGATTTTCATAGGATCCATAGATAACCTTGAAATCTAAATCTTCTTTATAAATATCAATCAAGTTTTCAAATCCCAAAGTACTGACCTTAATGTTACCGCTGATTTTACCACACATGGTTGATCACACTTTTATGGACTTCCTTGTCCCTCTGCAAACTCTTTGGACCCCATGGACCAATATTGTACCTTTGATGTTTCCAAGATCATCCCTAAAAACACATATTATTTGTTGTACATGACTTTTAATCCCTTTCTCATGTATATATGCGTATATTACCCTTAAACCCGCATACATCGAGATGTGTGATTATGTCCAAATACTTTTGGAGTTTTCCTTGATGTGGATCCAAATCACTTGTCTCTTAACCTTCCATATACCTTGAGATCACTCATATTTGACCTTCCATTACCCCGTTGAAGCACTATAGAAGGAACCCCTTGGATACATTGAAGAGGAGGAATTGAAGAGCAAGAGAACTATAGTCCATTGTTGCCGTAGCTTGCTTGTACTAGAGTCTGCATCCCTTTGTCCCTTGGAGCACTTTGTGTTTTTCCCAATATTTCCTTTTCTTGTGAGCTTGCTATCGAGAGATGGAGGATTGAGGTGGTGGATGCCCAGGTGGAGGACTCAGTTTCTTCGGTTCGTAGACGTGCCAACATAGGTTGTCACTTATGTAATCTCTAATTTTATTAATAGAAATATATTTTCCTGTCCAATGATGTGCATTTAAATGAAAAATTTTATCCATGTATGTGTTTAATTTCTTATACATTATTGATTATATATGCTAGAGTATATCTAACACCATATTATATATCATGCTTTCCTTGTTTGTTGTTGTTGAGAGAAAATTGCTAACACAAGTGGGATATGAAAAAGCTCAATGGGGATATACTTCAAATGTTCGGAATAAGGTATGATTCGAGATCCTTTAGTGTTAGATGTTTTATTTCTCTTGCATATTGGGAAGGGATTGATTTCTATGGTTTCTTTGTCTGTTGTGCTACACCCCAAGCCATAGGAAGTTTCTCTCTGTAACACTTAAATTCCCGTAATACCAGATGTATCCTTCTCAAAGCATCAACAACTTTATTATACTTACCACTTGTACATTTGATAACAAATGTAAAGCTCTACAAAAATTCTACCCATTTAACATGTTTGTGTTTTAATTTAGGCCGATAGTTTATGAACCACAAAGCATGATTGTCAGAATGCAACACAAATTCCTTAGGCATCAAATAATGTTTCCACTTCTTAAGA
Source organism: Pseudotsuga menziesii (assembly GCA_001517045.1). Classification (NCBI taxonomy): domain Eukaryota; kingdom Viridiplantae; phylum Streptophyta; class Pinopsida; order Pinales; family Pinaceae; genus Pseudotsuga; species Pseudotsuga menziesii. Next base: position 186,573 of record LPNX010491073.1, on the reverse strand, counting down.
GCCTGCACAACAACATGTAATTCTTTATCATATGAAGAGTATTTATGGTTTTCTTCATTCAATTTTTCACTAAAGTATGTCACTGGCTTTTTCTCTTGACTTAAAATGGCTCCCATTGTTGTTCCACTAGCATCAGTCTCTACTTGAAACACTTTGTCAAAACTGGGCAAAGCCAAAATAGGCTTCTAAGTTATCCTTTTTTTCAACAACTTAAAATTCCTATCAGCTACTTCGGTCCACTTGAAAGTTTGTTTACTTCCTCTAAAAGTATCTATCAAAGGTGCACAAATCTAACTAAAAATTCTTAATTAACTTCCTATATAAACTAGCAAGTCAATGGAAACTCCTTACCTCATAAGAATTCTTTGGAACTGGCCAATTTAAAATTACTTGTACCTTGTCAGGATCCATCTTCATTCCTTCGTCTGACTACAAATCCCAAGTAAACTAACTATTTCTTCAAGAAACTACATTTCTTCAGATTTATCAACAACTTCTCTTTCTATAAAGTTCTTAACAACAAATTAAGGTGTCTTAAATTCTCCTCTCTATTCTCACTGAAAATCATAATGTCATCTAGATACATTATCACAAACTTCCTAGTAAATTCCATTAAAAGCTCATTCATCAATCTCATGAAGGTATTGGGTACATTAGTAAGCCCAAATGGCATCACTAACCACTCATATAGTCCACCATTAGTTTTAAATTTTGTCTTGCATTCATCCCCTTCCCTTATCCTAATATGATGATATCCACTTTTCAAATCTATTTTGGAAAAAAAAATTGAACCATTTAAACAGTCCATTAGATCATCAATTCTGGGTAAAGGGAGTCTATAACTAATAGTGATCTTGTTGATTTCCCTAGAGTCAGTGCACATCCTCCACCCACCATATTTCTTTGGACTAAGTATAGTGGGTACTACACAAGGACTCAATCTTTATTTTACCAATCCTTTCTCCAACAACTCCTGTACATGTTGTTTGATTTCTTCATTTTATTGAGAAGTTAATATGTATGCTACTTTATTAGGTAAACTTGCACCAGGTATTAATTAAATGTGATGAATAATACTTCTTCCAGGGGGTAACACATTTGGAAAATTATCCACAATAATTTCAACACATTCATCAAGCAAATTATTAACTTCAACATGGAAATCATTGTTGGCTCAACCCTCAACCAACAAAACCCAGTTGATAGGGGTCCCACTATGTTGACACTTGACTCACTGCGATCTCCCTAAGCATCGACCCAGATAGGTTTTACCCTGTCCAACAACACCCGCAGAGCGGATGAGGTCTCACCCGAGATGTTCGAGGGAGGGCTTACAGAACAAAGTTTCCATAGTATAGAAGAGAGTTAGGGAATCGACGGTTTATCAGCTTAACAACCAGATCAGATCAATTGTTCTAACAAAACCATTCATTATTACGCATCATTCATTCATAACTGTAACAGATCTAGATCAGCAAACATGATAGTATTCATAAACTGTAAAACATCGCATCATAGATCTATAATTCATATTCACTTAGCATTCATCATCAGGTTTGGAGGAACATAAAGATAGAAAAGGACAAAATAAGATAACAATGATTCAGATCAACATCCTCTTATCATATTACTTCTACACAATCACCCACATATCAAAATAGATGACAATTCATATCAGACAGATAACAACTTGTTCTCTCTATGCATGGATCAATCTGTCTATCAATCGGTATATCATTCAAAATTCTTATTTCTATATATATGATTGTGCCTTTACATTCCTGGTCCACTTTCTAACTAAATCCTAACTAATTTAACTGACTAATGACCAATATCCACAAAAAATGGTCAACAAGTACAAAAAGTGACACAAAATAATCAAAATTAGTCTACCTTCCACCTATCGCGTTATCTTTGTCTTGAGCGGTGTATTATAAGTTTGTGCAACATTGTGGGTGTTGCGCAACTTACCCTAACCCCTTGCCAACAGGCCTCCAACACAGTATTTTGGCTCTTCCTTGAGCCACGTCAGACATACTTAGTGTACTCATTGATTTTAATCTTGAAGTCTTCATATTGCTAAGAAATTTCTGTAACTTGTGCTATAAATTTCTCAGCAACATCCTAACATGTAAGGCAATCTTGCTTCAATGGGTGCTCCACCATCTTGGCATTGACATATTTCTTTCCATCTTGCACCACCTGCAGCATAGCGACTACTTTTCTCGATAGTTGTGCACCAATATCCTGGAACTCATTGAGCTGGTCACTGCATTTCCACTGTCACTCCTGTGCTTTTGCAACTCGCTGCTGGAGCTCCTTCAGTTTTGCAGATCATGTACTTGACATAATTGGTGGAATTGTACTTAACGTCATCTTCAAATTTTCCAACTGGGTCTCAGTTTCCTGCAACTTCTTGGTTAGTTGATTGAGTTGCTCATACTGGACGACACTTCCCCAAAATTGTGCCATTGCCTCCGTGACCTTATTTTCATCTTGCTCCATGTCCTCAAACTTTGCCACAATCTCTTCAATGGAACTCTTCCTTTTTGCAACCTACTCTAGTGGTGTCTCTAGGTAAACCATGGAATTTAACAAGTGGTTGTCCAGATGGAGCTACACGATAACTTCTCCAAGTCGCTTGGTGACTGCGTCCAACTCTATTGTAATTTCATAGATATACTGGAAGGCCTTAGAAATGGCCTCTTCGACCTCGCCTCTACTAGAAAACAACTTCCCCTTCTTTATAACAAGGCAGTCAGTTTCCTTTTTTAATGTAGTAATCTCCTCCATAGCTTTCCTCGTCAATTCATCCTGCATTGTCTTCAATGCTGCTATCTCCTGCAATATTTTTTATTCTAGATACTCCTTTACCTATTGCAGCTCCTCTACTTCCTTCTTAAATTTCTCGTCTTCAACTTATGACCCCAGGTACTGATCACTGAGCTCCTTATGCCTATCATCCGACTCCTGGTTAGTGAACTGCTGCATGTGTACTAGCATCTGAGTCGATAGTTTGTTGATGTCTAACACAATTCTCTACAGCTACTGCAATGAGAAGTTGATATTCTCTCGTCCAACATCGATCGCAATCGAGGGAACTTGAATGTTCCTGACCCGCGGTTCAGTGCTCATCAACATGAAATCCTACACAACTGCACTCTCTAGTCCTCTTCTTGATACAACATTATATATAGAATCTAGCTTTGTGCATACCTCAGCAAAACCTTCTTGAGCATACCTCCGCATTTATTTTGTAACAATGTCAGATGAGTCCATGACGGCCTTAATAAGCCGCTATAATTGTGCTTCCAACGAGGATTTGGTACCGATTTTGGCATCCTAGTCCATTCATCGCTTCATCCTGATCTCCTTAAAGATACATTGCACCTCAATGTCAACGGGGGTTTATGTGGAGGATTTTCCATCAGAGTCAGGGTGACTCTGTTGTTCGACTCCTCAGAACGGATCCTCTGGTGTGTCTCTGGGTGGTCCTGTTGATACTTTGTCGATGCTTACTGGTTCTCTCCATTCCTATTGACCAATCCTAAACTGCTATATCCAAGTCTTCATCTGTCACCTTATAAGCCATTGGCATCCATTGCTTATCAGGGTCGTGGCGAGCCTGGATCTGAATAGTGTGTGGCCCGATGGTGAACTACATAATTTGCTGATACTTTACTACTCCTGCATCTGATAACTATGGAATTTTGATGACTTCTGCTTGTAAGTCCTCCTAGTAGACCCAAAAGTGTATTGTGCAATCCACTTGCCAAATGTCTTCTTCTACCCACCACAAATTTTGATATCAATCATCTTCGCACACTTTAATAGCTTCCACCTCCATGCATTGGTAGTCTTTTGGCTCCATCAATGCCACTAATGCAATTAAGATCAATAACCAACTGTAATAGAAAGGTCTCTCCCTATCCTGAACTGCGACCGTGTCCTCTGTTAGTTGATTCAACAAAAAGATAGACCATTTCATTTGGACTCCCTTAGCGCACTACTACACGCATGCAATCACCCACGAATCAGACTTAATAGGGCGATTATTTTTGACAATTTTACTTGCCAAAATCCGTGTGCCAATACGCATGACCCTCTCATTAATATTGTCGATGCGATATGCTTTGTTGTCACACTGCAAATCGTACCTCTCCTTCAATCATGCAACAAGCTAATTATCATTATCTCTTCCTCTAAAGTATTGTGATGGGTTTGCCCATCGTTTGGAAACCCTGTGATCTCCGAGATCAAGTCCACTGTAATCATGATTGGTGTTTCCAACCATAGAGTTCCTCTATGAAAACATGCCAAAATATATTTGACACTCACATTTTCTTCATTCAACCACCCAAAATGCGACATGTTGATAAGCCCCAACAACCCAAGTTTATCCATCCCATGGCTATGGAATACACACAATTGGGTCACCTACAACTGAAGGAAGTGACTCATAGGGGTCATCTACTATGTCCTTCCACAATAACAAATCATGGTCCTCATACTTCATCTTTATCAATGCAGGGACAATTTCAATGGTGCACGTCATTCCTGCTGGTAGCGGTGACATTTTTGGCTGATACTTCTGATTTTTTTTTAGACACATAGGTTTCACACCAGGGTAGGTGGGATCAATGTACCTCAAAATATCCTTCATGGAAACCTTGGTGCGAACCACAAATTCCATAGCCCCAAAACTGGATGGCCCTGTCTGCACCGTTCCTTCCCCTTGTGCCCTGATAGAGGTTCGTGTCTATATTTTCTACGGCGGCATGGAGCCTGACTTCTGGCCCTTCTGCTTTCCTCTCGGGATCAGTGATGATCCAATCGGCATGCTCATGACTTCTTCAACAATGGTGGTTGTTTGAACTGGTGACTCTTGCTCACTCAAAATCTCCACAGTGTCGAGGTTGCTCGGTATGCCTCACCAATACACCTCACTGAGCTAACGCACCAGTCACGCACTCTTACTGTTGCTATGAACTCACACAACTTACTTATCTTTGTATCTCTCTCATCTTGGATTAGCATAGTGGTGTTTTCAACCTGCATCCCACACCTTCTTATATCATGTCGTTAATCTATCCTCATCATTACCGAATCACCCACATCCATCATGACCAAATACATCATTAACGACCTGAATTTTCCATCGATCTATCCCTCTAACGATCGAATCGACCATAAATGCACGTCACTTCAATGAATCCTGATAGTTAACTAGTCTTAACTATTTGTATTTATTTCTGATTTGACTAAATTGTAGCCCTTCAGCTATTGTGGTCTGGCTACCTAACTGTGCTAATGTCTCCTATTCTTGTGCAACCCCTTCCTTCTAGTGCGCCCTTCCATTTTCTATCTATCCTATATCTATTCTTTTTTTTTCATTGCGCAATGCCTCAGGCATTGCATAGTTATTTCTTTGTCTGATAGGGATTCAAGCAGCTGCCATTCACAAGCTTTGGCAACACCGCCCCATCTAACTGTGCAAATGAATTGCGCCCCCAGAGGTAATAGAATTAACAAGATAAGGTCCTAACTAGTGCATCTGTAACTTACTTGGATGCTTCAAGAAATTGTTGTCATAGAGCAACACTAAATATCTTTGCTGAAACTATTTTTTTTTATATGGCGATCGTGCCATGCCTTCTGTTGATCCTTCTCGATGCACTAATGGAATCCTGCAATAAAACGATCTTCTTTAAGTTGTATTAATTGCGTTGTGTGCTCTTCTAGCACGACTTCATCATCCATGCATGTCGCTACTGCAATTCCTATATTGGGGACGATGTAATCCATGGGCATGACTACCTCTTACTCGTATACCAATTTGAACGGTGTTTTCCCTGTCAATCTCTTACAAGTGGTGCGATACTCCCATAGCACAGCTGGAATCTTCGAATCCCAGTCATTTCGGTTAGAATTACATACCTTTGTAACCACATGCTCCAAGATTTTGTTGAATGATTTTATGGTCTTGTTTTCTTGTGGATGATATGGTGTACTTTTCTTTTGTTGTATATGCAGTTCCTCTGTTGGTGCTCCTACTGTGCGATTGAGAAAATGGATTCCTTGGTCACTCATCAATACTCTTAAACATCCAAACTGCATCACAATGTTATCAAATAGAAATATTGTTGCTATCGCAGCAGTGCAATCCACAACAGGGGTAGCCTCCACCCATATTGTCAAGTATTTGGTTGTTGTGACTATGTACCAATTCCTTCTCCGGGTAGGTTGATTGGACCCATGAAATACACAGCCCATTTATCAAAAGGTTGCAAAGTCACCCTTGGTACTAGTGGCATCTCATCTCATCGTGATGGCTTCCCAATGAGTTGACATACATGACAGCTCCATGCATAGTCTGTCACATTGTTATGTAGGTTGAGCCACCATAGCCCTACACGAAGCACCTTCCATGTAGTAGCACGACCCCTGTAGTGTCCACCAACAACACCTGCATGTGCTTCTTCCAAAATCTACTCCTGTTCATGTGGTAGGATGCATCATCTCAATATTTCATTTGATCCCATCTTATACAGATGTCCAGCAATTAACTGGTAATCAAAAGCTTTAACTACCAACTGTTTCTTTTGATTTGTGGAAATCTCTTCTGGGGAAAATCTTGTTGCCAAAAAATGAAGTATTGGAGCATAGTGGTCATCGGCCATGTCGACCCGAAATAGCTGTGCATCCGATAGTCCTCCTTCAATATTGATAGGTTCTTTGCCTATCTCGATTTTGGACAAGTGATCAGGGCCAACGTTCAACCAACCCAGCTTGACAATAATTTCAAAATTAAACTCCTGGAAGAGAAATAGCCAGCGGCATATCTTCCCCCCGAACACAGTCTTGTTGATCAGATACTTTAGCACCGAATGGTCAGTAAACATATTGAAGTGGCCTCCTAACAGGTAGTTCCTAAATTTATGTAGTGCATAGACCATTTCCAAACCTTCCTGCTCTGTGGTCATATAGTTCCTCTCGGAAAATGACAACTTACGACTAGAAAAAGCAGCCGGGTGATCCAAATCTCCTTCACCCAGCTGGGAAAGCACTACTCCTAATGCAACAAAAGATGAGTCCACATGGACATGGAACTCTTTGTTCCAATCTGGGAATACTAGTATATGCACTAAGTCCATATTGGCCTTCAGTGTGTCAAAACTTCCTTGGCGCTTTGGATTCCAATTAAATACAACATCTTTCTTCAACAGTTTCTCCATGAGGGCAGTGATCGCAGCATATCCTCTAATGAATTTACGATAGTACCCAGTGTGGCCCAATGTTGCCCGAAGCATCTTTACATTGGTCGATGGTGGAAAAATCAAAATGAACACTATCTTTGCAGGATCAACTAGTAATCCTTGCTTGCACACGATGTGTCCCAACAGCATCCCGAATGGTAAACAAAAAATGCACTTTTTTGAGTTCAACGCGATCTGATGCTGTCGACACCTTTCCAACATTAGTTAAAGGTTTGCCAAATGATATTTGATTAGAACATACATTGTCTAATCATCCATGTATACCTATAAGAACTTCTAAATGAAGTCTTTAAATGCTATGACAACAACTCGGGAAAATATTGCAAGGGCATTCTTCAACCCAAAAGGCATCACCATGTATTGGAAGCATCCCCACTTAGTGACAAAAGTAGTTTTTTGTCAATCCTCCTTAATGATTCTGATATGGTGATAACCAAATAATCCATCTATGAAAGTGTACATTTCTTAACCGCCTACTCCTTCAAGTACCTCATCGGTGAATGGGGTCGGAAATGGGTCATGCATATAGGCATCATTCAGTGTTTGTAAATCAACACAGATCCGAACTTCACTTATTTTATTATCTTGGACCACCATGGGACTGATCCATTCTGATTCTTCTACAGGCTCGATAATCCTGGCGTCTAACATCTGATCAAGTTCAGCCTTAACTATTTCTTTGTACAGCAAATTTAAGTGATATGGTCTCTGTTGCACCAATTTTGCATCTAGTTTTAATGGGATTTTCATCTCTCCTAGATCACCCAATATCCCTTTCATTCCTGAGAACTTAGATGGAAAGATATCCTGAAATTCATGTAGTAGGTCTGTTATTCTTGCCATGGTCTCCTCATTCCAATAGTCTCCAACACTTACAAATTTCAGGTTCTCTTATGTCCCAATGTTAACATTTTGGATATTCAAAGGCTGACTCATGGGATCAGTTGGTACATCTGATGCTGCAACATCCCTACTTCCTTCTGTCTCCAGGATATTCATATTTCGGATTTCATCATCACCTTTAGGTTCTCTAGACATGTTATATAATTCCATTATCGACTACAGGTGGCAATGCACATGTGGATCCACAAGGTATGCGACCGGTACAACTTTTAGGACAACGTCCAGAATAATTTGTAGTGCATTGTTAACATCTGGATTAGTATCTACAAAACTAAATGTATGCGCAAAGCAAACAGTAATATCCTCCCAAGTAGTTATTTCTCTGTGCAGCTATGCTGATATGTACCATGACCTTGGAATTTCATCCAGGGTGTGAATAAAGGCATGGACCCATTCATCCTTTGGTCACGATTCCCACAATATTTCGCATTCCATCAAATGACTGCTAGGGTCATTCTATCCATCATACCTCCTAGCGTGGTATGCCTCTGTATTTCCGAAGTGAACTGTCATCAAGTGTCGACACTCAACCCATCCAGTAATTGTCTTTTTGTGAGCTTCCCACCAGCGAGCTAGAGTAGCCTTCAGTGCTTCTTCCAGTGACAACAATCGTTGCGGTTCCGAGACCTTTTCTTCAAATTCCATTAAGAATGCAGAAAGTTTAGGCAGTCCTTCATAAATCAGTAATTCTACCATCTCAATTGCGGCATGGAGTAATGACTATGTGATTAATCCACACTTCCTAAAGGACACCTCATGCATTCAATTTTTCCAATTTTCCAGCACATCCTCAGAATCAGAAGACGTAGAAATAGCTATGTGCCAACCGAGTTCTTCATTAGCTGTGGGGTGAACATAATCTTTAGAAATATTTTAGGCATGATCCCACCCCTTGAAGAATTCATCTTTTACTAGTTCAATGTATTTTTGGCCTTCATCAGGGTCCATATGTGCGATGACTTGAATATCTTGGTTCTCGGAAGTCATCATCCGCTTTTTGAAGTTAATGACGACCATGCTATCATTGGCCCATACAACCCCTAGTAGAGTAGGGTAGGATAATTCACCATGAACAACTTCAATTACATCAAAATCAACATGAGTCCTCATACCTTCAACATCTACGACCAGGTTAGATACCCATCCGATTGGTTGCACCTTCGCTTGATTGGCTAATCGCAGCTACACCAGGGACCATCCCAATGTCAGCTACCCCATATTTTCCCATGTGCGTTTTGTTAAGATATTTACATCTGGCCCTAGATCTATAATGATTGAGGCGACTTCATAGTCTCCAATTTGAATATTCATACGCATCTCCTTTCCTGTCTTTTTCTTATGTAAAGAGTTCATCGCAGACTCCTTACTCGGGTGACGCAACAAATTTTCAATCTTAGCCAAAGCGTATGGGTCTCTTGCTAGCAATAAAAAAATCTCAAATAAGTGTTGCAAGGTACCATGATGTTGCGATGGTCCTGCCTCTAGCTTAGAATCAAAAGTGGGAGGAATTTCAATGATAGGTGACTTACCAAGATTTTTTTTGATCGCATCCCGTGTGTTGGTTGTGGAGCCTAATATTCCAGATCTAGAGATATTATTCAGTTGTGATTGTAACCTAGGGGCACTGTACACTCGTTCCCCCTGCCTTGGGGTTCGGGGGCAGAGGCCCCGAAATATTTTTTTTTTGGGATGTGTGTTGGCCAATAGTATTGCGGACCCATGGTATTGGGTTAACCCTAGAATTTTCCAATTGTATTTCCCCTATAAAAGAAAGCATTGTAAATCGATTAGGTATGGTATTGTATTGTATTGGAAGAGAGACTGTGAGAGCATGAAGAGGAAGTGCAGTGGTTTTGCTGCAGGGTGTATCCCTTCATCTTTCTAGACTGTAATAAAAGGACTGGCAAATTTCTTTGCGGACGTAGCCCATCGTTTGGGTGAACCACGTTATATCTGTGTCTCTCTGTAATGTTTTAATGTGTTTTGCATTTTGTTTATTAATTTAACTGTATATATGTTATTGCTCTGCGGTCCTGTTTTCTAACAATTGGTATCAGAGCCAAAAGGTCTATTTGGTTGGTAAACTCGCAGGAAAGAAGGGTTCCTAGTTCGAGTGGGAGAAATGGCAGAAGAAGGAAATTTTAGGGTCGAGAAATTTAACGACCAAAACTATCAATTATGGAAGATGCAAATGGAGGACTATCTGTACCAAAAGAATCTGTACCTGTCGTTGGACGGAAAATCAAAACAGTCGGCGGCTATGAAGGATGAAGAATGGGAGGTTCTTGATAGAAAGGCACTAGGAACAATATAGCTGTGCCTGGATTCGTCGGTGGCCTTCGATATTTTGAAAGAAAAAACAACAAAGGGTGTGATGAGCGCATTGAGTAAGATCTACGAAAAACCCTCAGCTTCTAACAAGGTATTTTTAATGAAGCGTTTATTTAATATGAAGATGTTGGAAGGTGGATCTATTGCTGACCATTTAAATGAGTTTAATACACTTACCAATCAGTTAAGTTCTGTAAAAGTGAACTTTGATGATGAGGTTAGGGATCTTCTAATCTTGTGCTCATTGCTAGAAAGCTGGAATAGCTTGGTCATGGCTGTAAGTAAGTCTGTCCCTAGTTCAAACACTCTTAAGTTTGATGATGTTGTTGGTCTTATTCTTAGCAAGGAAATGTGAAGAAAAAGCACAGGTGAGACATCAGGTAATGCGTTGACCATGGAGAGCAGAGGGAGACAAAACAAGAGAGGAAGGATCCCAGGAAATCACGGCAAGTCTAAAAAGGGAAGATCCAAGTCTAGATTCAAAAAAATAGAGTGCTGGAACTGTGGTAAGAAAGGACACCTAAAGAAATACTGCAGAGCACCAAAGAAGAAAGGTGAGAGGCAGCAAGAGACTACCCAGGAAGCTAATGTAGCAGGTGATGTGTTACAAGATGCTTTGATTCTTTCATTAGATAATACTAGTGATTACTGGGTAGTATATTCAGGGGCTTCATGTCATGCTACACCCCATAGGAAATTCTTTTATGATTATGTTCAAGGTGATTTTGGGCATGTGTTATTGGGGGATGATGAACCATGTAAAATTGTTGGAAAGGGTAAGGTACAAATTAAGCTAAATAATGGAAATGATTGGTTGCTAAAGGATGTAAGGCACATTCCTGCTATGAAAAGAAATCTGATCTCAATAGGGCAGTTGGGAGATGGCAGCTGTTTGTCTACGTTTGGAGAAACGTGGTGGAAGGTCACTAAAGGATCAATAGTAATTGCAAAAGGAGATAGGATAGGTACATTATATTTATGTACTCATAATACTGATTATTCTATTTATGTAGCTTCCACAGAAATAGGTGCAGCATTGTGGCATCATAGGCTTGGCCACATGAGTGAGAAGGGGATGCAGATTCTCCACTCAAGGAAACTACTTCCAGATCTCAAGTAGGTAAGTTTAGAATTTTGTGAGAACTATGTTTATGGAAAACATAAGAGAGTTATATTTCTCATGGTTGGGAAACAAAAGAAGAGAGAAAAGTTACAGCTTGTCCATACAGATGCATGGGGACCAGCTCAGGTACAATCTCTTGGTGGCTCTCGTTATTATGTTACTTTTATTGATGATGCAACTAGAAAAACTTGGGTTTATTGCATTAGACAGAAATCTGATGTGTTTGATACTTTTAAGAAGTGGAAAGCATTGGCCTGAGAATGAGATAGGAAAAAGGTTGAAATGTCTCAGATCTGATAATGGAGGCGAGTACTACAGCAATGAGTTTGACAGTTACTGTTCACAAAATGGGATTCACAGAGAGAAGACAGTCCCTGGAACACCCCAAGAAAATGGTGTGTTAGAAAGGATGAACAAAACGATCATGGAGCATGCAAGGTGTATGAGATTGCATGCAGGGTTGCCCTTACAGTTTTGGGCTGATGCTGTAAACATTATTGTTTATTTAATAAACAGAGGGCCTTCAAGCGCTTTGGATGGTGGCATTCTAGAGGAGGCATGGACAGGTAAACAGGTAAAATACTCATTTCTAAGAACTTTTGGTTGTGAAGAATTTGTCCATATTGATAAAGATGATATAACAAAGCTTGAGGCTAAATCCAAGAAATGTACCTTTATCGGATATGGGGTTCATGATTTTGGTTATTGCTTATGGGATCTTAAAAATCGCAAAATCATTAGGAGTAGAGATGTAGTATTCAATGAAAAGGTCATGTACAAAGATCAGTTGCAGGGAAAGAAAGAAGAAAAGGAAAACATAGAGTACACAGTGCTTGATGAAATCAAAGAAAATGAAGTTCCAAAAGCCCCAGAAAATCAAGAGTAGCAGCAGGTACCTGAAACTCCTGCAACTGTAAGAAAGTATACCAAGTTAAGTAGACCCCCTAAACGATTCTCTCCTTCACTGTATTATTTATTGATGACTGATTCTGGTGAACCAGAATGTTTTGAAGAAGCAATGCAGGTAGAAACTAGAAAGAATTGGGAGCAAGGCATGGATGAGGAGATTGACTCATTGGTAAGAAACCAGACTTGGGATCTGGTTAAGTTTCCTGCAGAAAAAAGGGTATTGCAGAATAAATGGGTTTACAGGTTGAAGGAAGAAGATGGAGGAAAGAAGCGGTACAAGGCTAGACTTGTTGTAAAGGGGTTTGCACAAAAGAAAGGTATATACTTTGATGAAATATTTTCTCCTATTGTTAAAATGACTTCAATTAGAACTATTTTAAGTCTAGTGGCAGTAGAATATTTGCATCTTGAACAATTAGATGTAAAAACGGCCTTTCGCCATGGGGATTTGGAGGAAGAGATTTATATGCAGCAGCCGCAAGGGTATGAGGTCAAAGGGAAGGAGAATTTGGTTTGCAGGTTGAAGAAGAGCTTGTATGGCCTGAAGCAAGCTCCAAGGCAGTGGTATTTAAAATTTGATAAGTTTATGACAGAACAAGGTTATGATAGATGTCATTCTGACCACTGTTTTTATTTCAAGAGGCTAGATAATGGAAGATATATTATCTTGTTATTGTATGTGGATGACATGCTTGTTGCAGGGTATAACATGCAAGATATAAATGTGCTCAAAACAAAACTAGCTAAATCATTTATGATTAAGGATTTGGGTGCTGCAAAGCAAATCCTTGGTATGAGAATAACAAGAGACATGAAAAATCGCAAATTGACATTGTCTCAAGGTGAGTACATAGAAAAGGTGTTGCAGAGGTTTAGAATGTAGAATGCAAAACTAGTCAGCACACCTTTGGAAAGCCATTTCAAACTAAGCAAGCATATGTGTCCAGAGGCACAGGAAGAGATAGATTACATGTCCAAGATTCCCTATCCATCAGCAGTTGGGAGCTTGATGTATGCCATGGTGTGCACAAGACCAGATATTGCACATGCAGTGGGAGTTGTGAGCAGGTATATGAATAATCCAGGTAAAGAGCATTGGAAAGTAGTACAGTTTATTCTCATGTATTTGAGAGGTACCACTTCTCATGCATTATGTTTTGGAGGTTCAAAAAATGTTCTACAGGGATATGTTGATGCAGATATGGCTGGTGATAAAGACAGCAAGAGGAGCACCACAGGGTATGTGTTCACTGTAGGTGGAACAATAGTAAGTTGGATTTCAAAACTGCAACAGGTTGTTGCACTTTCAACAATGGAAGCAGATTATTTTGCTGCTACAGAGGCTAGTAAGGAGATGATTTGGTTGCAGAGGTTCATGGAAGAATTGGGTAAGAAACAGCAAAATAGTAGGCTGTACAGTGACAACCAGAGTGCCATTCATCTTACAAATAAATCAACCTTTCATTCGAGGACTAAACATATACAACTCAAGTACCACTTCATAATATCTGTTCTAGATGAAGAACTATTAAAACTGGAAAAAATTCACACTAGCCAGAATCTTGTAGACATCTTGACAAAGGGAGTAACCAGAGAGAAACTAAGTTCCTACTCGGTTTCTATTGGCCGTAAAGCATGAAGGTGAAAAGAAGAAATTTTCCAAGTCTAAGGTCCAAAACATAGTCCAGCAAGTGCAGTAGCAGTGGAGTTGCTGTGATTAGTCTCCAAGTAGGAAATTGTTGGTTGTGGAGCCTAATCTTCCAGATCCAGAGATATTATTCAGTTGCAATTGTAACCCAGGAGTACTATACACTCATTCCCCCTCCATTGGGGTTTGGGGTAGCACCTCGAAAAAGGGGGTTTGAGGGCGAAGCTCCCGAAAAAAAAAATTTGGGATGTATGTTGGCCAACAGTATTGCGGACCCATGGTATTGGGTTAACCCTAGAATTTTCCCATTGTATTTTCCCTATAAAAGAAAGGATTGTAAATCAACTGGGTATGGTATTGTATTGTATTGGAAGAGAGACTGTGAGAGCGTGAAGAGGAAGTGCAGCGGTTTTGCTGCAGGGTGCATCCCTTCATCTTTCTGGACTATAATAAAAGGACTAGAAAATTTCTTTGTGGACGTAGCCCATCGTTTGGGTGAACTAGGTTATATCTGTGTCTCTCTGTAATGTTTTAATGTGTTTTGCATCTTGTTTATTAATTTAACTGTATATCTGTTATTGCTTTGCGGTCCTTTTTTCTAACACCGTACTCCAAAAATGACTCCTTTTCAGTCGCAACATTAAACGATGCTTTCTTCTATCTAGCCAGTCGAATCTGCGGGTAGGGCCCATCCTCTCCCATGGTGGCTCCTGTGCGGGTGACAATGACAACGTCAACATCCATTTTTCTAGGCTCTATTGAGATCGTCACTATCATCAACCCTTGATTCTGGTGCATTGGGAGATTATGAGTCAATAGTAGATTCTGGTTCAATGAGGGGTTCATAGGTTGGTTCACTGTCTGGTTCTAGATTGTAACATGATTTTGGGTTGGAAACTAGTTCTGATTTTGCAGCTAATTTTGATTCTAGACCTGGTTCGAGCTCTACAACTGAAGGGCATTCCTAGCCTACCATCTTGTGATTGACTGTGGGTAGTTTTCGAGCGTGTGATCGATCGCTGTGTAATATGTACATGACCATTGAAAGTGTGGGAAATATCTCTGATAGTGCCGAAATACTGCACAATTGTAACACTGGACTAATCCGTGATCTCTTCCTCCTCCTCGTCCAAAGCCTCCTCCTCTTCCTTGGAATCCTCCCTGTTGCTGAGCCACCTATTATGGCATGGGATTCAGCTGCTACTGAACATACCGTGAAGCTTGAACATACTGCGGTTGTGGCTAATGCATCGTTATTTTATTGTAGTGCGGCTACGACAAATATTGCAGTTGTGGTGTGAACTATGGCTACGTTTTCGATGGTATAAATTGCATCTTCGACAGTGGTGTATACTATGGTTGATTATTTATCATCTGAGGCTGCATCTGTAGCTGCTAGACTGTATGATGATATTTTCCCTTCACAAAATTTGAATCATTAGTTCTCTCATGCAGCAGATCATATGGCCGATAGTCTTTGTCTTCATGTCCCACCGATTTACAAAAAGAACAATATAAGTTAGCTGGTTTCGACACCATTTTTTGCATGTAGCTACACTCTTCATGTTGGTGCCCATAAACTTGACATATGCGACACCATGGTACACTGCCACAACTTAATGGGTTTGGAGCTCCTGAAACTATATAATTTTAGAAACTGGGGCAGTTATCTTTGGTGTGTCTATCTATGTGACACCAAGTGCACAAAATATCGACGTGATATTCCTTCACCTTCTTGGTGTTTTGTAGCTACAACATTATTTTTTCCAGTTGCGCCAGGATTTGATTCATGCCAACTGCATTCTCTCCACTCTGTGTTGCAATATTCTGCTGTATCAGTGGTTGCCATATATGATGTACCAAGGATGCAATCAACCACTCTTTGTGCTAAAAATCACTCATCTTAAAGCTGACACGTGCCATCGATGTCTTGAATCTTTGGTCGAAGTCCCAAACAGTCTCATTGGGAAACTGCTTAATCTCTTTCAAATCAGTAATGTATTGAGCCTCAGACTTAAGCTTCTGAAATTCTTCGATCAGTCCCTACCAAAATTCATCCATTATTTTCACAAGTGCCCCCATATGAACTTGAATGAATTTCATGAACCAACCTAGCACACGACCCCACAGGGTAGTTGTATGACAAACCTTTCTTGATATCATCATCGATGGCCTATCGAAAAGTCCACACTGCCTCACAGAGGAACCAGTATTGCTCGGGATAATCAGTCTCATTCCCATGGAATAAAGGTAACTTAGCATTGTATCCCGCTATCCTCTAACTTCTTCCTACTAACATTGATCTACTACTAGAATGATGTTAACACATCGAGCAAGCCGACGTAGAGTTTGTGTTACTTCCTGAGTTTGAAGTGGTGCACAGAGGTGTGGGCAAGTTGCTGCTAGGGTTTGATCTTGTAGTTATCTTGGGCATAGTCTGGGTCTGGTCGTCCTCTTCGTCACTATAGGGTCACTTTGTCTCATGTGGTTGTCCTTCACAGTTTTACATTTTGATCGCAACAGGACCTTCCTCTATCCTCTACCTCTTCTCATGTCGAAACTTTGCTCTTCCCCTTATACAACCACTTTATTCCTTAGCTTCCATCACAGCCTCGTTGAAACTTGCACCCATCTACCCATTATCTTCCCATTTGTATCCCCCCTTTATTTGTAGTATGTAGCACCTCCGCACACCATGGTTTGACTACTCTAGGTGCATCTTCAGTATGCCCTTTTTGCAGACAAGCATTTTAATTGACAGCTATAGAGATAATAAGAACGTGCCTCTGGGCCCGTTGAAAATTTATCTCTCCACTTCACTGTAAGACTTAGTAGTGTGGAATGTGAACTCCATAATGTATACTTCTATGAGACTATCTAGCCATACCTCAATAGCTCACGACACTCTGTTGTCATTTTCTTGCAATTCCTGGATCAATTCAAGGGTCCAGGATGTTGGTTCTCCTCCTTGGAAATTTGTCTTCTTGTATGTAAACTATGCCAACCACTCGTACAGTATAATGGGAAACTCACATAAGAAATACTCATGAGGACTGTCATGTATGTAGTTCACTAACCACTTATTTTTGGTCAATCCAGATTCTTATTTTTTCTTGAGCAAATTCTTGCATCTTCTAGTCAAACCAATCTTAGATTTTTGGTCGCGTTGGATGCCACATCCCCTCCTCTCAGGCACAACAAGGTCCCGACAATGGAACCATTTGTTGGCTTAAACCTAAACCAACAAAACCCAGTCAATAGGGGTCCCACTCTGTCGACACTCAACTCACCACGATATCCCTAAGCATTGATCCAGACAAGTTTTACCCCATCCAGAAACACCCATAGAACGGATGAGGTCTCACTCAATATGTTTGAGGGAGGGCTGATGGAACTAAGTTTCCGTAGTATAGAAGAGGGTTAGGGAATAGATGGTTTATTAGCTTAACAACCAGATCAGATCAACTATTCTAACAAAACCATTCATTATTGTGCATCATTCATTCATAACTGTAACAGATCTAGATCAACAAACATGATATTATTCATAAACTATAAAACATCGCATCATACATCCATAATTCATATTCACTTAGCATTCATCATCAGGTTTGCATGAATAGAAATATAGATAAGGACAAAAGAAGATAATAACAATTTATATCAACATCCATCTTATCATATTAATTCTGTGCAATCACCCATAGATCAAAACATATGACAATTCATCTCAGACAAATAACAACTTGTTCTCTATGCATGGATCAATATATTTATTAATCGATATATCATTCAAAATTATTATTTCTATATATAGGCTTGCGCCTTTACATTCATGATCCACTTCTAACTAACTCCTAACTGATTTAACTGACTAATGACCAATATCCACAAAATTGGTCAACAACTACAAAAAGTGACACAAAATAATCAAAATTAGTCTATCTTCTGCCTATCGCGCTATCTTTGTCTTGCGTGGTGTCTTCTAAGCTTGTGCAACATTGTGGATGTTGCATAACTTACCCCAAGCCCTTTCCAACAATCATCTAAATTCCTATAATTTAAATTTACCTTTGGGTTACCAATAAGGGGAAAATGTAGATCCTCCTCTTTCTGAAATTCTTACAAGAATTCTTTTCTAGGCATCAACAAAATGTTTGATCCTGAACCTTCCCGAACTACTTCATCTTCCAAGGGTGACAGAGTATGTCTCTTCCCATCCTTCTCCATAGAATAATTATTTTTTATGCAATCATGAACAACTTTCCTGTCATACTGCCATGGACTCCCTAAGAGTATATGGCACACATCCATAGGCATTATGTCACATAATATTTCATCTTTGTAAGTACCAATCTAGAATTCTGCATTACACTACCATTCACCAAGAGTTGATGTCCTTTATGCAACCAAGAAACTTTGTAGGTAGTGGGATGCTTCATCCTCTTTAATCCCATCTTCTCTACCATCTCAGTGGAAAACAAATTATTTGTACTACCATTGTTAATAACCATTTTACAACACTTACCTTGTGAATTACACCTTGTTCTGAACAAACTTTTCCTTTGAGCTAGTTCATGTACTCGTTTCTCTATTTTTACTAAGACTCTCTTCAACATAAGAGACTCTCCTTCCTCTATTGGAATATATTAAACCCACCCACAACTTAGGATAAAATAATTAATCATTATTTGATTACTTATTCACCCACTAGCTTAATTAGTTGGCTTCCACTTGCACCTTAAAGTCAATACATGCCATCTATATCCTAGGAATGATTTATTTCCAATTCTGGGTTGATCTTAACCACCTTTTGACCATCCAGAATTAGTATACATGACTTTATAGCAGATTCTGCTTTATTATGTTTTTTCTACTTTTCTTGCTTTTCTATCGATAAGATAAAAGCTAGTCAACTAGGAAAGTGGGAGCTTTTGTTTCCAACCCATCCTCCATTAGTTTTTCTCCATTTTATAGGATTAGCATTTTTTCCATCTCCTTGACAACTCACTCATGATTTTTCCAAATCATGAGGTCCTTGATATATTTGGGAAGTGCTTTAGCCACCTATGGGGGTTTGTTATATTTTGGTAAGTAAGCCTTTTTGAGATTTATGAGTTTTTTCCATACAATTCAATTTTCCTATGAGGGATGTACCATTTATGTACACTATTATTCATCATTATTCAATGGAAGGATACACACCAATATTCATCTCTTCATTCATGTGATTCAGTCTCTTTTCTTCTCTCTATTTTTCTTGTGTATGCTTGTGAGAATTCTTAGTAGCAAGATCTATTTCATGTGCTTCATCTTAGCATCATTTCTCATAGCATTGATCTATTATTTCTACATGGTATCAAATCTACAAGGTTGATCAAGTTCTACAGAGTTGAGGAGCGCTTCCAGTCTCCTATCCCTCTTTCTCTTAATTTTTGGGTGTGAAATAATTTGTCTTCATTTCTGTACTCTTTGGAAAGGAGTATGCACAGATCTCTTTTCCATCTTAGATTATGTTTGTAGATCAGAGTTTTATAGCAGCAAGAAGCATTCAGAAAATACTCCTACTTCATCAGTTGATGAGATATAAGGAGTCTCTCATCTTCCTTCTTGCAAGTTCTACACTCCAGCGCATGATCATGGAGTTCATGATTTATTCAGCAAGTCCTTCATCTAGAAGCAGTTCATTGATGTAATTCTAACTTCAGAATGTATTCACTTCTATTTATTATATATTGTAACCCGATGTTTATTCCATGATGTATTTGTAATGTACTTAAGTCATGTCATGCCCCAATGTTCCTATCGGGAGTTTCTATAATGTAAACAAGTCATGTCAAGTCAAGGTGGGTAACCCTCCTATTGTCTAAGGGTTAAAGTCCCCACAGTTCTGGGGCACTAGGGTTATTAGACTCACCTAGTGAATTCAGCCCTGGTTGGGTTTATTCAAGTTGGAAATTAGTATAAATAGAGATCTAGCCTCTCTATTTATCACACACTCACTCACAATCATTTGTAGTGCATAGTTGAGGAAGAGGAAGACACTGGGTCAAGGAAGAAAGAAAGTTACTGCTATTGGGAGATCATCTTATTGTTTTGGGTTTTACTTTTAGTGCTGATTATATCTCTGAGGAATTTGTGGGGTTTTCTCCATTTATGGTTTCCCCGAGGAAAAACACTGTGTTCATTGTCTCTTGTGTTTGATTGCTGTGCTTGTTGTTCTCTTAGTTAAAGATCCTAATATAATGCTAGCTTAATGTTAAAAATCTAACATGGTATCAGAGCTAACCTGAGAAGAAGACACTGTGCAGCTGCGGGAACTAGGGCTTCCTACTTTGTGGATCTCTCTCCACATATTTTCAGCAAAAGAAGGTTGGAATAACTCTCCTCCTTAGGGCGCATCTTTTTGTCGAAGCAAAATCCAATTCTGAGGTTTTTTAGTTTTGGACCCAACACTCCTGCCAGAAATTAGGGATTTTCACAGAAGTTGAATTTTTCAGTGAGCCTAGGCCTGGATTGATATCCTCCTCAAAATCGAAGTTAGGGATCAAGATCAAAGCATTTGGTTGGACAGAACTCCGAAAAAGCAAAACCCTAATCTGCTCCTGAACCAGCACTGCAAAATTTCAGCTCCAAATCCAGATCCGACATCTTGACCTGGTAAGATCTAAATCTTTTGTATTTCCATTTGAGGTTCTCAGTTAAGATGTCTCATCATACCAAGATGGTGAAAATCTTGAGGGAGCTGATAACTTTCGAGCCTAGAATTATAGGATCTCCCTAGTCCTGGAAGAAAATGAGTTGGACTCCTATATCAGTGAGGAGGCTCCAATTCTAGAGGGAGATGAGGCCAAGGCATTACATAATAAGAAATTGGTTATGGAAAAGAGGATCATTTCTGATTCAATCAAGGATCATCTCATACCACAGGTGTCCTCCTTGAAGACACCTAAAGCTATGTTTGATGCCCTAACCAAACTGTTTGAAGGGAAGAACATCAATCGGAAGATGACTCTAAGGAACCAGTTGAAGAATTTAAAGATTTAGAATGAGGAGACCATCCAGTCATACTTCACAAGGGTCTCCCAGATCAAAGAATAGCTGGAACCAGTAGATGAAGAAGTGGAGAATGCAAAAATTGTGATGACAACCTTGAATGGTCTCCCTAGGTCATGGGATTCTTTCATCCAAGGAATCTGTGCTAGGAAAAAGTTATTCAAGTTCAGTAGACTGTGGGAAGAATGTTCTCAAGAAGAAGCTCAGATAGCAGCTCGAGAAGAAAATATGGGAAGGGAACATCAATCTCTCACAGTACACTCTAGGAAAGGAATAAGGAAAAATCATCATCACCAAGGTAAGCATTCTCATCAAAAAAATAATCCTGTAAGAAGGGATCCATCCAAACTCAGATGTTATACATGCGATGAAATAGGACACTTTGCTAGAAATTGTCCCATGAATAAGAATGGATCCAAGAAGAAGAAGAAGAACTCCAAAAGAAGACATCATGCTCACACTACTAAAGATAGTGATCCTCCCATGGAGAAAGTAAAACAAGAAAGTGCAGACTCTTCAAGTGAAGAAGAATATGTTCTGATCTCTGCTCTCACAGGAACTGTCATTCATGGAAGCAAAGATTGGCTTATTGGAAGTGGGGATTCCAAACACATGACAGGTTTCAAGGAATCCTTTGAGAAACTATCCGAACATAATTCACCCCTTAAGGTGAAACTTGGGAATGACTACCAATATCCCATAAAAGGTAGTGGTGAATCCTCCTACAAGCTAGACTCTGGAAAGTCTATGAAAATGAAGGATGTCTTGTTTGTACGAGGACTAAAGAAGAATCTTCTATCCATATCGGCACTGGATGCAAAATGCATGAGGGTTGCATTTGTAGATGGCCAAGTCCTCATGTGGCTAGGAGGAAAGACTATTGACGATGCAATAGTAATTGGAGAACAAGGAGGAGGATTATACGAATTGAAGGGCCATCTAGAAAAAGCTTTGGTCCATGACACAGTAGAGCCAAATGGACTTTGGCACAGAAGGCTTCCACATGTGCATTACAGAGCACTACCACTTACAAGCAAAGCTATTGAAGGTCTTCCATAAATTCAAGCAAAACATGAAGGGGTATGCAAAGGATGTGTGAAAGGAAAGAATACAAAGAAGACATTTCCAAGTAGCAAGAGCAAGGAAAAAGGAATCTTGGAAATCATCCACTCTGTTGTATGCGGACCAATTTAATAAAGTTCTCTAAGCGGGTATGTATATTATGTTTCTTTCATTGATGACTTTTCTAAGAAGACATGGATTTACTTCATGAAGAACAAAGATGAAGTTTTCAGAAAATTCAAGGAATTCAAAGCCTTGATTGAGAACCACATAGAAAAGAAGATCAAGACCTTTCGATCAGATAATGGAGAAAAATTCACATCAAATGAATGCAAAGACTTATGCAAACAATCAGGGATTAAGAGGGAGTTGTCCACTCCATATAATCCACAACAGAATGGGGTTGTAGAAAGGAAGAATAGAACTATCATGGAAGCTGCAAGAGCAATGATTCATGATGAGGATCTTCCCATGCATCTATGGGCAGAAGCTGCAAGAACAGTGATGTATGTACAGAACCGTACTCCACACAGAGTACTCGAGAACAAGACACCTAAAGAAGTATTTTCCAGCAAGAAACCAGAAGTCATCCATCTCAGAATATTCAGTTGTCCAGTGTACATACACATTCCAAAAGAGAAGAGAACAAAGTTAGATCCTTCAAGAAAGAAGGGTATATTTGTGGGATACTCTGAAATCTCAAAGGCTTACAGAATATATTTCCCAGTATTCAAGAAGATCGACATCAGCAAGGATGTGACATTTGATGAAGACTCAGCTTACAACAAATCCAGAAAGAAACCTGCTGAAGAACTTGAAGAAGCTGAAGCACCCAGAGTTCATGATACAACCATGAACAAAGAAATTCAAGAAGAAGATCAAGAATTTGAAGAACCACAAGAATATGTAGATCCACCTCAGGAGAAGAATCCTCATAAGAGGAAACCTGCTTGGGTATGAGAAGCTATCCAAGGTGTGGAAAGATATGGGTCTCCATAAGAGAATCACAGAGAAAGAAAGAGAACCGGATCCTGCTCCAGATATGTAGCTTTACTATGTGACTTTATCAATAAAAAACCTTCCAATTATGAAGAAGCAACAAAACAGAAAGAATGGAAGGATGTTATGATCAAAGAATATCAATCAATCATGAAGAACGATGTTTGGGATGTTGTCCCAAGACCAAAAGGGAAGTCGATTGTAACTTCCAAATGTATCTACAAGATCAAGCATGCTGTAGATGGTAGCATAGAGAAATATAAGGAAAAATTCGTGGTTCGTGGTTTCTCACAGAAAGAAGGAATATATTATGAAGAAACCTTTGCACCTGTAGCCAGATACACTTCCATCATATCAGTACTTGCTCTGGCTGCAGTAATGAAATGGAAGATACACCAAATGGATGTCAAGACTACTTTCTTGAATGGTGTAGTGGAAGAGGAAGTGTATGTAGAGAAACCACTTGGTTTTGAGTCTCATGTGTGTAGATTGAAGAAATCCCTGTACGGTTTGAAACAGGCACCCAAGACATGGTACGACAGAATTGACAACTTTCTATCCAGTTTGGGCTTTACTAAGAGTAAAGTAGATTCCAACCTTTACTACAAGGTTGAATATGGAAACCCAGTGATGATCCTACTATATGTAGATGATCTATTTGTAATAGGTGTGGATGGGTTGATTGCTGATACGAAGAGAAAGCTTGCTTTTGAGTTCGAAATGAAGGACTTGGGTATGCTGCAGTATTTTCTAGGTATTGAGGTGTGGCAGAATGTGGATGGAATCTCTCTTGGACAAGGGAAGTATGCAGTAGAGATCCTGAAGAGGTTCGGGATGATGGAATACAAGGCCATGACCACACCTATGGCATCGAACCTAAAGCTATTGAGTGATGCTTCATCAAAAGCGGTTGATGCTATGATGTATCGTCAGATGATTGGGTCCTTGATGTACCTAATGAACACGAGACCAGATATTTTCTTTGTTGTGAACACCTTGAGCCAGTTCTTGACAGATCCGAGACATGTTGACTTTATTGCTACAAAGCATATTCTGAGGTACCTGAGGGGTACAATTGATTATGGGCTCAAGTATGAGGTGAATCAAAAGATTAACCTAGAGGGTTATGTTGATTCAGATTGGGCAAGTAGTGCCATCTATAGGAAGAGCACTTCAAGGTGTTGCTTCAGTATGGGATCAGGTGTGATCTCTTGGTTTAGCATGAAGAAATCCTATGTGGCACTGAGTACAGCTGAAGTAGAGTATGTCGTAACTTGTTCAGCTAGTTGTGAGGCAGTATGGCTGCGGAAGCTACTGTCTGATTTATTTGATCTCTAGATGGATGCTACTTGTATACATTGTGACAACCAGAGTTGCGTGAAGTTGTCAAAGAATCCAGTGTTCCACGACAAGTCGAAGCATATCGAGATCAAGTATCACTATATCAGGGATATGGTGTAGAGGGGAGCAGTGAAGATCCAGTATCTTGTGACAAATGAATAGATAGTTGATGTGTTGACAAAGCCATTGGCTAGGGTGAAGTTGGAGTACTTCAGGGAGAAGCTTGGTGTTCTCCATATCGAGGTTCCCTCCAAGGGGAGATGATGAGACTTAGAGCCATTCTGACATGGTGAGAGGATCGGTTCCTTCCATGGTTAGATGTAAGGGCTAATCCATTCTATCATGGTGAGAGGATTGGTTCCTTCCATGTCAAATGTGAGTGCTGAGCCATTCTGATGTGACTGTAGGATTGGTTCCTACATGATCAGAAGTAAGCATTGAATGCCATTCTTGGAATGGAGGCACCTAGTCAGTTACCAGGAAAGCTCAGTCTGGGACTGAGGGCCATTTTGATATGACTGTAGGATTGGTTCGTATAATATTAGATGTGAGTGCAGAGACCTTCTGACATTGGTTTGCAGATGTAAGTGCAAAGCCCTTTCGGCATGAAGGATTGGTTCCTTGCATGGTCGAATATAAGTCCTGAGCCTTTCTGACATTGGTTGTTAAATGTAAGTGCAGAACCTTTCGACATGGAGGATTGGTTCCTCGCATGGCCGAGTGTAAGTGCTGAGCCTTTCCAACATTGGTTGACGGATGTGAGTGCTGGGCCTTTTTGACAGGGTTGTGGGAGGTGTTCCCACATGGTCAGATGTGAGTGCTAGCGTGCATTTTTGATATGATTATAGGATTGGTTCCTACATGATCAGATATAAGTGTTGGGTGGGCCATTCTGACTTAGGGTCAGATATAAGTGCTGGAAGAAGACCTACATGGAAGCTAGGCCTACAACCAACATGTAAAAGGGATGGCTCTGTAGAACTTCCTGTGATGAGAAGAATCATGAGATAGCACCCATGATGATCCAGTGATGATGATCTAACAGTGATGATCCAGATTGAGGGATGATCTAGATCCAGTGATGATGCTCCAGAGATGATCCAGATCAAGGGATGATCCAAATCCAGTGATGATGATCCAGATCAAGTGATGATCCAGATCTAGATAAAGATGACTTGAAGATGGAGATGAATTGAAGGTGAAGATGATGAGGACTCGATGATGATCCAAATGATACAGAGAATAAGACTTGTGTTGATAAATTGTGTCGAGAGAATACCTTCCTAGTTAAGAGGGAGTGTTGATGTAATTGTAACTTCGGATTGTNTTTTCAGGTATTTCTTGTTTTTGGGGTAGCGGGGTCCGTCAAAAGTATGCCGAGTGGGTACTCATTGGATGCGGAATTTAATTCCACATCCAACGAGCTTTGTCGATCGAAATTTGAGTAAAAACACAAGTAGATATGTCAAAAATACAAACAAAAAAGTAGTTTTTTTCTTTTCTTCCTCCAAAATTAATAAATATTATTTTATTATTTTAACTATTATTTTATTAATTCATTTTAGGAGGCCCATTTTGAGTTGAAATTTCCTCTAATGATTCACTTGTATTTCTTATGTATTTTAACCCGATGTTTATTCTAGGATGTATTTGTAATGTACTTGAATCATGTCATGCCCCGATGTTCCTATCAGGAGTTTCTATAATGTAAACAAGTCATGTCAAGTCAAGGTGGGTAGCCCTCCTATTGTCTAAGGGTTAAATCCCCCGCAATTCCGAGGCACTAGGGTTATTAGACTCACCTAGTGAAGTCAGCCCTAGTTGGGTTTAGTCAAGTCAAGAATTAGTATAAATAGAGAGCTATCCTCTCTATTTATCACACACTCACTCACACTCAGTTGTAGTGCATATATGAGGAAGAGGAAGACACTGGGGCAAGGAAGAAAGAAGGTTACTATTGTCGGGAGATCATCTTACTGTTTTGGGTTTTACTTTTGGTGTTGATTCTATCTTTGAGGAAGTTGTGGGGTTTTCTCCATTTATGGTTTCCCCGAGGAAAAACACTATGTTCATTGTCTCTTGTGTTTGATTGTTGTGCTTGTTGTTCTCTCAGTTAAAGATCCTAATATAATGCTAGCTTAATGTTAAAAATCTAACACAGTTCAGTCAGCTCGTTAAAGTGAAGCTGAAGATATTTTGAAGACATATTTCAAATTTTGTGCCTTGTCCTATCTTGAGGGAGGATTTTCCCCATGTGGTTTTGCCTCTTTCCTCACTTTTTTGGACATAATAATTGTTAAAGGGTGACCATAGCCTTGTTGCTGGGCCCTATATGCATCTATATGCATCTATATTTTTTGTCATACCATCATAAAGTCATACTTATAGGGGGGTGTTGGAATATATTAAACCCACTCACAACTTAGGATAAAATAATTAATCATTATTTGATTAATTATTCACCCACTAGCTTAATTAGTTGGCATTCACTTGCACCTTAAAGTCAATACATGCCATATATATCCTAGGAATGATTTATTTCCAATTCTGGGTTGATCTTGACCACCTTTTGACCATCCATAATTAGTATACAGGACTTTACATCAGATTCTGCTTTATTCTACTTTTTCTGCTTTTCCTGCTTTTCTATGGATAAGATAAAAGCTAGTCAACTAGGAAAGTGGGAGCTTTTGTTTCCAACCCATCCTCCATTAGTTTTTCTCCATTTTATAGGATTAACATATTATTTCTATCTCTTTAACAAATCACTCATGCTTTTTCCAACTTGTGAGTTCCTTGATATATTTGGGAAGTGCTTTAGCCACCTATGGGGGTTTGCTATATTTTGGTAAGTCAACCTTTTTGAGCTTTATGAGTTGTTTCCATACAATTCAATTTTCCTATGGGGGATGTACTATTTATTTACACTATTATTCATCATTATTCAATGGAAGGATACACACCAATATTCATTTCTTCATTCATGTGATTCAGTCTCTTTTCTTCTCTCTATTTTTCCTGTGTATGCTTGTGAGAATTCTTAGTAGCAAGATCTATTTCCTGTGCTTCTTCTTAGCATCATTTCTCATATCAATGATATATTATTTATACATCCTCTATAGGTTTATTCATCTATGTTTCTTCTTTTGAATCTTCTTGAGCCTCTGCAACATTCACATTTCCCTGATTTGAAGACTGATTTCTTGGACAATTCCAAGACAGATGTCCAATCTCTCTACACGCATAAAATTTTACCTCTCTTTGTCTGCCTCTTCCTCTACCTCCTCTATGACATGACTTACTATTAGAACCCTCATCTTCATCTTTGGAAGTCCTACCTCCACTACTAGGATATCCTCTTCCTCTTACTATATTCTTTCCTTTGTTTTTCTAGTTATGTTTTCTTAATAGTTTCTCTTCTACCTTTGAAGATACTTGATATGCATCTTCTACATTTTTCAGATTTAATGAACTGAGTTCATCCTATATATCATACCTTAATCCATTGATATACCTAGCTACTCTTTCTAGACCTCCCTGTGTGTCCATCTCTAATCCTCAGTCTAAAAAAATCTTTTGTGTATTCTTTTACAGTCTTGGCCTTCTGCCTAAGGTTTTGTAATTATCTAATAAGGTTCAAATGATAGTCCTTAGGCATAAACTGACTGTTAATATTACGTAGCATCTTATCCCAGGAGTTTATTTTTGTCTTACCTATTCTTTCTCGATGGATATGGAGCTCATACCACCAGATAGCCGCATGTCCCTTCATTCTGGTACCTGCATATCTTACTTTCTTCTTATCTTCAACTTCTTCAAAATAAAAATATTTATTCAGAGCATTAATCCAATCCATGAGTTCTTCAACATTTAATTTATTTTCATACATACACACCTTCACTCTGGGTCTCCTACTAGCCTTCATCAACATCTTTAAAACTTTGACTTCTTCGGGATCTTCTTCTTCTTCATCAGAGGCTTCTTCTTCTTCTTCATCACTATCATCTGAATTGTTTGAATGGTTCTTTCTTTCCATAGCTTCTATTCTTTCTTCCACTATTCTCATGTCTCTCTGCATATCTATCTCAATAGGTTTTCTTCCTCGACCACATCCTATAGGAAGAGATTTGGGTCTAGTCAGCAACTTCCCTATCCAATTAGAAACCAATAGTAGCTAAACGGTCATCCCTGTTGTCAACCAGATTTCAAATCCGCGGTAAATTCTCTTTCATAACCGAAATTTTGCACTCATGAATATTGTTAACAAGCTTGCTTGTTAAATATGTGAAATGGATTGTGGACCATCCGATTAGTGTACCCACTAAATCGACGATGGATTCCAAATAAGATGAAACAGAATTTATAAAAATTTCACGCACATCAAAATTTTTCTCAAACCGCGCAACTCCTCCCAATGAGATCGTTGTGTGCTATCGATCCATTTTGATGATTGACCTCAATCGTCGATCTCCAATCACTTCACAATGATTGGTTTTAAATTCTGCAACCCGACCCCTCCTTTATCTTTCGCGCTCTTTCTCCAGTGGAATCCACCTTAGTCATTGATCTTCAACCACCTCTAATATCCACCCTAGGATATCCAGTCGTATGGACGATTGGTTTAGGATTATCTCAAACACAAATTCTGTTAGAAAAATTAGATCTCAACCGTGGATCTGTCCAAGATACACGCTCTTTAATTTCTCTATGATTTTTCGTTGAATTGATCAGTGAAACAATCAATGCCTTCTGCAATCTGAATATTTTCTCTCAGGACTATGAAATTGGATTTTGTTTATCAAAGTAAGATTTTACACATACATATAGAGAATTAGATATATACTCCTGGTTAATGAAACGAAGGCATAAGTAATCAAACCACTTGCAAAGTAAAACTTTTTTCTTCATTCAACTTAACCAATATAAAACATATACTCTCAACTCTCCGCATTCCACTCCACTTGATTATATCCTTCAATTCTCTATCATTTACATTCAATTATTTTTATAACACTCTTAAAACCTATTAGATCCGAATAGTTTGGATCTGAATACCTAATAAAAGAAATTCTATCAACAAAGATCTATCCTTGAAGATTACCTCACAGAGTTCAAGGAGAATAATGGAAATATTCCACTTATTACAAAATAAAACTAACCCTATCTATCTAACAGTGAACCCTATCCTTCTAGAAGTGATTACATGGAATGTTGACTCATCATTCAATGAAATCTAAGCTGGATGCTCCTGCATCATAGTCTCACATGGTATACAATCATAGATACTGTTAAATTTTCAATATGAATATCAAATGATTATTCCAATAAGAACCTACAACATCTATGTGAATAGAATGACATTCAAATACAACATTCAGTTCCTTACACACCACATCAAAATGGTGTGGAAGAGCGCACGAATGGAGCATTGAAGGAGATGTCCACATGCATGTTGTAGGCTAAGTATTTGTATCCTAAAATGTGGTATGAGGCCATAAATTGTGTTTCATATGTTTAGAACACAGTTCCACACAAAGCATTGGAAGACAAAAATCCATTTGAGGCTTGGAGAGGTCACAATCTTGATGTGTCTCATCTTAGGGTTTTTGGCTCAAAGGCATGGGCTAGAATTCCTCCAAAGAAAAGAAAATACTTGAAAACCCAAATTAAGGAGTAAGTAATGGTAGGATATGATGAATATGAAAAGGGATAAAAGCTCTTTGATCCATCATCTCATAAAATATTCATTGACAGAAGTGTACAGTTCGAAGAAGAGCTTATGTAAGAGGTTGAACTAGTAGAGGGGGATTGCTCAAACCCTTCACTCAATGATGATGTAAGTGATGTTTCCATTTCTTATTTTTATGATTATGATCTGGAAGATGAGGATGATGACATGCATGTAGATCATGACTCTCCCACAAGGCTAAAATGGGATGAGAAAACAATACATCCAGCTGGTGATCTTGCAGGGGATCGACTAGACACTAGCAAGACTAGATCTCAGTTTCATAATGCTTTCTCCACTTGTGATTCGAATATTCCAGAGAGGTGTTTTATGATGGTTTTATCTAGTCCAAATTAATATGAAGAAGCATCACATGACCTAATATGTAAAACAACCATGCAAGAATAGTTCAAGTCTTTGCAAGATAATGAAACTTGGGAGTGGGTTCCTCTACCTTCCAAGAGGAAACTAGTGCAATGTAAGTGGGTTTTGTTACCAGGAGGTTTTAGATAAGTTAATTGTGCAACATTGCAGATGCTACACAAGATAAAAGACACCACACAAGATGAAAATGGAATATTTTATGTATTTTTGTGTCATCTTCTGTAGTTTTGGAGCACATTGTGCAGATGTTGGTAGTTATTTTGTAGAATGAGTTATGAGTTAGTTAGAAAGTTAGTTAAGTGGACCATGATTGTAGAGGCACAAGCCTATAAGTAGATGTAGAATTACAAATGTTAAAAGCATTAATATTTTCATTATAGCATGGATATATTTGGGAAGCAAGTATTTTGTGTACATTAATTGAGATATGTTGATCCGTGAACTGGTGGTTTTGTGCGGAAGTTAATATGACAAGATGGAAGTTGAGTTGAATCATTGTGTTCATTTATGTTTTCATATTTTACTTTTTTATACTTCTCAATTATGAATGCAATGTGTATCTCCAACATGGATCTGTAAATGATGTGATGTTTCCCTATTTCAAATGATGTTATTCTATTGGATTTTTTTTCGCATCAACATGGTTATTGAAGTTCTGGTATTATAATGCGATCTATTAAATGATAAGTTCTATTAAAGAATATGTTGAATTATTAGATATGTTAATGTTGCACTAAATTGATGAGTATATGTAGATGGTCCTCTCTCATTTGGCAAAAAATTGGTTCCATCAGCTCTCCCTCGAAAGTCTTGGGTGAGACTTCATCCGCTCTGCGGATGTTGTTGGATTGGGTCAAACCTATGTGGGCCAGTGCTCAGGAAGATCGCAGTGGGTTGGATGTCGATAGAGTGGGAACTCTTGTCGACTGGATTTGTTGATTGAGTTTGTGTCAACAAATTATTCTATTGCCCAAAGATGCTTAGAGAAACATTGGGTCACACAAGATATTATCGCAAGTTCATATGAGGTTATGCTACGATCACAGCTCCTATGGAGAAGTTTCTAAAGAAAGATGCGGTATTTGCATGGATTCAAAAGTGTCAAGGAATTTTTATTACATTGAAGGCCAATATGGCTTCTGCACCTATACTTGTTTTTCCTTATTGGAATAAGCAGTTTCATGTACATGTGGATGCATCATCAGTTGCACTGGGAGCGGTGCTCACGCAACCAGGGGAAGGAGACCTTAATCGCCCGATTTCTTTCGACAGTTGAAAGTTGTCGTCCATGGAGAAAAAATATATGAGCACAGAGAGAGAAGGTCTGGCAATGGTATATGCACTGCAAAAGTTTAGGCATTACCTTTTGGGTGGTCATTTCAATATGTTTACATACCATTCTACTTTGAAATACCTATTCCATAAGCCTGTGTTGGGGGGGAATATATGTCGTTGGCTACTTCTCTTTCAGGAGTTTTATTTTGAGATAATTGTGAAGTCGGGTCGCTTGAATGCTGACCTTGATCATTTATCCTAAATTGAGACAGGAGAGGAACCTAAAAACATTGAAGAGGGACTGCCAGATGCACAATCGTTCAGAGTTGACATGGTTGATGATTATTATGATCAATTAATTCAGTTTTTGGCAATGGGAATCACACTAGAGGACCTTACTACAAGTCAAATTAAGAATCAGTTGGTTGTTAAGGCCTCAAATTTCTAGTTGATTGTTGGACAACTCTATAAACTAGGACCGAATGTTATTTTGCGGCGATGTGTCCTACTACATAAACAAGGGAAGATTCTAGCAGAGGCACATGTGGGGGTTGTTGGTGGACACTATGTAGGTCTATCTACTACAAGGAAGGTACTTCACATAGGGATTTGGTGGCCCACTCTTCGCAATGATGTGACAAACTATGCACGGAGTTGCGACATATATCAAAGAACTGGAAAACCATCAAGGAGGTATGAGATGTCGATGGTACCTCAGGTGACCTTACAACCATTTGATAAATGGGTGGTGGATTTTTTGGGACCAATTAACCCACCCACGAAGAGAACTACTGTGCGGTACATCATTACAGCGACAGAATTAACATGATGGGCGAAGGCCACACTTGTTGTATACATTGTAACTCGGTTCGAGTGCCCAAGGATATTGATGAGTGACTAGGGGAGTCACTTCATCAATCACATAGTTAGTGCATTGATAGAGGAGTTGCAAATATACATACAAAGAGCAAATTGTATCATCCAAAGGAGAATGGGATGGTGGAGGTGTTCAATAAGGTGTTGGATCTTGTGCTTACAAAGGTATGTAAATATTAATTCTTACACATGATCTAGGAACTAGGAATCAAAATCATCAAAGAATAATTAACAAATACTCGTNCACAGATCACCCTTGGAGTGCTCCAGTTAGCCTCCTTGACTGTAGGAGAAGGCTAAGTTAGCCTCCTTGACTGTAGGTAGGCATGGGAGTGACTGGGATGATAGTAATTAAGGCTCCACTGATGTCAATTAAACTTAGGATAGTGGTTTAACTAGGCCAATTTAACTGAAAGAGTGAGTATGATGGTAAATGTCTCCAACACCCCCCCTTAAGCTATACTCAGGAAGAGTTAGAAAACATAGATGCATAAAATGCTAGGGACCTAGAAACAAAGGCCATAGGTCACCCTGTACAATAAAGCAACTGAAACAATGCTCAAAACAAACTAAGTGAGGAAAAGAGGGAAAACCCAGTGGGAAAAAACCCCCCCTCAAGATGAACACTGAAAGTAGTCTGGATCACCCTGATGAACTCACCCCCAATAATGAACGGAGGTAAGTGAAATTCGTTTCTGAAAAGCTCTTGGTGAATATGTGTGGAGGAATCTTCCACTTTGGAAGAAAAACAATGCACTCAACTGAATCAAAAACATAAACAGCTGCACAGTGAAAACTCGACCCATGTAGAGCAACTGAAATCATCTGAAGAGAGAGCAAAGGTTCTTGAGGATTTGAACCATGTGTGGAACACTCAAGAAACTGATATGTTGCAGCCTTGAACAGAAAACCATGAGTGGTAAAATCAGCCCCAAATCTTAGGAGCAAGTGTCCATGCAGATGCAGAATGTCTTCCTCTTTACTAGTTCTGTGAGGAGATGAGCTTGTGACCAAAGGTAGAGAATCTCTGGGACTCTGGAGAGCGAATGCTTGAGCTCCATAATCTGATATATATTCTGAAATATCTAATGATTCACAAAATAAAATATCAGCAACCTCATAGGAGGAAACTAACACCAAATCCCCATCAGCAAAATTGAAGAAGAACTGCGGTACTTGATTTTTCACACCGGAATTGGTGAGAGCAGCTACAAGCATGACTGAAAGCTTTTGGATTTTAAAATATGAAAAAAATAATATCAGATAAGAATTTAAATCACATCTAAATAATTTCACAACAGATCCAAAACTATTAAATTAAATCAAATCCCCAGCAGCAGTTTTGTAGGAGACTTGCGGTACTTGTTTCTTCACACCGTTGATGAGAACAGCTACAAGCAGTACTGAAGGTTTATGAACCTGAAATTTTGAACCAATAAATATCAGATCAGATCCAAATAATATCATATCATATCCAATAAGGTTCATATCATATCCAAAATTATGGTCAACCGAGACGGTGGATGCACAGTTTTCTTCTTCTTCAAAATTCTGCATTTTGGTGCATGCAATCCTGCAGGAATTTGCTAGAACATATAGATCATGGGGAGAAAATGGATCACTCTGGTAATCTGATATTTCTTCCAAAATATCCAAGGTATTCAATATTTTCACACCAGCAGCAACATTAGAGGAAGAAAAATCAAATTTCCCTTCACTTTCGGAAGCAATTACTGGTAAATTTTGCACAGAATTCAAAGGAAAATCACCGGTGAATGTTTGCATGGAAGTGCAGCAGTATTTTTCTTCAATATCAGAGATTCAAATGTCTTCTTTTGTTTTAGAAATATGAGAAGATGAGATATCAGAGATCTCATGAACTTCTGGAGCATCAGGAGAAGGAGTCACTTCATGGAGACTTTCTTCAATTCGAATTGAATGTGTAGAAGATTCTGCTTCATCTTCATCTTGAACAACTTCATCAGAGAGAGTATAGGCTGAGAATTTTGAGTGAAGAACTCTTGTGGTGCTGGCTATGATCTCCAAAGTACTATTATGATCCTCATTGTGCTTGCCAAAGGTTCTGTCCAATATTGGCCAAAAATTCTTTGGGTATTCAACAGAACAAGTAAGGTAGTACAAGCTATCATCAAGGGCCAAACATATTGCTCCAAAAGATATGTCACCATCATTTATCCAGTCATTCTCAATCTCATAAGTCTCTCTTCCAATTCTAATAGACACCTCATAGAGACCTCGTCTCTTCAGAGAGGCAATCATCTTCAACTTCCATTTCGAATAGCTTGTGAATGGGGTGAGAAGAGGGATTGATGAGTCCATTCAAAGTTGTACTTGATAAAACCTGCAAATCAAAACAAAAAAGGCACCGTAAGTCCGGAAATCCTGCATATTTTAGGCTTTCATCACACCCAGCATAGTCAATAAAGCAATCTTGATCAACAAGTTCTTTACTTGGGATATTGAGTGGTAAGCCTTGGCTTCTGGTGCAGTGCTGGATTTTTGAGCTATTGCTCACTTTCCATCGAGAAATCTGTCAAAAATCTTGTTTTTGAGAGATTGATCTTCATCCCGCCATAAGCTCTGATACCATATTAATTCTTGCACATGATCTAGGAACTAGGAATCAAAATCATCAAAGAATAATTCACAAATACTCATGAATTGGAAATAACTGGAATCGAAATAGGTTTCCTCTCTGTATATTTTATAAACAATAATGGGTTACAATTCCCATGCAGAGAAATAGCTTAACTCCATGAAGAATTCGAATACCTAAGGGACAATTCGAATTCAATGAGTGAGTCTAGCTTAACTGACTCTTTGCCATGCAATATCACTCAGTTAACCACTTGACCAAAACCCTAATTGACTCACCAAACCCTAACTGAAGTTGGAGTGCAATAAATGACTTAATCTCAACTGAAGGAGATCAAACACATGTCATAGCAAACCAACCATCAAGTGCTAGTCCTGCATGAATCCAATGAACCCTGATGAGGTTAACTGAAGTTGAACTAACCATCAGAAGTTGGTGGAGGTGCCTTATTGACTCCAGTTCATTAAATAATAATAAATAATCATTAAATAATATATTTAATGAATGGAGGCACCTTAACTGACTGTAACTGACTTGTTGAACTGAAAGTAACCACCAGTTAGCAATTAGGTGCATTAATTTCACACAGATCACCCCTGGAGTGCTCCAGTTAGCCTCCTTGACTGTGGGAGAAGGCTAAGTTAGCCTCCTTGATTGTAGGTAGGCGTGGGAGTGACTGGGATGATGGTAATTAAGGCTCCACTGATGTCAATTAAACTTAGGATAGTGGTTTAACTAGGCCAATTTGACCGAAAGAGTGAGTATGATGGTAAATGTCTCCAACATGTAATGCCACCATGATGATTGGGATTTGAAGATTCCAACAGTCTTGTGGGAATATCACACCACTTGCAAGAGATTGACAAGACATATACCATTCAAATTGTTGTATGGGATATAAGAATTCATGCCTATGGAGTACATTTTTCCAAGTTTACACATAGCAGCAGCAACGAGCATGGACAATGAAGCAACGTTAGAAGAATGCTTGGCACAGATGGTGCAACTCGAGGAGGATTGATTCATTGTGGGTTTTCACTAGTGCATTGAGAAGGATCTTCAAAAAGCTTGGCATGATCGAAATATAAAGAACAAACAGTTTTAGCAAGGAGACTTGGTGTTGTTGTATGACAACAAGTTCATGAAGCATCCAGGTAACTTTACAGATACATTGGTTAGGTCCATATCTTATTAATTCCATTACTTTAGGAAGTGTAGTTAAACTACAATAGTTAGATGGAGCGATGCTTCCTAAGCTAGTGAATGGTAGCAGGATGAATCCCTATGGGACGGGGCCGAGCTACGAGATGCTTGAAGCATTGCGCAATGAAAAAAAATCATAAGATGATAGTGAGAAGCGGGCACACTAGAAGGAAGTGGCTGCGCAAGGGTAGGAGTCAGTAGTGCAGTTAGGAAGTCATGTTAATTTGTGACAGCCATAGGGCTACGCACAGAGTCAAATCAGCAATAAATGTAGATAGTTAAAATAGTTAACCAATTATTCTTGTTGAAGCGACGCACATTGATGGCAGATCCGACCATTGGATTGAAAGGATCGACAGCGGATTCAGGAATTTAATGCATGATTTGGTCATGATGATCGCATTGATTTGGTCATGATGGGTATGTGATTGACTTGACACTATAAGAAGGGGTTGAATGTAGTTGGAATTCACCATTGTGCAAGATTGAGCATTGAGTTGCAGAGTCATGCTGAGTTGAGGTGTTGAGTGCAGAGTTGTTCTACATTGAGTTGGTGCAAGTTGTGTCCATTAAATTATGGTGATTGGGTGAGTGATGAATAGATTTAGGAAAGTTTGCAAATAGTAACAGAGTTATGGGGTATGGTGCGTGAAAAAGTTACGGTCAAAATTTTGAATGAGAGGGATTCACCATTCACCCCAGTAACAATTGAAGAAGAAGTTGCAATCATGCTGATAAGATCATCATCAGTGTCGAAGAAGAGGAGGAAGGGCCAAAATCCTAACTCCCTAGTGCCAAAGAAAAGACAGACTAGACTATCTACGAGGATACAAGAAGAGGAAAATATGTAGATGGGTCCTTTGAGCTCCGAAGCGGTGGATTCAGCAGATCGCACATGGGTGTCCACTACAGACATCCTTAGGTATATACCTCCTAGTCATCTTGGTGTGCATCCCAGGAATCCCATTAAAAATTAGAGGTACCAAGTAAGAGTGTCGACGATACCAGAGGGGATGGTATGCACTCTCGACATTATGCCTGCACTGATGCGGATGAAATATGATGACCATGAATTGCTTGCGCTGGAGGATGTTACAAAAGAACCATATGTTCCAATGGTTGCAGTAGGAGGCGGCCTGATAGAACGTATTTTGCACAACTGGGCGCGGGGGTTGGATAGAGAGAGATTATTGGGACTGATTAACATGCCACACTTTGGGAGGCTGAATGAAGCAAATGCGTGTGTGAAGTAGCTTTTGGCATGCTTCCATGGAGGACTTTTGTGGCTCGATAGGCCAGTCAAAGTCACTATGGGTATGATTTCAAACATAATGGGGCTTCCCAAGGATGGGCCAGACACTTCATAGTATTTCTGAGGGAAGGATAATGACAAAAATCTTGCAGCAACATTGAATAAGCACTATGCTTTACATCGCAACGAGAGTGATTACCACATCGACAGTATCAATGACTAGGTGGTGCGCATCAGAGCAAGGATTTTGGCCAGAAAAGTGGTCAAGAAGAACCACCCCATCCAATGTAACTTGAGGGTGATTACATGTGCTGAGTAGTGTGCACAAGGTGCACAAATGAATTGGTCAGTGTTTCTACTAAACCAATTGATGGAGGACATAGTAGCAGTGTAGGCAGGTCTATGCCCGTTTACTTATAGTTGGCTTTTGATCTTGATAGCGCTAGTAGGATGGATGGAGTCGGATGATTACCAAGGTATGGAGGTAGAGGAAGTAAAAGTATGCAAGGGTGCATGCTATCAAAACCTATGGTAGGTAAGGGAGTCATAGCGGCTAAAGGTCTTTACAATACAGTTCTGGATTTACAGGGAAGTGTGGCAGGTGGCAGCTACAAATGTTTCGCGACTCACAGATGACACTGTGACGAAGTATCAAAGGATTGTGTGGTTTGTGATTAGACCACATGCCATTCATGTGCAAGCATGACATGACCCAAATAAGCATTGGTTTTTGACCTCATATAAGCTCTATGATGAGGATATCGATGTGATTGTTGATGATTGGACCATCGCATGGAGAGATCCAATCAATTTAGAAGAAGCATCAACAGGCCCACCAACGGATGCACTAGTTGATCCAATACCTGTGATTGATCCGTGGTGTCCACATGATTCAGATGCAGAGTTGACGCAGACACCTATAGACTCAGAAGTGAAGTGGGAATTTGAAGAATAAAGGACAAAGAAGAGCCAGGAGCATGGTGAAACTAGTAACGCAATGCCAAGAATGGAGGCGCAGTTGAATAGGATTTTCAAGGCGATTACAGATGCAATGAACGCAACAACAAAGGAAATGAATAAATCAGCATAAGATGGGTTTGCAGAGGTAATAACAAAACTTTATTTTTTGTATGATGTTGTTTTGAAGAGAGCGCCAGAAGGAGCGACTACACAGGACTTTGGCTCAATCAGCACTAGGACGCGGGTTCAGAATGTTCAAATTCCCCTAACCGCTATTAATACCAACAACAAGCATTTGAATACCTCCCTACAACATTTTTTAGGACCTATTGATCGATATCAACACGTTGTCCACATAGACATTGGTGCACATGCAAAGAGTCACCAACCAGGAGTTGGCATACAGAGAACAGAACATCAGCGGTCAATTTCTGCAATCGTATGAGAAGGAAGAAGAAGCAAAAAAAGATGTCGAAGCATTGAATAATTCAAAAGAGGAGTTAAGAGAAAAGAGCACCGAGGAGATTACGAAGCTAAAAAAGGATCAAGATCGACTAGTAGTCGAGAAGGCCCAACTATGGGATCACAACGTGCGATTGCAAGAGGTAGTTTCAGAGGCCTGTCAGTATGTCTACGAGATCACTACAGAACTAGATGTAGTAGAGAAATAAAAATGGCTTGGGGAAGTTATCACGCAGTTGGAGTGAGACAATGCATATTTGAATGCTTTAGTGAATCTAGACACACCACCAGAACAAGTTGCTGAAAGGAAGAGCGCCATGGAGGATGTGGTGACATAGCTAGATGAGATGGAGAAGGTAGCGAAGAAGGTCACTGATGTGATGATGCAATTTTGGGGCAGCGTCATCTAGGATGAGAAGTTAGCGCAACTAACCAAGAATTTGAAGGAGGAAGAGGGGCAAATGGCAACATTAAAGATGACATTAAGAAAAATTCCACCAGTTGTTAAGATTACAAGGTCTACAGAGATGAAGGAGTTACAACAACATGTTGGTAAGGCTCAAGAGTGACACTAGAAGCACAATGAGCAATTAGATGAGTTCCAAGATATTGGAACACAACTTTCTATTAAGGAAATTGTTGTGCTACAGACCGCACAGGAAGGAAAGAAGGAGATTGATGAGAAGATGGTGAAGCACTCATTATCACATGACTTGACAAGAAGCCAAGAGATCGCTGAAAAGGTTAGGACGCAATTCAAGGAGATCAGTCAGCAGTACGAATACTTCAAGCTGAAGATTAACGAGTACAACATGTCCAGCTGACATGGATCGAGGACGAGCCACAAGATTGTGTTGGGGTCCTATTTGTAGGTAGTTTTGGATAAGTTAGTTGCGAAACATCACAGATGTTGCATAAGGTCAAAGACATTGTGCAAGGGGAAGATGGCACGAAAGACGGAAATGAAATATTTTATGTAGTTTTGGACCACATTATGCGGATGTTGGTCATTATTTTGTAGAATCGGTTAAGATTTAGTTATAAAGTTAGTTAAGTGGACCATGATTGTAAAGGTCCAAGCCTATAAGTAGAAGTATAATTGCAAATGTTAAAAAACACTAATCTTTTGCTTATAGCACGGATCATTTGGAAAGAAACTATTCTGTGTGCATGAATTGAGATCTGTTGATCTGTGAACTGGTGGTTTTGTGCAGAAGTTAATATGACAAGACAGAAGTTGAACTGAATCATTGTGTTCTTTTCTATTTTCCTATTTTACTATTTTCTGTGACTCAATTATGAAATCAATGTGTGTCTACGACATGGATTTGTAAATGATGTGATGTTTCCCTGTTTAAAATGATGCTATTCTGTTGGATCTGTTTGTGCATCAAAATGGTTATTGAAATTCTAGTATTATAATGTGATTTGTTAAATGATGAGTTCTGTTAAATCATATGTTAAATGATCATATCTGTTAATGTTGCACTAATTTGATGAGTAGATGCACGTGGTCCTCTCTCATTTGGAGGAAACTTGGGTCCGTTAGCTATCCCTCGAACATCTTGGGTGAGACTTCATCTACTATACGGGTGTTGTCAGATGGGGTAAAACCTGTCTGGATCGGTGCTCAGGGAGATCGCAGTGGGTTGGGTGTTGAAAGAGTGGGAACCCTTGTCATCTGGTTTTGTTGACTGAGTTTGTGTCAACAGGTTTATAGGAACAAGATGGCTACTGATGGTTCAAATGTGAAGTATAAGTCCATATTTGTTTCCAAAGGCTTATCTCAATTCCATGGAGTGGACTATACATATACATTTGTACCTGTGGAAAATATGGACTCAATTAGGTTAGTTTTGACCATTGCTGCATCTAAGCGATGGGAAGTGCACAATATGGATGTGAAGAGTGATGTTATTCATGGTGGCATTCATGAGGAGATTTATATCTAGCAACCAAAAGTCTTCATTCATCATTATTCACTATTTTACAGGTTGAATAATTCAATTTATGTCCTCAGCAAGTTCCCAGAGCTTGGCATGCCAAGAGGGCCAACTTTCTTCTCTCACAAGGATTTGAAAGATGAAAATATGATACTTATGTGTATTTTCAGCATTTAGATGAATATATTTATATCATTATACTATATTTTGATATTATTTTGATCACTAGAAGTTTCATTGCTGATATAGGTTCAATTAAGTCTTAATTGCATAATGCAATTCCTATGACTGACCTAGGATTGTTGAAACAGTTTCTTGTCTTGGATATTGATCAATATGATGCAAGTACTAAGCACATCCAATCAAAGTATAATTCAAACATTTTATTAAATTTCAAAATGGTTGAACCTAAATATGCTAAGTGTCCCTTCCTTTCTGGAGTAAAACTAGGTGATTTTAGTTCATCTCTATTGGTGGATAGCTCGTTGTATAGAAAACTAGTTGGGAGTTTGTTCTATCTCACACACTCTCGAGCTGATTTGGCTTATGCAGTAAGTTTTGTTTCATTTTATATGTAGGATCCTCATGATATCCATTGGAAGGATGCTAAAAGTATCTTGTATTATGTGCAAGGAACCAAACACTTCAAGATACACTATGCAACTAGTTCTCCATTAGAATTAGTTGGATTTACTGATTCTAATTGGGATGGACATTCCATTGACAAAAATTCCACTTCAGGTTATGTATTCATTCTTGCACATGGTCTCATTTTCCAGTCAAGTAAAAAACAACACACTATTTTATTATCATCAACTGAGGCCGAGTACAGATGAATAGTGAATGCAACTACACGATGTGTATGGTTGCAAATAATTCTTGGGGAACTTGGTTTTTCTTTTGATTCACCCACTATCATTTGGTGTGACACTCAAAGTGCAATAAAGATATCCATGGATTTAATATAGAGACAAAGGACCAAGCACATTGATATCCACATACACTACACCAAGACCTTGGTGCATGACCAAGTGATATCATTGCAGTATTGCCCATCTACAGAGCAAAATGATGACCTCTTCACCAAGAGCTTCACAGAGAATGCATTCACATATCTTAGTTCACTCCTTGGGGTGGGTGAGACATGGTGATTACTGATATTCACTTTCATATTTTTTCCATGTCAATTTTAGAGGGTAGGTTTTATTCCCATGTGGTTTTCCTTCTTACCTTGGTTATATGGACTAATATAATTTTGTACAAGGTGACTTGAGACTTAGTTGCCAAGGCCTCAATTTTGATTTGGTTACACTAAGTTAGGATTAAGGGGGGGTGTGAGAACATCATACCACCTAGTACCATAGTCATCATACCACCTAGGACCATAGTATCATTCGTTTTCACTTATGTTACATCGTCCAAACTTGGTTTATGGTGTCTTCCTAAGGTTATTGGGGGTTTTGGACCATTAAATTAACCCAACGATCTCATTTTGTTCAACTAGGATCTAAGGCTCCCTCATTAATGACCTTTTGGTCCCTTGGGGCACTCCCACTCCTTAAATCATGGATTTGGGTTGACTAGGGGTGCTTACGCATTGTATTTGGGCATTTTTGGCTCTTTTGGACAATTTATGACTACCTAGAAACACTCCATTCCTACATGCACTCCACCACGCCTACTATACTCTCATTATGACCAAGCATGGCTCCCCAATGTTCACATATCCATTTGTGACTATTTGAGGTGGTTTGGGATCCTATTGGTCCACCTAGGGGGGTTTTTAGGTCCAATGTAAGCTTGCCACTTGTGTGCCACCAATTTTCCTCCAAAGGATAATGATTTTCTCCTAATGTAATATAATAATGTTCCAGACATGTTTACATGTTGGACTGTAATAGAAATCAAAGTTATTGGCACCATCTCTATGTGTTATTTTTCCTTTCTCACACTGTTTTAGCATATTTTGTCAAATTCTTATATTGTGAGG
The DNA here is from genome assembly GCA_001517045.1 of Pseudotsuga menziesii. Lineage (NCBI taxonomy): Eukaryota > Viridiplantae > Streptophyta > Pinopsida > Pinales > Pinaceae > Pseudotsuga > Pseudotsuga menziesii. The sequence continues at coordinate 143,234 of LPNX010491073.1, read as the reverse complement.
ACCTTTGGATAATAGATCCTTCTATGGCTAGAATTTTGCATCTACATTTTTATGCACAAATATTGGAATTTTAAATTTGAATATGTTTTTTGATAAATATTCTTTAGGTCTTGGACATGAATTGAAGACATCGCATGCTTATGGTTACTCATGGTTATGCATCAAATGTTTTCCCTTTTCTCTTATTCTATATTTAATTCGTAAAACATTTATCATCTATATCATATGTTTTTTATTGACTTTCAAATATATCAAGGCTATCAAAATCCATTAAATGACCTTGGATTTGATTATGTTACTCAATTTACCTTCTCCATTCTCTAGTCTCTACTCTTATTCAATTATTCATCTGTGGTGCACATTAATTTCCTCTTCTCCTATCATCGTTGCTTCTATATTGTGTCTAACCTGACATGTTTGCTTATATTCCAGTCGTTGTATTTTTTGGGTCACTCTACTATGTTGTACCTTCATAATCATGGATTTTCTTCCAAGCGGTTTTGCTCTAGCAATACCCTCTTTGAGAACTTATTCACAACAACCTTTGTAGCAACAAGATCGACTAGTCCCAAATTATTGAAATACCTATGACTCTTGAAGTTTTCATCGTTAAAGATCATAGTGGCTTTGAATCTCAAAGCATGTTCTTACCCTTCTCCAATACACCCAGACCATAGCAAGCTAAATCAATGCCTCTATGCTAGCTCCTCATGCTAATTATAGGTTATTGTTATGGTCCTGATATTGTCTTTGCATTTATCCATTGTTATAGATAATATATGTCAATGACACCACTACTTATGCCTTAGAATTGAACATGAAAACACAAATATGTCAAGTAGTAAGAAGCATAAAATCCAAAAACAAATACCTACTTAACGAGGTAAACACAATAGGTATTCCATGTGTTGTGCATGAAATGACATATATGACATGCAAGTGTGGGTTGTACTCATATCCCACTAGCATGGGAATTAAAAATAGATAAATCTCAAGGGATTACATTGCCAAAAGACACAATAGGCATTCGTATTGTTGAGCATAAAGGTGTCACCTTCCTCTAACAAATCTAGATCCTATGCAACTACTTCTCAACTTATTGAATGCACTTGTTATTACTTCCACTATATATTCCCTTTTTTTACCCACTATTTATATTTGTAATTGCTACAAATGTGTTTTTCTGATTATATATATATATATAGTTATGAAAAATTTATTCCATTTTGTGCCTACACAACTTCAACTCCCATTTCAACTTCCTATCTGAATTGTAAGTTCTTGCCTTCACTCTTCTATTTTTCTACTCTATTAGTTTTTTTTAACTTTACATACTATTGATATTTACTTACCAAATACCTTTTCCATGTGCAGTACCCAATTCATATTTGTTTGCATTCACCTTCCTAAATACTTATCACTAATGTACCTTTATTCCACAAAAAAATCTAATAGGTTGGCATTTCCAGTTTTAAGACAATATAATGTTTTTGTTTCTATCACCTTTAATATTTTGTTTTTCGTCTCCCTCGTCTACTTTAGTTTCCCTTCGTGTAGATATTCTCTTCTTTATCTTCAAGGTACAAAATGTTGACAACTTCTGTGTATTCAAATTTGCATAGTAATATATTGAATCAAATGTAACCTCACTATGAATTACAAAAGAGATAAGCATAATAATGAAGAAAAGAAGTGATCAGAAACATCAAAGAAATAAAGCAATTGGAAATCCATCTAATTATTATTCACCAATAAGGTTATATTTATAATACATCTCCAAAGGAAAAATTCATGATTTGAAGAAGGAATTAGTAATCCTCTCATTGGCCAAGCTTAAATTAGCATAGAAATCATCACTAGACTTGAGAACTAGTACTAATTCCTTAATGTACTTAGTTAACTAAGTGTAAGTGAAGGTAAATAGACCCGGATGGTGCATGAGAGATTCAATCAATGATATCTAATGATGGAGGGTTGAATTAGGAGGTTTAGTTGAATTTAAGTGGTCATCGAAGCTCACTATCAACCCAAAATGATGAAATTAAGGAATGGCGGCCCAATGAATTGATTGTAGCCCAGTTAATTGAATGCAACTGATGGTGGATGGATAAAATCATGGAATAGGGATCATGAGGTCCTAAAATAATGGAGTAGGGGGTAATAGTGGATAATGAGACAAAAAATGACAAGACTATGCACCAGGATGTCAACTTAACAAGTTCTAAACACTAGGAAGACAAATATTGTTGGATGACTACATGAATGCATGCATGCATGACTAATTTCTAGATGAGAAATATGCTCCAACATTGTGCAACCAAAATGATGCATTGACCCTTACTTGTAATAATAACCGCATAGCATGGAATTTACATGTACACTAAATTGTATCTGATTTTCATAAACATCTTTCTTGTATTATGGTTCAATGTATTTATCATATGCACATGGAGAATCCTCTTTGAACACTTTAAATATACCAAAATACCAATTTTCATCGTTTTTTATATTCACTTCTATCGATTGATGTTAGTACCTTTTTTCTCCATATAATTAAATAAAAGCAAATACATATACTCAATATTTACATTTTCTGGTACAATACTTTCTTCCATACATATTATTTTTTCTGCATTTTCCTTTCCACTTCTAAATTTCTCTCATAAATACATTATTTCCACCTAGCCCCCTTATTACTGAGTACTATTTACATTGCTAGTTATATTCTCGTGGGACATACAGTGATGTATTTTTGTACTTTTTACTTTGCTAGTTATGTTCATGTGGGACATATAGTGATTGGTTTTTGTTATTACCCCAAATTGTTTTACATATATTTTTTTCCTTTTCTATAGGTTTATAAATGTTTTGAGTTTAATTTGGTTGATGAGATGGCACCCCTTGGTTTATTTATACATTGTATTCAATGATGATGTCATGATATACAAGGTCAATTGGTGAAGGCATGTTAATGGAATGATAGAAGGTCATCAAACTGACATCACGCTTGAATGTAGAGCATCACAGAATGAGTTAAATCCATTGCTTCCAAAATCATCACGCCTAAGAAAGATTCTCAATTCAACAAACCAACCAACACAAGCACAATTGACTTGACTGAAAAGATGGCAAGATTATTCTTGGTCTTCAGGGACAGAACATGGTATGAGTTAATAAGCACCTCCATTTGATTGAAATAATCACTATTATCTCATAATAGTGGTAGAATTTCCTTCATCTAGTCATTCTAAGAAGTTGATTAGGGAAAAAAATCATAATAGCTAGCGAATTCCTGAAACCAATCCTCAAACATAGAGTGATGGGTTGTGAGGATAGGTTGTGATTATTCATTTTTAGCCTTCATTTCACCATAATCAAACATAGGAGGTTTGAATTTTTTAAATCTCCTTGAATTGCCTTGGTCATTTTCTGCTTCTTACTATGTGACATAATTTTATTTCAAATTTCACTTGAATCATCCAATTCACTTTCAGAACTTTTCTCCATGGATTCTTGTTCCTCAAATGAACTAGATGCAGGATGTTTTGTGGTTTTTCCATCAGTATTACTAGAATTATGTCGAGGTGATTTATGATTCTTCCTTTTGCACAAATACTAAAGAATAACTACACCAACTATTGTTTTTCCTCCTAAATACTTATCAGTCTCTTATTGCTTGCTTTATAGCTATACAATTATGCTTGTAAACTCCTTACCATCTCTAACATTTTTTAGTTTTATTCATTCATTCAACCCAAATTTATTTTCCTAGGCCATTGTTACACGTGATTTTTGTCATCACCATGTTTATGGACAATGTACCTTCAGCTTTGCCAAAATATCCAAATGGAACAACTGTATCCGGTTGGACAGTTAAGAAGTGAGTTCAACTTCCATGATAGATAATAAAATAATAATATATTGATAGATGATGGTAAAATATTACAATGAGGCTCACATTTATAAGGCTTGAGCATGCATAGTGAAGGGTTACGCCCTTTCACCAGTAACTAATAATATATTTATTTATAGATAATAATATCATTTAAATATTCACAACATTTACTTCCCCTTGGGAAGGCTTTTTACTCAAAGCTTGATTTTTCTAATGTCGTCGTTCATTCTGATTCTGTGTCGGTATTAGAATCATACGAGACTTCTTTTGCAGATACTTGCACTTACTTTCCATTGATGATTATGCACTGTATTATCTGACTGTTCCTACATTTATGGCTTGGGGTCCATTCATCAGTGCATCAACAACATGTGTTTTTCCTCTTTTTTATCAAAGTAACTGTTAGATGTTTTAGACCTATTTTCAATTTCATAGGCATATGATTTAGGTTTGTGGCATTGATGACCAGGTGACCAATTATTTTCACAATACCTACATTGTGTCTTATTTTCTTGTCAAGAATGGTTATTGCCTCTTGTTTTTATTCCTTCAAATTTGTATTCTGTGGCTTTTTCTTTATGTCTTTCCACTTCTACGTTAGTTATTTCATGCATCTTTAATTCTTTTTGGAGGTATGGTTTAAGGCCTCCTAAATAGGTTTCGAGTCTTTGTTTTCCAAACAACCCAAATACTCGTGTTGATAGGGATTCCCACTGATGTGTGAATTCCTCAATGCTTATGACCTGTTGTAATCTGGTAAGTTTACTGAAAAAATCATCTTCTCTGATTCCTTGAAACCTATAAAAAAAATCAATTTTTTAACAAGTTACAGGTGTAAGCAAAATTGTCTCTCTTACACCATAAGTACCAATTATAGGCATACCCTTCCATATGCATTGACACAAATTTCACTTTCTCCTCACCAAATTGAATATTGTAGATGTTGAAATACTCTTCCGCTTTGTTTAACCAAGTAATGCATTGGTCTTCACTTCCATTGTATTTCGACAACTCTACTTTTGCCTTAAGTGGTTACACTATGTAAGGATGATATTGGTTTCCTTTTTCTTTACAGTTTGATGGTGGCTCAGAGCTATTGGACAACGCAACCAACATATTTGAACTAATTAATTGTTGGCGGTGATTTTTATCCTTTTCCTTCTCTACTATCATACTGATAGCGTCTAATTTGTTGGTTAATTGTGACTCCATATCTGGCAATACTTTTGTTTCTATCTCTTGTTTAAGCGTCGCATTGTTAATCTTTATTTATTTTTGCAAATATTCTTGATTCTTGGAGAGTGTTTCCTATGTGGAAACATGAAATGAGGCATCTAACATGTTTGTATTGCTGACATGGTCTGTACTAGGCATTAGTTTTGGTAACACCTCCATTAATGTATTATGGTTTTGCGTCATGGTGCTCAAGTTCTGTGTTATGGTGTTTATGTCTTGAGTCATGGTACTCATTTTTTCATCCGAGTCTTTTTGTTTCTCATTCAGGATGTCCAATTTTTCATCCAGTCTTCTTTCTAGTACTAGAACAACTTCATCTTTGATTTCTTTCTTAAGCACTATATTGTTATTTTTCATTTCTTCCTTCAATATTTTTTGGTTAGCGACAAGGGCCTTGATGTTCTTCTCTAATTTCTCGATTTGGTCTTTTAATTCAACCATGGTATTGGTCCTTGTATGCGGAGGTGTGTACTTGGATGTTATTTTGGCTTATGGAGTGAAGGAGAAAAATAAATAAATAAAAATATATACTAATTTTTTTTATTATATACTTTTTATTTTTATTTATTATAAAGTTGGGTAATAGTATTTTTTATTATTTAATAAAATAAATGTTATAATATTTAATTTTTTATTAAAATTTGCTTATGCATGCGAGAATGGAAAATGAGAGGAGGCAGGGAGAATGGAAAATGAGAGGAGGCAACGGGAGAATGAACAAACAGGATAATGGGGGAGGGAATGGAGCACGCAGAGGTGAGGGTGTAGCGAGAGAGCCGAGGGGATGGGAGATTGGGAGGTGGGGATATAGGAGGTGGCAGGAATGGATATTGGGAAGGACACAATTTGGAGGCAGGTTGTGGAATAATGGAGGAGAGAGTGGAGTGGAGAGTGTGCTGCGAGGTGGTGGAGCATGTGTTGTGTGGTGCAGGTAGGAGGGGAGCAATGTGAGGAGTGGAAGGGAGAGAGTTGCATGGAGAAACAAGGGAGTGAGGGAAGGCAAGCTGGGGAATGGCATGCAACAATGATGGAGGTAAGGTTTGGTGTGGGAGAAACATGGGGGAAGGGAAGAAACATGAGTCAATGGCGGATGGGTTGTGCAGGAGGTGTGTGGAGGAGTTGAGTAGTGGGAGTTAATAAATGAGTGTGAAGGAGGAACATGGGAGATGAAGTGAATGGGAGGAGTAATCGCTCTGATACCAAATGGAACAACCGTATCTATTTGGAAAATTAAGAAGCAAGTCTGACTTCCATGATGAATAATAAAATAATAATATATTGATAGATGATGGTAAAATATGACAATAAGGCTCACCTTTATAAGGCTTAAGAATGCATAGTGAAGGGTTACACCCTTTCACCAGTAACTAATAATCTATTTATTTATAAATAATAATAATATCATTTAAATATTCACAACACCAAAGTACATGCAAAAACATGTTAGGAAGAAGAGAATCATGAAGAATTTTCCCTGAAAAACCCTAGCTGGAGAGGTTGTTGCATCTTTCATTTTGAGAACCTATGACAATTGTTGTTTTCACAACCTATTTTTGAAAACCTGTGACATTACCTCATGTTGCTTTAATGCAAGGTGCAACATTGTCTGTACGAAGGGGAGAAAAGGATGTTTCAAGAAATTTATTGAAAGAATCCCTCATGGATTCCTATCCCGTCTTCTTTGGGTGGATCTCACTCGACCCCCTAATCTTTGGGATCCCATCCTATCTCAATCCCCTCATCCCTTCTTATCCATTGGCGTCTATAAATGTAAGTTATTCCCCATGGGGAAAGGGGTGGGAAATTGATAGCTAAATGTTGAAGTATTTTTGTTGGTTCTAAAGCATTGTGATTGAAACTTTGGTACTCATCCTTTNTCTCTCTCTCTCTCTCTCTCTCTCTCTCTCTCTCTCTCTCTCTCTCTCTCTCTCTCTTTCATTTAATAATACAACAATACATTTTCTTTCCCACAATTATTTGTCATTAATATTGTTGTTTTCCTCCTTGGCTGTTCACATAAGTTCTTGTAAAATTGCAATTATCTCTTCCGCTCTTTCTTGTCATTTTTTATTTTCTCTCTCATTTAATAATACAAAAATACATTTTCTTTCCCACAATTATTTGTCATTAATATTGTTGTTTTCCTCCTTGGTTGTTCACATAAGTTCTTGTAAAATTGCAATTATCTCTTCCGCTCTTTCTTGTCATTTTTTCTTTGCATGTATTCTATGTGGATCTTGAGTGGATTAGGTGAGTTTTATCTTCAGATCACACAAGTTGATTCCTCTTCTAATTGCATCTTTTATTATCAAGAACTTAGGGAAGTTTTGTATTATGTTTGTTTTGTTCTAGTTTAGGTTACTAGGGAGGTTAGTTTGTGTTCACACATATAGACTTATCTATTAACATCCATCTTAGCATGTCCCATTTTTCTAGTTCGGGGTTACTTCCATAATTTACTATTTTCCTACCTATTTCATGCTTGTGATTTCTATCTTCTTCTTGGTTTAGAACTTCCCACATACTTTCCAATTTGACCTAGTTATGGAAGTTTGCAGGGTTAGTGAGTATAGTCGGAGTATAATCAATATTTGGTATTAAAATAATTTATTAATTACGGTTGAACTAGATTTTTCCCAATCATTCTCTACCAACATATTCTTAAATTACAACTTTAATGCAATCAATATATTGTAAAACAATATTTATCATTTTTTCTTCTAAAAGTTTGTTGTTACCGATGGGCCTATAGGATCAATTGTTGTAACCCAAGCTCTTACTCAAGTTGTAAAACCTACAAAAACCATAAAAAAAATATATTAAGCATGATATTCCATACAATATTCTTACTCAGTTCTATAATTCCTATGTTATTAACGTTATGCTTGCGACAATTGAATATATTCATAGTATAGCTTTAGAACAATCACATGTCCTATATCTACGCTGTGAATTTAAGGGTGTCAATATAAGTCCTACCACTTCATCATTTTTTACATGATTTACAATATTTTTGTCTTCATTAACACTAATAAAATTGGAAACCTCTTAGCAAGGTTTAAATCCCACTTGTAAATGTATACGGATTGTGGGTCAGGTGTCTAGGATGGTCATCTTTGGCCCTCTCCACCCTATTTGATCCCAAGAACACTACATGATTCCCCTCCCCACTTGTGTTCGATCTCCATGACACTACATGATGCCCCTAGGAGCATCATTTTTCCATGAAACTGCATGATACCCCTAGGAGCATCAATTTTCACCTATGAAAAAAAAAGTAGTTGTAAATAAGTAGTTTTAAAGTGGGGAAGACTATTCGAATTTTTTCCCTTGCAAGCTCTAGACTCTCGATAGATTTGTTTGAAGATTCAAATCATCTATATCATTGATCCATTTTTGCACTAACTCCGCCACCGATTTCTTTTTTTTAATGGTCATCCATCTGATCCATTAGGCTGATCAGTCGATTCCTATTCTTTCCATCTAGATTTTGATCATTGTCATTCATTTTCATCCACTGCCTTTTCCTGAAAGCTAGCTTTTGATCATTGTCATTCATTTTATTCCACCACCTTTTCCTCATCATTCATTTAGTCATGTCCACTTATAAATTTAATCGATGTATCTAGTGATTATCATTATCTTCTCTTCATTTTTCATTAGATTTCTGGAGTAAACATCACAAACGACAATTTGATACAACTAGCGAGAGTAGCACTAAAATTTTGCTCTTGATTTTGATATGAAAAGCAAGAGTAGCAATAGAATTGTGCTCTAGGAATCAAGAGGAGCAGGATGAAAATACATATTTTTCATATTGTGTGGAGCTTTATCTAGAGGTCTGCTAACATCATTATTTTCATAAAAGCTTTCTAAATTTGATAACTGAAAGCTGTTAATCTTCATCTTATGTTGTTGAACATCTATATATTTTTAGACTTATATGGTAGTTTTGTTGTTCAACTCTAATCAGTTGAAGTTGTGAAGGAATGATTAATATTATGACATTTATTTTAAATATAATAACAAATTTAGGTTGTTGGATGATGTTGGATGCTCTTTAGGATCGACACAATCTCAAAGTCCATGATTAAATATGATAGAGTTCTGTTTTTTAAAAGATCATGAGAAGTCAAGAATAAATAATAATTGGGGAGGCTTGCAATACCTTGGATAAAGTATAAAAGAAGATTAGCTTGACATGAAGGTTTTGATAAATAACATCAAGTTAGAGGGCTTGCACTTAATCTACTTATCTATAGAATGGGAAAATAAGAGTACACGTTTTATCGCAATGAGTATATTTACAAGTAACATTGTTTATTAAGCATTTTCTGCAGCCTGGTATTTGGCAACATGTTCGATCAACCTTTCAGTATATGTGAAGTTAAGGATAATGATATGGCCCTATTATATAAATATTTTCCCTATTATTATATAATCAAGTTGTTTTAGAGGAGCAATGTGCTTAATTAATGATATACATGTGCCCTACTAATTTAAACATTGATGATAAAGGTGCCCTATCTAGATGACCCAATTACTTATGATGGGAATAGGTGTGGTGCATTTTTTATAAGTACTATGAGTTTTGATTTCATTGGTGTGAGTTTTTGTTTGAGGTGCTAATAGGTTAGCCGACTAATTGTAGATTGGGTCAACCTCATCGGTCGTGTCGGTTGAGTGAACCAATAGGTAGTTACCATAACTATTTTGTAAATGTATAAATAGGTTGTTGGGCCAGATATGAACTTGGTTCGGTTTGATGTATGTACCCACATGTGTTATTGAGTAATATAATTTGTTATTCCATCCATTATTCTTGTCTCTTGTCTCTATTATGATTATATGTTTCTTTATGTGTATTATTGGTAACATAATGATCTGAGTGAGTACAATATTGGTTCTGTTGCCGGTAGTACATGTATGGATGAGATGACCATGAGCAGATGATCTTAGAAAAAGAGATTAAGGATTGGTGAGAGCATAAAATTGTGAACTACTTGCATAATTACGCTCGAAGAAGCAAACTGCCTATTGCCCAGGAGAAGGAGAAATTCTTCACCGAGACACACGAGAAGTTTGTAGAATCTGTACCTTAGTCTCTGAAGAAATTAATGGATGAAAAATCCAGTAGAAATTAAGGACCATGAATTGCTCTAAAAATTGATAAGAGGTGGACAAACAAACCTGTTGGAGTGGTTTGAAAAAATCACAGACGATTTTTGTGAAGAACGCACCATGGAAGAAAGAGTCTCTTTCTAGAGTATTGAAGAGAGGTTCTATAACGAATTCACTGAACAGTTTATTTGCTCACTAATGACCCTTTTGTTTAAGTTCCTGATCGACAGGGGAGAGAGACACATTGTTGAGCCTCCTTTGTCACTAATTGAACCACCATCAAACACTAACTGGGCAGAAAAGCAGAAAGCATGGGAGAAGTTTATTGTAGAAAGAGAGTGGGAATAACTTCTGAGAAAATAGGCAGAGCCACCCAAGATTAATAAAGCGTCAAGCAGGTTATGGGGGGTAGTTGGTCATGTTCGGGGTAGACTAGTGGAATTCTAGTCAATTTTGGAAGCCACATTTTATACCTAAATCTCATCATCAACATGTGATAAGATCCCAAACTTCAGTGTTTCCCTTAATCCCAAATTGTGAAGCAAGAACATTGGTCCAGATGTCAATTTTTAATATAAAAGTCCAGCACCAATTCTTCCCATTAGTAAAGTCCAGCCCCACCCTAACTGAATTGGAAGTAAGAGGTGGAACTACCTTTACCCTTCAAGAAAGGCACGGTTCTTCCTAGAACCGCTCTGTCATGGTAAATAAGGAGCGCTGCCCTTGGTAAAAAGTGAAAAATAGAGGTTCTCATGAAGCTTCTCGAAAGAAGGCTTTGTGGCACCCTTATCCTTGATCACTAGTGTCAGTTGGGCTTGAGATCCATCCTTGTAGGATCTCCTAGCCACCTCACCCACCAATTTCTCAACCATCCCTATCCATTCCAAGCCTATAAAAGAAGGCTCAATATCCATGGTTGAGCAGAGAGTAATGTTATGTTGTTGTTTTGATATTCTGGCCTAAGTCATTCAAGAGAGATTGAGGGAGCAAGTTGGATTTGTAGGGGACAAGATGTTGGTTTTTTGAAAGAGAATATCAACACTAAGGAATAGGTTGTAAAATCTTTCTTCATTTTATTAATATAAAGTTGGTTCCTTTCCCATATAATTGTTATGTTATAATCTTGCATGTTATTGTCAAATTCCTTAGTCATTGGCATAGATCTATAAATGATGCTCTAGTATCTTTGATCTCTTGTGTGTTTGATGTGTTTATGCAGGTGTTTCCTTGGATACCTTTTGTCATAAGAGGAGAACCACATCACTCCATCAAAGATTGCATTCCATGTGTTTATAGCTTCTAGGGAAAGTCTTCCATTCTTATTGTGAACCATTTGTTCTGGATTTGAACCATTTAGACCAGAGGAACAACTTCTGTCCGCAGAAGGTACAAAATTGCTACCAACAAATCTGGAAACTCTATTGGGGAATAGAGCTTCAACTGATCTGATATTCCTTAGTCTTGTTTAGGAACACTTGTATGAAATCAAAGCTCCCCTCCTTCATTAGTTCAATCAGATCCACTAGCTGATCTAGTGGTTATTGGTTTGGTATCTTCAGAACTATTCAGATCTGAGTTTTCTTGGCCCTCTGTACTCTTAAATATTGTTAATTCATGTCTTAAAGGCCAGTTGCAGAGTGATCTAACCTTGCTTTTTCACCATTTTCTTTGTTTTCATGCATTTACAATGAACCACGGATGTGCTGCAGGAAATAAGAAGTGCCGCCGCCTAAAGGCAGTTAGCAGGAAGCGATGCCACCGCTTGGGACCAGTAATTAGGAAGCGGTTCTAGATCAAAACTGCTATGTCATTGACTCTCTACACATGGTTCCAGGTAGGCCTTTTCCAGGCTTAGTTTTTTAAAAAAATTTGCAAAAAATTTTGGTTAGTTGTTTTCAGTTCTAAATGTTTGGGTTTGTATTAAAGATATATGAATGCTCGAATGTCAAATTTGATATGGTAAAAGGCTTGTCTAGTTGAAATCAAAGAGCTAGGATAGGTTCATATGTTTGTGGGCTTGTATGCTTGGTTTTGAATTTTTTGAATGAAGTGTTGTTTGAGATATTAGCACTAGTTAGATCTCACTCTTATCATTAAATCGATTTGAAAAGAAAGACTTGCTTGATTGTTTGCCTTTCCTTATTTTTCATTAAAAAGTTTGTGAAGGACTTATTTTTACTTTGAAAAAGAATTTTTTTTGTTGAGAATTGTTTATATCTTTGTTGGAGAGTGAACTCTTAGATACCTTATTAGCCTCATCAGCTTTCAGCTTTCCATCTTTCTTCTCTTTCTTTTACATTTCCATCTCATCAAAAGAAAAATATTAATAGTTTTAAGTCAGATATTTCTAGTTTGAAAAGAAAATTGAAAAATTGATTATGCTTTTTAGTGTGTTTGGTCTTTCTTCTTAGAAAAAGAGATCTTACCTTACTTTGCTTGCTTTCAAAATTAGTTTGAATTTTGTTACTTGTTCTCTTTCTCGGAAAAAGTTTGGTTTAATGTAGTTGTTTGGGAAATTTTTGGTTTCAAAACGAAAATTGAAAGAAAAATACTCTCTCCTTCCCATAGGCAAGCATGTCTTGAAAAATAAAGTGAAAATATATGCATTTCATATTTGCATGGATTTACATTTTTGTCAAAATCTCATGCATTCACCTAACCTCTCAAGATAAAATTAACGGTAGTTATAGGTCTAAAATCATATATAAATTTGAGTGTTAAGTTAGTGACGTGTTTGGGCGTCGTAAAATGTAGGAGCTGTCGTTACTTTGTTTGCACTACAACCTGGGACTCGTGTGGTTCTTCCACGTACTGTCGGTATATCAAATGGCCTTTCACGTACCCTTGAGGTATATAGAAAGGTACTTCATGTACTTGATTGTATATCAAAAGGCCCCATTGTGGACAATTATGCATTAGACAACACTACTACCAATTTGAGCTCCCACGTACCTTGTGTATATCAAGAGACCCCACTATGATTCCTTGTCCAACTGAAAAAAACCCTTTGGTCGTCTTGTTTGGAGCAATACACCAAGAATAACACTCGAGGAGACTACTACACACGTACCTTGAGTATATCGCGAGTTGCACCTGCTTGACAATCCTGGTGAGAGATCGACTATTTTGAGCTCATCCCATCACTTAAGTTTGCTTATGGCATGTATCTTGAGTAGGAGAAGAATTTGTGTGATTTTTCTTAGTTTTGAAACCCTAGGTTAGGTTTAGTGACTGATATAATATGGATGAGTTTCATTTGAAATGATCCAGAAGGAATCATGGCTTACCACCCAATTTTCCTCCTGTTACAGGAGAAAGTCCAATGGAATCCATCGACCAAGGTGCTGCAACCAATTCCCATGAGGAAGAAAATATGGTTGTAGAAAGTGGAGACCAATTCACTTCTTATGTTAACCCCTTGGCTCAACAACCTCCTATGGATGAAAATTCCTTTCATCCTCCTATGGAAGGTCGTATCGACAGTCCTAATAAACCACAGCATGGACCTAATGCTCCATTTTGGAGAACTTCTATGGGTCAAGCCATTTCCTCATTTGGGGTTAATAGAACCTCTCCTGCACAAACTTCTCCCGGTGAAGAGGAATATAGAAAAATCTAAGCATCTATTCACCGTGCACGAGACTTTCAAGAGAGGATGCAAAGACTAGACAAAGTTCTGGCCATGCCCGCACCTCATAATGAATCTATATCATCTAGATTACCCTATAATACAGATCCTTGGCCTGTGACTAAAATTAGGACTTCCGCTGATGGTTTTCCACCGCATGGTGAGACTTCTCGTAATCAAGGTCAAACCTCCAATTTCGCGCCTACAGTTTTGAATTCTAGGTTTGTTTCTAGTCATCCCATACCTTCTATGGCTGGGGGCAAACCTTCAATTCCAGTAGCATCTGTACCTGCTAACATCGGGGGAAACCCCTGGTGTGACCTACGTTACCCTCTACTGGAATTTTTACTAATAATAGACAGACTTCTACTGAAGGACAATCCGCAGTATATGTTCCTCCCACTAATACAAATATGGTAAACCCTCCTTTAAGTTCAACTCATCCCTTAGTGGCACAACCTACATTTAATCAACCCTTGTGGGGTTATGGTTACCCAACAAATAAAGTACCTATAGGGAATATGAATTATCCACCTACCTCTACAGGAATGTCCTACACTAGAATTCCATACCATGGTAATGCATTTACACCATGGGGGAAACCCAATTGATCTTACATGCCAGTAATGGGAGGGATACCTATTCATAGTGTTGGAGGCACCGAAGGACCACCTTATCGAGGTCCTCCCCCTGAGGGGTCGGCCAGTCCTCCTCCTGGTGGTCCTCCTCTTGGTGGTCCTGATGGTCCTCCTCCTGGTGGTCCTGGTGGTCTTGGTGGTCTTGGAGGTCTTGGAGGTCCTGGTGGTCCTCCTCTTGGTGGTCCTGGTTGTCCTAGAGGCCCTAATCCTGGAGGTCAATATTTGAGAAGTTCATCATCTCATCAGTCGTTTCAACAATCTGTATATCAGTCAACATATGGTCCTACTGGTGGATACATGCCTTATTAATACAACCATATGTGGAACCCAATCATCAGTTACCTTTCCTAGCAACTTTGGATTTACCTGATTTATCCAAATTGATAAATGATCCCATTCGACACAACCCTTCGTGGCCCGCGATTTTGGTAAAGTTGCCAACATTCAAAATTTTGATGGAAAGCAAGGAGATGATCCCAAAAACCATGTTATGACCGTCCATCTGTGGTGTTCCTCAAACTCCTTAATGGATGATTCTATTTGTTTGAGGCTCTTCCAGTGCACATTGACCGGTACAACTATGAAATGGTACATTGAACTTCCACAACATTCATTTGTGGACTTTAGCTCTCTAGCAACTGTTTTCCTTACGCACTTTCAGCTACCCATTTGTTATGAAACTGGTACAAATTTTTTAAATTCACTCTATCAGAACACCTGCATGCACATATCAGACCATATCCATGAGTGGAGAAGGAAGAGAAGGCTTATTAAAGCTCCCATCCGAGACTAACTGCTAGTTGATTGGTTCACTAAGTCATTGTTGCCTCCTGTCGCCCGAGACGTGGCTATGGGCGATGTTGTTACTGAAGAGTAGGCTATTAGTTGCACTCAGTATCTGGATTCATTCTATTCCCAATTAGAAATAGTGTATGATTTAATTCCGCAAGCTCCTCGCCCTAGCGCAGATCCCACTAAGCCACCAGCAGAAACTCTTGTTGATGGGGTGGTTGGTTCAATCCAGCCCTCATCGATGGAAAAACCTGCCAAGCAACCTAATTCTTCTACCACTATTCCTTCGACTCCTACGGTTTCTTCCAAGGTAAATTCCATTCAAAGCACACAAACCCCCAGCAATAAGAAAAAAGGAAAAGGTAAAAACAAGAAACCTGGGAACCAACAGGAGAATCCTAATCCTACGACAAATGAGAATGATAAAGGGAAGAGGAAAGCAAAATATCCCTACTTATTGTGTGGAGGATATCACTTCACAAAAGAATGTCCTCATCACAAAGAGATTAATAAAATTTTGAAAAGTAACCCCACACCTGGAGTTCTTTCTGGTCCTTTTCCCTCTCAATAGCAACTGATAGACCACATGTCTAATCAGGGAACCCTAATTCCATGGAATAAATCTATATGATGTCTTCCAAGATCGTCAATTTGAATACTCATAGTCAATCATATGACAAGCCAGTCAAGAAGAAGGATGAAAATCCCTCTTCTAAGAAATTCCCTTCAACTAGCTCTCTTCCATCCTCATCTAATGGTCCTCTTTTGATCGAAAAACCTAATATTGATTCAATTTTACACCCACCTAAGGCCACACTCAAGAAGTCAGTTTTCAATCCCAATGCCTGAGCTACACAATTTTATAACATTGTTGAAGATTTATCTCAGGCACCTTATGCGATGTCTACTCTTGAGGTGCTCCAGAGTTGTCCAACGTAGCATAAAAACATGCTAACATATTTGGGGAAATTAGACCAAGATAATGCTAACTTGATTCATTTCAATGTAGAGAAATATAAATCTAGGTTACCCCACCAACTTTCCTTTCAGATTGCATCTAGAGTAGTTGGGATAAAGGTCCATCGGACCGTCCTAGATGAAGGATCTTCGACCTCGGTCTTGTCTATTTCCTGTTGGAGGGCCATTGGTTCTCCTGAGGTGATGAAATCACCAACTAATTTAAAATCCTTTGATGGAAGAGGTTTCCAGCCCCATGGTCTATTTCCAGCCCTTTCTATCGAGCTTGGGGGCAAGACTGTTTCCATTCAGGTGGAAGTGGTTTATGCCCCATTAGATTACAATCTTCTATTGGGGAGGAATTGGTTTTACACTATTATCATTGTCACTTCGACAGTATTTTGAACTCTCCAATTTACACATATGGGGAATAGTGTGACTATCGATCAACTTGACTATTGTACACCGGATTTTATGACCCCTACGACAAATAACATCCCTATGCGAGGACATTCCCCTCCTCCTTATCAGTCGATTGGGGTAGGAATGTTGAAAGACTCCACCCTTATGGGTGTGTTTTCATCAACCCCTCCTAGTATA
Source organism: Pseudotsuga menziesii (assembly GCA_001517045.1). Taxonomy (NCBI): domain Eukaryota; kingdom Viridiplantae; phylum Streptophyta; class Pinopsida; order Pinales; family Pinaceae; genus Pseudotsuga; species Pseudotsuga menziesii. The sequence goes on along the minus strand of LPNX010491073.1, from coordinate 126,367 downwards.
GAAGTGGTGACAGTAAATATGATTTCCACAACTGGTTATAGTACCAAGGGTAAAGATATTGTTAATTCATCCTCCCTTGTCTCGTATGAAGCAATGTATGATACTATTCAATCCATTTTCGATGACCATGTTGATGACCTTCACCTCGTGGCTTCAGACCCTTACCACCTACCTTACTAGTTAGAACCCTCTCTTCCCACTATATATTACCTCACACAGATTTTTCCATCGGATGATTCCATCCTAGAAATCATGAGTGGAAGTGAACCCGTATGGGAATACCATCATCATCAATATTCTTTCCTTCCCAACGCCACTTCGGTAGGTTTTGAATTTCAATCACTTATCAATACTGATATCGTCACCCATCCGCAAACACCTATATTGTTGCAAAATGTTGAACCGAGGGAAATCTATGCAACATTACTAAAACAACCCCCATGGACATATCAGTGAAACCTGGAACAATTGAGCATGTTCACGCAGGGCAGAAATGATCAACCAAAGAAACTGAAGCATATAGAGCATTATTCAAATAATTTCAAGATATTTTTTCATGGACTTATGAGGAGATTCCTGGGATAGACCCATCTATTGTGGTTCACGAAATCAAAACCTATCTTGTAGCAAAACCTGTCAAGCAGAAATTACGTCAAGTCCATCCCTAGAAGGCTGCGGCTATTAAAGCTGAAATAGAAAAACTTCTAAAGCCAGTATTTATTTATCTTGTACCCCTAATGGAATGGGTATCTAACATTGTCCATGTGAACAAAAAGCAGGGTACTATTACATTCTATATCGATTTCTAAGACTTAAACAAAGCTTGTCCTAAAGATAACTTTTCGACTCTACATATTGATCAAATTATCAACAATTATGCTAGAATTGTCATCATCTCATTCATGAATGGATTTTCTAGCTATAATCAGATTGAGACATTTCCCCCCGATCAACACAAAATGGAATTTATATGCCTGTGGGGAACTTTTGCCTATAGGAAGTTACCTTTTTGCCTTAAAAATGCTGGAGCTACATTTCAACGGGCCATGTCCTATGTGTTCCACAACATTAAGAACACTGTGGAGTCATACCTTGACGATCTCCCAGTGCATTCAAAGCAACGGGAAGACCACCTTGAGCATCTTAGGGACATTTTCCTGAGATGTCGTCATTATAACATACGACTCAATCCACACAATTGTGTTTTTTGCATTGAGACGGGGCATCTGCTTGGCTTTATGGTTTCTAAGGATGGCATCCAGATAGATCCACTGAAGATTTCTGCTATATTAGCCCTACCTTCCTCAATAAATGTTGTTGAACTCCAAAGTTTGCAAGGGAAGGCAAACTTTATTCACTGTTTTGTTTGCAATTTTGCTGAGAAAACGCATGGTTATATGCGTCTCTTGAAGAAGGACACTCTATTATTCTGGGATGACCAGGCCCAACGAGCCTTTGATAATATTAAGCACGCTCTAACTCATTCACCTGTGATCCACCCCCTAGATTATTCAAAGGATTTTCTCTTATATGTTGCTGCCTCCACTACTACCATTGGAATGGTTTTAGCACAGGAAGATCCCAACGATCAAGAGCATGTGATATATTATTCCAGTAAGAATCTCATTGATTATGAAACCTGATACTCGCGTGTGGAGAAGTTAGCATTGTCTATGGTCATTGCTATTCAGAAATTTTGTCATTACATCTTGCTTCATACTACCACGGTATTTGCAGATCATAACCCTATGTACTACATTCTGAATCATCAGGTGCTAGGGGTAAAATATTCTCATTGGATTTTCATCCTATAGGAATTTGACCTTGAGTTTTCTAAGGCCACTTCAAAGAAATCCCTGGTCTTTGCAGAGTTGATGTGTGATCTTCCCAGTGCTTTGATGGATATTGAGCCCATTGATTCATTTCCATATGAATTCTTCTTCTTGATAAGCACAATAGACCCATGGTATAGAGATTTAATCATTTATCTCCAAACTAAAAGATTTCAGCCTAAAATGTCCCATGACGATCGTCGTTGTATTCGTCACCACGCGAAGTACTACCTTATCTTGAATGATACATTGTATAGGCATGGTATCAATTACATTCCCTAATGATGCCTTACACATGAAGAAGTTGAACAAGTCCTAAATGATTTCCATTCTAGAGCATGTTCTGGTCACCTTTCTGGGATGGCTACAGCCCAGAAAACCCTGGGCACTGGCTATTTCTGGCCTTCAATCTTCAAATACTAACATGAGGCCATTAAGAAATGCCCACCTACCAACATTTCTATCTAAAAAAGTGCACCCACCCTTCTCCTTTACACCTCGTCATTGCAATTATCCCTTTCACCAAATGGGCAACTGATTTTATGCACTGTAATCCTACCTCAACCGGGGGGCATGGTTACATCATCGTAGCCATTGATTATTTCACAAAATGGGTTGAGGCTATGCCTACGTATGCAAAGGATGGTAATACTGTCTCCATATTCTTATTTAATCATGTGATATCTAGGTTCGAAGTCCCACAGTCTATTGTCGGATCACATTTCCAGAATTAGATGATGACCGAGTTAAGTACCAAGCTGGACTTTCACCATGAAAACTCAACTCCTTGCTATCTGCGAACTAATGGTCAAGTTGAGGCCATTAAAAAAGTTTTGAAAACTATGTTCTGGAGGATGGTTGGAGATCATAAATCCAACTGGAACCTGACTCTCTTTTCTGCCTTATGGGATTATAGGACTTCTGTAAAAACAACAACTGGTTTTACACCATTCTAGTTAGTTTACGGACTAGAAGTTGTCCTTCCTATCTATTTATGCCAAAAATTGTTCCCAGACTGCAAGAGAACAAGCCAACACAATCTCAAATATCTCAATAAAACAAAATAGGGTTTTTAGGGTTTTCAAGGTTTTTTGGTTGAGAAGTTTGATGACAAGAGGGAATGCATTCATAAATCCAAATAAACACTAAATCATAAGTATAGAAAGGCTAAGATGCATAGCATAATAACCATTATCCAACAGAAAACAACACTGAGGTTCATCCATAGATGGCAAGCACTACAAGTATAAAAACTTTAAACCAACAATGAAATTACCAACTGAGTAACTAAAACAAGCTATAAATGAAGCCAAAAAACAAACTGAAGGGTAAATAGAGAATGTATTTCATAATCAGTCTTTCAAATACACATAAGAGTCATTTACTTAGCTTAAGAACAATTCTAAAGACCTCCTCTTTCTAGCCAAAAAATCGAACCCTCTATCCTCTTTGTGACATACATTAATACTATCCTCCAAAATTGGTTAAGGAACTAAACCCTAACTGCTTTTCAGCCTACCCATTGAAATAGTTTCATCTAAATAATAATTACAAAAGTAAAGTAATTATCAAAACCTAACTAACAACTGATTATCTTAACAAGTTTTACAGATCTTTAGCTGCTTCAGCTAACAAGGCTATCCCTTCTAGAGCTTGGGCTTTTCTTCTAGACTTCAGTTGATCTGCTTCCATATCTACAATATTTCTAGTTAGTTCTTCATTTTGCTGCTGCAGATCCTTGATGGTTTGTTTCAACATTGTAAATTGACCTTCTGTATTCCTCTTCCTTTTCAATTCCTCTCTTGAAACTGCAATCAGCTCCTGATATTGGTTATTCACCTCATCCAAATCCTCTTTGAGTGTTCTATTTGCCATGGCCAATCCATCATTTTTCTCCTACATATATTCCACCTGATACTAATATTGTTTTACACTTATCAGTAAATTCTCTTTTTCTAAATCAAAGGTTTTATTTCCTGTTGTGGTTAGCATCTCATTTGGAAGCCATGGAATGTTTAATCTCTTATAAATTTCTTCATCTTCTAGCAACAATTCTGTAGGAGTTTTAGGAAAAATTAGGTGTTCTTCAGTCTCAACTTCACATGGAACCTTTTCCTCAACCATCACCTTCTTTTCTGAGTAAGAATCCTTTATCTTTCCTTCTTGTTGTTCCTGCAACAACTGACTTCATACCTCTAGAAATATATCAGATAGTTTAGTATCAGTTAGGATAGACTCTCTTTTTTATTCCATTGGCCTTTACCCTTTACTGTCACCCTTATCATCATTCAATTTTTCATCAGATGAAGAATCATCTATCACTGTTACTCTTTCTTTGTTCAATTTAGGGTTCAGCAACTTCTTCATATTCAGTCTAAGCTTGTTTCTAGGTCTGGTTTTTTGTCTCCACACAGGAGCAATCACCCCCAACATTTTGAAAGTTTTACCTTGATTGGTAACTAAAGCAAATTCAACAACTTTTAGTTTCTTTCTCTTTGGTAATGCTACCTCATCACCCTGGCTATGAAATTCCTTTTTAGTACAAACCCTAGTTGCATCAATAACAGGGAATTTATAATCCTCAAACAGGCATTTCTCATCTTCTGACAGAACTGTGATTGGACTTTGTCTTTGAACTTCAATATCCTCTTTCTCATCTGAAATTTTCTCTGTAGGTATAATCTTCTCAGTAACAATTGTCTCTGCTGGTAAATCATTTTCAACAAGCTCGGTCTTCTTATTATCTGACTGTAAATCTTTTCTCTCATTGTCATTAAGGTGCTGTTTAGATTCAAAGTCTTCATTTGCATGATCTGAAACTTCCTCCAATTTAACCCTGTCTTCATCTTTGACCTTTACCTTTTGCCTGAGATTTCTGATCAAAGTCTGTCCTTTATCAGCTTGTCTTCTATGAGATTGTCCTTCTTGACCATTTTGAAAGCCTGACCAAAAAAGAAAATACTCCCAAGTCTTTCCCCTACTCTGCAAAACAATGTTTATGATGAGTTTGATAAGTCCATGGTGGAAAATGGAGTGTTTAGTATGATTTTGGTGCTCCTTAATTCTGCAAGACATCTTCTGTAGACTCTTTAGAAAGAAGAAAGGAAAGTTCATCTTGGACTCATTACTGAGATGCTGAAGAAATCTGAAGTGGTATTTGAAAATGAAGGCATATCTTCCCTCACAAGTAACATAAATCTATAAAACCTTAAGGGGCTCTATCCATTTAGGCTTGAAGTTATGAATGGGTACACCTTTACCCTAATATGCAATTACACCAGCGAATAAGTACTTTTGTGCATTGAAGCTGAATGGAACTTTCTTGAACCATAATCCTCCCTCATTCTTGATGCCTATTGCCTCAACTACCAACTCCTTGGTCAATTTGAATTGTAAAGTATCAAAAGACACAGTGTCTTTGTCATAGCATTGAGCAAATTTATGGGAGACCTCTGCATGATATCCATCAATCTTTTTTAAAAATGTCAACCATCCTACATTAGAAAATAATTCTGCACATTCTGGAAAATTATCCATCCAACTTAGGTCAGTGGGCTCAGCTCTATTTGTTTTTCCACTTTTCTTCATTTTCACTATGGTTTACAGCACCTGTCAATTATTCCATAGTCTATTTATCTTCAAATCATCACAGTCTTCCCTAACACATAGTTCAGGGAATCTTCAGGCTAAATTTCAACAGTCTGACCTAATCACATAGTTCAGGGAACTTCAATAGTTCTGCTTTGAATTTTACTGTTCTAAATGATGAATATTTTTATATATTTGTTAATAGTTCATCATTCACAGTCTATTAAGTGAAACACTTATATCCTTCCTTCAAATTTCAACATTAAGGATTTTATTAGAAAATCCCCAAACCAAGCCAACCCTAGCAAATGACATGCGGGGTACCTACTCAGAAACTCAATACGAGCGCTGGAATGCAATCTCTTCAAGGCTTAGGTGTCAAATTTCACGTTCCAGCTGTCTCTAACTGTCTAGACCACTTCAAACTGTCGCTACTAGAAAGCCCTAATTCCTCATTCAGTTGTGAAAACCCTAATTTCTCAACAGTGTGTTCTCACCATGACTTTCAATATCCTTCGTATCCTTCATATCAGGAACATATTCCTGAAAAACTCTACCTTATTCTACTAGCTGTCATCATTCACCCTGTGCTGAGTGCAGTCACCACGATCTACCTCATACGATTATCATCCACCTATTTCAATGATAAACTATGCAAGACACGTATCAAATGTAACAAATGATGTGATTAATACCTCAGGGACAAGACACCCGAAAAAATTGGACTGAAAAATGATGTTTTTGGCATTTGCGGCTTTCTTGTAGCGCTCTAGTGTATTAATTTTGCTCTTGCGCTACAAGAAAGTCCAATCACATAATTTCACATCTTTAGGCCACTAATAAAGTTTAAGACTTGGTTTATATGCTTAATCTTGACCTTAGTGTCATTTATGAAACCATTTAATCCATATATACCTTGTAGAACCCTTCAAGAATGAAATCTAAGAAAAATTTATAAAAGCAGGCTTAAGAAAAATCAAAATCATGAAAATTAAAGCTTGAACTCAAAAATAACCTTTATAAACAAAATTTCCTGGAATCAAAAATACTAGCAAGGTTCAAAAACATAAATAAAAGCATAAAACTAAGGAAGACAAAATCATGACATAACATATGGCTCCTGCTGTGGGATGAAGTCCTCCTTGTGAGGCTTCAAGAACCTATAGACCAATGCCTTCTTTACTACTACCTGCTAATCTACAAAATTTCCATTGGGTTATGGAGTCCTTATTATGTTTTACTCACACCGGTATATACAATGAAAACTAAAATTCCCCTTAAAAACTGTAGAAATGCTTGAGGAATCGTCCATTAACTGGACTTGATAATTCCTCACCCTCCGAAGTCTATAGAACAAAAGTGTTATTTTCCAAAAACTTAGATACTAGGAAAGGGCCAAACCAGAGATTATCAAATTTTCCATGTTTCCCTTTTTGCTCTTTCCTAGCATCCCACCTTAGAACCATGTCACCTATTGAGAAAGTATTATCTTTGATTTTCCTGTCAAACCTGTCTTTTATCTTCAATCTGTATAGCTATGCCTTTTCTTCCACTTTTTCTCTATTATGCTGCAACTCTATCATTGCATAAATCCTTCTCTGCATATCATTAGGTTCTTCTTGACAATCCTGAAAAAACTTCATCACTGGTGTTGGTAATAACTCCCGATTGATTAACTATTCCAATGCAAAACCCTATACTTATACAAATCTCATGGCGGTTGGGTTTCACCTTCCGCTCAGCCTGTTTGGCTTCCTATCTATTCATATTCCTATTTATTATTTATTTACAATAATCCTGACGGATTATTCTAACAATCCCCCTCTTAATCCGAAGGGGTGTTTGTAAGTCCGAGCATGTTTCTGAATCTTTCAAACTTTTCTCGTCCAAGCGCTTTGGTGAAGATGTCTGCAACTTGATCATA
>LPNX010491073.1:92722-115971 GCA_001517045.1 Pseudotsuga menziesii | reverse complement strand
GCTCCACAACTCAGTGATATCAATCACCAGAGGAATTAGGGCACAAATTAGGGTTTTTGTGCACTTCCAATGGTCACAGGCAATACATAAAATATTATGCAACTCTTCAATGCAGCATGTAAACTCAATATATACCTCAAATTATAAAGCTGGTCTCACTAGATTACAACGCTCCCACATAAAACTAGGTCAAACTATATAGCAGCTGTACAATATTCACATGAAAACTTAGCACACGGGCTGGCAGGCGCAGCCTTTAGTTCATTCCTCACAGTCTCTTCAGTTCAATTTGCAGCAAGTATTATATATCAGTGCATATATGCACACCATATCAATGCAGTCTTACAAACGTTGTCTTCAACGCAGTTCCTGCAAATCTTTGCAGGTGGAGGAAACCACTTCAAGCCCTTTATCTTCAATATACTCCAATACCCATAAGTGCTGCAGTCTTAAAAAAAAAGGGATTCCACAGCCTTCAAAAATCAAACTTTACTCCAACGCAAGCTCAATGCTTCACATAAGATTAGGGTTTACTTCAAAAACAAAAGGGTTCACTGCAGCATATATATGATCAATGCATATTATCTTTTAAGGCCTGCAGCACAGGTCGCAGCTCCACTTCCAGGAGGACTCTTTACCATCAAGCAGCAAGCAAATACCAACGTATTATATACCAGTTTTCAGGCAGCATACAATTCTTATATATCAGCAAATATCTTCAGTCCAGATTCGATCAACAACAAGTATTATATATACCATAAACAGCATTTATTATCATGCAGCAAGTTATATACCATTATATACCATCAACAGCATGTATTATCATGCAGCAAGTTATATACCATCGCAGGTCGCAGCAATAAGTACAGAGTCTCTTCAACAGATCGCAGCTTCACTCATAAAACGGAGGCATAAGTCTTGAACACCAACTTGTGAATGCAGCACCGAGTACACGCAGTCACATTATATATCACAGTCAGACTCTATTCCAGTATGATATATCAGTCTTCAGATGATCATACTCACAGCTCCAACGCATCAAATTTCAGCAAATGGGTGTAACAGATCGCAGATACCAAGCAGATCGTAGTCTTCAGGATCCATGCAATCTTTAATCTCCACGCAGATGAAATCACAGCAAATGGGTGTAACAGATCGCAGTCTTCAGGCTCCACGCAGTCTTTACAGGAGTGCGCAGTCTCCACGCATCAATCAATGCCATAGAGAGGACAATTCCAGTCGCCCAGTTTGCGGTTCATCTTCCCAAACGAAGCACCGACAAAACAGTTACTCGATTGATGCACAGGTAGCTTTAGGTTTCCGACTGTGGAACTCACTCAAACAGAGGCCTTACTACTATGCTGGAACGTTAAATTGCAGAAGAAGATAGAAAATAAATTCCGTCTTCCTCTTTCACCCAATATGAAATAATGGTAGGCTGCTCGACAAGGCTTTCACAACCCATGGGGGGCGCCAATGTCTACGGTCTGGACAAGGAGGGAAGCATGAGCTAGAAGAACATATTGATATTCAACTTCGGCGGAGGGACTTTCCAGACAGGTAATGGACTGGCAATGAACATGAAGGAGGAGAGTTCGTGACTCAGGTAACTCTACGCAGGATAATCACCAGAATAAGCCACATACAAAACGCTCAACTCATTAGGGTTTCCTTAGCACACAAACTCAATCATGAAGGAATTTGCATGCGACTCGACTGGCAGACTGATGGAGCAGTCTGGCAATGGACTGGCAAGCAGAATGCCAGGAATGGGCAGAAATACAGCAGGAGTTATGGCAGACAACCTGGCTCTGATACCACTTGTTGGTAATAACTCCCGATTGATTAACTATTCCAATGCAAAATCCTATACTTATACAAATCTCATGGCGGTTGGGTTTCACCTTCCGCTCAGCCTGTTTGGCTTCCTATCTATTCATATTCCTATTTATTATTTATTTACAATAATCCTGACGGATTATTCTAACAACTGGGATACCCAACTGGACAGGAAAAAGTGCATCTGTACCATACACTAATTGGAAAGGAGAAGTTCCAATTGCTTGTTTGACTGTTATTCTATCAGCCCATAATGCATATTTTAGCGTAGAATCTCATGATCTCTTATTATGCTTCAACAATTTTCTGATACTCTGAATGATATTTTTATTGGAGGACTCAGCTAAACCATTACCTTGAGGATAGTAAGGAGTTGAATGTTTCAACAAGATGCCATTCTTTTCACAAAATCCTCCCATTGCCTTAGACTTAAAATCCTTTGCATTGTCTATTACTATTCTCTGAGGACACCCAAACCTACTAAGGATATTTTCTTCAATAAATTCCATAATCACCTTATCTGTGGCATTCCTCATGGGGATAGCTTCCACCCATTTGGTAAAGAAATCTATTGCAGTCAAAATCCACTTGTGTTGTCCTGAGGAAGATGGACTTATCTCTCCTATAAAGTCCAAACCCCACTGCTAGAAAGGGGCGTTTACTGCAATTGGTTTTAAAGGTAATGACAACAACTTTTTGTTTACCAACAAATTTCTGACAAGGGATGCATGCTCTTACCTGCTGATATACATCTGAAAATAAAGAGGGCCAATAATACCCAGCTCTTAAGATTTTGTATGTAGTTGCCTTCCAATACTTGTGACCTCCACAAGCACCCTCATGAGTTTCAGAAATCACTCCTTCAATTTTAGGTTTGTCTAAGCATCTAAGTAGAATACCCCCTGGATCCTTCCAAAATAGTTGTTGTTCTACTAAACAGTACTTAGTAGTTCTTAGCTTCAAAGACCTAGCAGCTTTTCTATCTAAGTGTTCAGGACATTGTAAATACAACAGAAAATATACAATGTATGCATACCATGTGGATGCTGAAAAGAAGTCCATAATATTTTCTTTCTCCAGCTCTGCTTGATTTTCTTCCTGAGCTGGCTCTTTTGCCATCAAATGCAATCCTAAAGCTTGGCAATTTGATTCAGCCAATAGCTTGGCTAAACCTTGTCCCTTGACTAGTTTGGTAGGTCTGATATCTACATCATACTCCATGATTTTATTAATCCACTTGCCTCTTTTTCCCTCATTGTCAGGCTGTGTCAAAACATCTTTTATAGTAGCATTAGGCACATATGAAATAACTTTGGAATGTAGAACATAGATTCTAAATAATTTTAAAGCTTTTACCAAAGAATAAGCCTGTTTTTCCAATATACTGTATTTTAGTTCAAAATCTCTGAGAGTTTTGCTGAAGAATGAAATGGGTTGTTCAAGACCATCCTTATTTTTCTGCAACAGAACAGCAGCTAATGTATCTTCAGATGCAAAGGAAAAGGTTAGAAATTATCTGGTAAATTCTAGACTTACTAATACAGGAGCTTCGGTAAGAGCCATCTTGATTTTTTCAAATGAGTTCTTTTCTTCATTGGTCCACTTGACTTCTTGATCCTTCTTTAGCATGGCTGTAATCTGCTTGATAGTCTCAGCAAAGTTTGGTATAAACCAACGCAGAAAGTTGATTTTACCAATGAAAGATTGGACATCTTTTTTAATCCTTGGAAGACTTATCTTCAATATTGATTTCACCCTTTCTGGGTCAATCCTTATACCATCAGCTGAAACTAAATGACCCAGTAATTTTCCTTCCTGTACAGCAAAGTGTGACTTCTTTGGATTCAGGGATAAACAAAATTTTCTACATTTTAGGAAAGTTTGTTTCAAATGTTTTAGATGTTCATCATCTGATTGTGAAGATACAGTAATATCATCTAAGTAAATCACCACAAACTTGTCCTTTTCCCCAACAAAGGCTATATCCATAGCCCTCTGAAAAGTTGCTCCAGCGTTCATTAAACCAAAAGGCATCTTATCATACATGAAAGTTCCCCAGTGAGTAGTAAAAGTTGTTTTCTCTTTATCATCAGGATGCATAGAAATTTGATTGTATCCTGAGAATCCATCAACCATCGAAATCCTATGTGCCCCAACAACCTTCTGGAATATTTGCTCAATTTTAGGCAGAGGATAATTATCCTGTAGTGAATATCTATTCAAGTTTCTAAAGTCAACACACAGTCTGATTTCTCCGCTTTTTTTCCTAACAGGAACTAGATTAGCCACCCATGAAGAGTACATGAGAGGAACAATGATCTTGGCATCTAATAACTTCTTAACTTCTTTTTCAATAACAGGAAACAAGGTCAGATTAATCCTCCTCAATTTCTGACGAAAGGGTTTAACATTCGGTTTTAAAGGTACTTTATGTTGTATAATCCCAGTATCATATGTTCTCAATTCCTCATAAGACCATGCAAAGACATCAACATGTTCCCTTAACAATTTAATGTACTTGTTTCTCTCTTCTGCTGTGAGTGCTTTTGAAATCTTCACCATTCTAGGATATTTTTCTATACCAATGTTACAATCCACCACATTCTCTTATGAAGACTATACAACAGGTTTTAGAGGTGCATCATCTTTCGAAAATATCCTTTCTAAAGGTACCAAACCTTTTGGGATGAAATTACCTTTCAGTTCAATAATCTTGTGGCCAGCAATTTAATGTTCAGCAATCTCTTCAACATATTCATCCTCATCATCTTCTTCTTGATCAATCAGGGAATTAGAAAACTCATGTGTAAGCTCCAAAAATATTTTAATTTCAATGTCATGCTCAAACACTCTCCACTGCTTTACATTATCAAGTACAGAAGGTCTATACCTAACCTCAATGGGATACTTCAATTGTGTGGTTTTGGGAATTCTAAAATGTGTAGCTGCTAAATCCAATGAATCAGCAGTCTGATTATGATCACTTGGAATATAGGTAATGTTAAAATCTACAAAATAATTTTCAATCATGTCCCATACCTCATTTCGGTATACTTTCAACAAATCCTATTTCACTTGATAGTTTTTCCTCACCTACTGAACAACTAACTTGGAGTCGCCATATGTAGAAATCTGTTGAATGCCCAAATATTTAGCAGCCTTCAAACCTAACAGTAAAGCTTCATATTCAGCAGTATTATTTGTAGTAATAAATTCTAATTTATACATCATCTTTACTATTTCACCACCAGGGGATATGAGAAGAACCCCTGCTCCAGCACCTTCTTTGCAAGATGATCCATCAAAGTACAATTGCCAAAGCTCATCTTCTTGTTCTTTACTGCATTTAATTGGTTGTTCCTTTTCAACCTGTAACAAACCAGCAGTATTGTCATCATCACTAAAATGTAACATGAAAGTTCCCAAATCTTTATCAACAGCATACAGAGGATGGTTTGTAGGGTTCTTGTCATCTGTCACAATATAGGCAAATTGAAGGTCTTTGTACAGCCTTCTGTTTTCTCCTCCAAACACAGGAATAGTAGCATTTGATAAATCCATTTGTAAAGTTCCACCCACTTTCTTTTCCTAAGACCTAGAGAGAAATAATCCAAATTTAGGTGTAATATATGCTACTACCACATCCATTATTACACTTTTCATTGGTAACTGAGCCAAACTGACAACAATATCTTTAATCACACCCAAACAATTTACAACTCGTGAATCAAAAGCATACAGATCATGGTAGGGTTTTGTTATACTCAGACCTAAAGCCTCCATGACAGCCTTTGGCATTAAGTTATGTGATGCTCCTGAATCTAAAAGACAGTTATGTATCATTTGTTCATGGACTGTCAGGGTAATGTAAAATGGAGGTGAAGCACCTACTTCATTCTCAGTTTTTTCATCCAAAGATGATCCAATAAAGATCTTAGGATTTTCTTCTTGCAGATTCACTGTATCAGAAAGACGTTGATTGTTTGCTGAACCAATCATTTTAAGAACTGATTCTTTGTAAGAAGGATTTTTCATTAATTCAGTAAAAGGCATAGGAATATTTATTTTGCCTAATTCATTTTCTAGATTAAAATGCACAGTTTTATTTACCTCTTCAACTTCCATCTCTTCTTTTGCTTATCCTGAATTTGTTTTTTCTCTAACACAGGATTATATTTTTGTTTAGTAGGTACAACTACCTTCTTCTTTGGGTTTTCTACTACTTGTTTTGGGCCTGACCTCAAAGTCAAAGTCTTCTTTGGTTCATTCTGATAGACATCCATAGTTACAGCAGTCATTTTCAGATTTAAATTATCCTCTATTTCAAACATATCAGCATCATAGTATTCTACATTTAAAAATTCTTCTTCAGTGACAAAACCCTCAGTCAACTGTTCTCCAAAATAGTTCATATCCTAATCTGTGTCTTCAAATAACACTTCCTCTTCAATCTCTTCTTCATAAACAACATTTTTCTGAAGAGGTGGGGCTACCCTTTGATCCTCAGTCTCTCTCCTTTCTCCTTGAATATCATTATTTCTTCGTTCTCTAGGTATGAAGCAAGGAGCAAATTGTCTTCTGAATTGGTTCTGATTGTTAGGGTTTCTTTCACCTTCTTGAACAAGCTTGTTTGAATTTCTTTCTAGTTCTAACTTGTTTAATTTTGCAGTCAAAATCTTCACTAACTTGGCCATCTCATCAATTTTACCTTCTACAGAATGGGATGTTGAAACCCCTGGAGCTGCTTCCTTCTTACCTTTCCTGTCATACATCTGCTGAGCTATTTCCTTCTTCAATCTATTGGAAGCCAATATATTAGACTCAACCTCTAACGTTGCATCCTACATGTTTAGTAAAGAAACAGGTCTTCTTTCTCTTAGTAGTAAGGAAAATGCATGGTCGAAAGCATTTGCATATGTGAGTTTTGCAGATGTTTCTAAAGGTTTTATTTCTACAGGAATTCTGCCCTACATTTTATTAAATCTCTTTGAAAAGTATGCAATGGTCTCATCCTTATTTTTCTGAAGGGCTCCAAACTCAGTTATATAATAAGTATGATCTTTGGTGTCACCCCATTATCTCATGAAGAGGTCTTGAAGCTCTTCTATGATGGTGATAGAATTTGCAGGCAGCTCCATAAACCATTTTCTGACATCTCCATCAAGGCTCTGCACAAACATCCTCATCCATACATCCTTAGCTTCAATATTTTGGTTATCCGCATAACTAAGAAAGGATTCCTAGTGTTCCTCAGCTGTAGTTTCACCCTGCCCATTAAACCTAGGAAAATATTTCTTATAATCACCTCCAGAAAGTGCATTCAAAGGCTGAGGCAAAACTAAGGGTGCATACCTAGCTGCAACCATTCGGTCCATCATATCTACTGGCTGATTTTGAGCTACCATTTTGAGGTTGACTGATTTTAGTGATGGATAGGTTTGGCTAAAACTTGGCTGAAAAGGGGTTTTACCAACTTTCAGATGAAATAGAGGAATTTTACCAGGAGATATTGTTTTTTCCTTTTTGAAGGATTGAGGATCAGTGAAAACTTGAAATTTATTGATAGGAATTATAGGCTTCAACCAAGGTGAAGTTTCTTCTTCTTTTCTCAAAACAGATAAAGGTGATGAACTATCCAACTGATCAGGCTTATATAGGGCTGGTGATGACTGAGACCTTCTAATCTTCCTTGTTGTTTTCAGTATTTCTTCTGGGTCTGAAACACCCAACTGCAAAGGTGAAATAGGTCTATTTCTAGTTCCTTTTCCCCTATTAGCTACTATGACAAACTGGTGAAAAGTTGTCTTTAAGATTTGCTGGTTTAAGTTCACCTCTTAAAACTAGTGAAATGATAAGTATCCCAGGGTAAAATATTTTTTCAACTTTGTTCGCCGGCAATAGCACCAAAGATGTTTATGCCAGAAATTGTTCCCAGACTACAAGAGAACAAGCCAGCACAATCTCAAATATCTCAATAAAACAAAATAGGGTTTTTAGGGTTTTCAAAGTTTTTTGGTTGAGAAGTTTAATGACAAGAGGGAATACATTCATAAATCCAAATAAACACTAAATCATAAGTATAGAAAGGCCAATATGCATAACATAATAACCATTATCAAACAGAAAACAACACTGAGGTTCATCCACAGATGGCAAGCACTACAAGTATAAAAACTTTAAACCAGGAATGAAATTACCAATTGAGTAACTAAAACAAGCTATAAATGAATCCAGAAAACAAACTGAAGGGCAAATAGAGCATATATTTCATAATCAGTCTTTCAAATACACATAAGAGTCATTTACTTACCTTATGAACAAGTCTGAAGACCTCCTCTTGCCAGCCAAAAAATCGAACCCTCTATCCTCTTTGTGACATACATTAATACTATCCTCCAAAATTGGTTAAGGAACTAAACCCTAACTGCTTTTCATCCTACCCATCGAAATATTTTCATTTAAATAATAATTACAAAAGTAAATTAATTTTCAAAACCTAACTAACAACTGATTATCTTAACAAGTTTTACAGATCTTTAGCTGCTTCAGCTAACAAGGCTATCCCTTCTAGTGCTTGGGATTTTCTTCTGGCCTTCAGTTGATCTGCTTCCATATCTGCAATCTTTCTAGTTAGTTCTTCATTTTGTTGTTGCAGATCCTCGATGGTTTGTTTCAACATTGTAAATTGACCTTCTGTATTCCTCTTCCTTTTCAATGCCTCTCTTGAAACTGCAATTAGCTCCTGATAGTGGCTATTCACCTCATCCAAATCCTCTTTGAGTCTTCTATTTGCCATGATCAAGCCATCATTTGTCTCCTGCATATATTCCACCTGATAGTTATATTGTTTTACACTTCTCTGTAAATTCTCTTTTTCTGAATCAGAGGTTTTATTTCCTATTGTGGTTAGCATCTCATTTGGAAGCCATGGAATGTTTAATATCTTATAAATTTCTTCATCTTCTGGCAACAATTCTATAGGATTTTCAAGAAAAATTAGGTGTTCTTTAGTCTCAGCTTCACATGGAACCTTTTCCTTAACCATCACCTTATTTTCTGATTAAGAAGCCTTTATTTCACCTTCTTGATGTTCCTGCAACAACTGACTTTGTACGTCTAGAAATATATCAGATAGTTTAGTATCAGTTAGGACAGACTCTCTTTCTGATTCCATTGGCCTTTTACCTTTACTGTCACCCTTATCATCATTCAATTTTTCATCAGATGAAGAATCATTTATCACTTTTACTCTTTCTTTGTTCAATTTAGGGTTCAACAACTTCTTCATATTCAGTCTCAGCTTGTTTCTAGGTCTAGATTTTGGTCTCCACACAGGAGCAATCTCCCCCAAAATTTTGAAAGTTTTACCTTGATGGGTAACTGAGGCAAATTCAACAACTTTTAGTTTCTTTCTCTTTGGTAATGCTACCTCATCACCATGGCTGTGAAATTCCTTTTTAGTACAAACCCTAATTGCATCAATAACAGGGATTTTATCATCCTCAAATAGGCATTTCTCATCTTCTGATAGAACTATGATTGGACATTGTCTTTGAACTTCAATATCCTCTTTCTCATCTGAAATTTTCTCTGCAGGTACAATCTTTTCAGTAACAATTGTCTCTGCTGGTACATCATTTTCAACAAGCTTGGTATTCTTATTATCTGATTGTAAATCTTTGTTCTCATTGTCAATAAGGTGTTTTTTAGATTCAAATTCTTCATTTGCATGATCTAAAACTTCCTCCAATTTAACCTTGTCTTCATCTTTGACCTTTACCTTTTGCCTGAGCTTTCTGATCAAAGTCTGTCCTTTATCAGCATGTCTTCTGTGAGACTATCCTTCTTGACCATTTTGAAAGCCTGACCAGAAAAGGAAATACTCCCAAGTCTTTCCCCTACTCTGCAAAACAATGTTTATGATGAGTTTGATAAGTCCATGGTGGAAAATGGACTATTTAGTATGATTTTGGTGCTCCTGAATTCTGCAAGACATCTTCTGCAAACTCTTTAGAAAGAATAAGGGCAAGTTCATCTTGTACTCATTACTGAGATGCTGAAGAAATCTGAAGTGGTATTTGAAAACGAAGGCATATCTTCCCTCACAAGTAATATAACTCTGTAAAACCTTAAGGGGCTCTATCCATTTAGGATTGAAGTTATGAATGGGTACACTTTTACCCCAATCTGCAATTACACCGGGGAGTAAGTACTTTTGTGCATTGAAGCTGAATGGAACCTTCTTGAACCATAATTCTCCCTCATTCTTGATTCCTGTTGCCTCAGCTACCAACTCCTTGGTCAATTTGAAATGTAAAGTATCAAAAGACACAGTGTCTTTATCATAGCACTGAGAAAATTTATGGGAGACCTCTACATGATATCCATCAATCTTTTTGAAAAATGTCAACCATCCTACATTAGAAAATAATTTTGCACATTCTGGAAAATTATCTATCCAACTTAGGTCAGTGGGCTCAGCTCTATTTGTTTTTCCACTTTTCTTCATTTTCACTATGGTTTACAGCACCTGTCAATTATCCCATGGTCTATTTATCTTTAAATCATCATAGTCTGCCCTAACAAACAGTTCAGGGAATCTTCAGGCTAAATTTCAACAGTCTGACCTAATCACATAGTTCAGGGAACTTCAACAGTTCTGCTTTGAATTTTACTGTTCTAAATGATGAATATTTGGATATATTTGTAAATATTTCATCATTCACAGTCTATTAAGTGAAAAACTCTTATCCCTCCTTCGAATTTCAACATTAAGGATTTTATTAGAAAAGCCCCAAATCAAACCAACCCTAGCAAATGACACATGGGGTACCTGTTCAGAAACTCAATACGAGCGCTGGAATGCAATCTCTTCAAGGGTTAGGTGTCAAATTTCACGTTCTAGCTGTCTCTAATTGTCCATACCACTTCAAATTGTCACTGCTAGAAATCCCTAACTCCTCATTCAGTTGTAAAAATCCCAATTTCTCACCAATGTGTTCTCAACACAACTTTCAATATCCTTCAGATCAGGAACATATTCCTGAAAAACTCTGCCTTATTCTACTCACTGTCATCATTCAGCCTGTGCTACATGTAGTCGCCATGATCTACCTCATACAATCATCATTGACCTGTTTCAATGATAAACTATGCAAGACACGTATCAAATGTAACAAATGATGTGATTAACATCTCAGGGACAAGACACCTGAAAAAATCAGATTAAAAAATGATGTTTTTGGCATTTGCAACTTTCTTGTAGCGCTCTAGTGTATTAATTTTTCTCTTGCGCTACGAGAAAGTCTAATACATAATTTCACATCTTTAGGCCACTAATAAAGTTTAAGACTTGGTTTATATGCTTAATCTTGACCTTAGTGTCATTTATGAAACCATTTAATCCATATATACCTTGTAGAACTCTTCAAGAATGAAATGTAAGCAAAATATATAAAAGCGGGCTTAAGAAAAATCAAAATCATGAAAATTAAAGCTTGAACTCAAAATTAACCTTTATAAACAAAATTTCCTAGAAGCAAAAATACTAGCAAGGTTCAAAAACATAAATAAAAGCATAAAACTAAGGAAGACAAAATCATGACATAACACTATCCAATGCCAAATTCCGTCACTAAAACTTGCAATAGAACTTCTACCAAACACTTCCACCGAGGAAGAAATATTTCTATACCTAATTAATCTTGACAAGACCAGAAGAGATGATGCCTTAGCTAATGAGGCACATAAGAAGCGTGTCAAGGCCCAGTATGATAAATTTGTCCAACCTCATATTTTTAATGAAGGTGATCTAGTTCTGACCTACGATCAGAGACATGGAAAACTAGGTAAAGGGAAGTTCAAGTCAATGTGGTATGTTCCCTTTATCGTCGGCAAAGTTTTAGAGAAAGGAGCTTACGAGCTCATAGACTATGACGGGATACCCTTCGGACAACCTTGCAATGCGTTGTACCTGAAGAGGTACTATGATTAAAATATTTTTTGTATGGTACCATGTATATATGTATATTTTTGGATTTCAGTGTGTTGTGTCTTGATTCAGTATGGTGTTGATTTTAGTGTCCAAACTATTTATACCATGTTTCGGTTACGCAGATCGGATGTCTTTTTATGGCTTCGTTGATGGTACTTGCCGTGACACCCTAAACCTTGCTTCAGCTTCTTGGGTTCTCTATTGCCCATCTCATGACTTGATCAGTTAAGGAGCAGTTTGTATTGGTCCCGCTACCAACCACATCTCCGAGTATCAGTAAGTAATAGGTCTATTGACTATGGCTGCATCTCGGGACATTCAAGACTTGGTAGTGTTTATGGATTCACAATTAGTGGTTTGTCATATAAACCATGTCTATACCATCAAAAACCCTGTACTTCTTCGTTTATTTTGGAGAGTGAGGTTATTAGAAAGGCCATTTTAATATATTACTTATAGGCATATCCCTAGGTCAGATAATATGGTTGTTGATTCATTAGAAAACTACATCCTAGACTGGTATATTTCTCATACATAATTTGCAAGATAAACATGGTTCATTGTAAAATAAAATGTAAATGACACATAAAATTCATGTAAATATGATTTCCATTTGAGACATATATAAACTGGTAATTAGTCTGTATATATATATATATATATAAAGTGTTTTTTACAAAATCTGGTCATGAGACCTCATCTGAAGCACTGTGGCTTTCAGGAAATACAAAATCATACAAAAAATCTTGAAGCTGCTAAGATTTTAGTAATACATCATGCGGACCACCATCTAATGATGCTCATGATAGCACATGATGGCCTGTGCTACCCTGGGAAGCAGTCGGCTGAAGCGTCTTGGCACCTCATGGGGAGGTCATCTATAGCCGCATCAGTAATGTCAAGTGTTAGTCACTCTAACTTCACCTCCAACTCAGTAAGGTGGTCATCACCTCTGTGAACCAACTAAGCTCCAGCTCATCAATCCATTGGAGAACATCCTCCAAGTCGTGCACCATCAACATCTGCATGTAAACATGAGGTCTTATTACTACACATAAAAAAAACATAAAAAACGTAATCACCATTTTATGGTTTTTGTTTCTTACCAATATCCCCCCACTGAGAACCAGGTGGTAGTGGTAGATCAGGGTCACCTCTGAAATCTGTCCTTGCGTAGGCATAATCCTTGATCATGAGGATCTGATCTCGCAACCAACAGAAGAAAATGGCCTCAAATTTCACCTTGGCTCTGCCACCACCTGTATGAGCCATGATCTCAAACCACCTCAACATGCGTGGGTCGCTATCCCTAAGCTCAGTGAAGATCACCTAGGCTCTCATGAGAGGCACCCTCTCAAAGAAGAAACAAGCTAAAATGGACCCAAATCCAAACTGCTTTAACTCTCCCTACCAACATTTTTGTCAGTTTATCCTTGAAGATGGTAAGAAGTGCCTTCATCCAGTTAAAAAATGTAGGGGACATCGCTTCCAGGGCATATAGCATGTGTACCCTAGATGCCCGATGAGGCCCTCGGTTTCCATCTAGCCTTTGCATGATGAAAAAGACCGTGCGAAGTGACATATCCACCACAGCCCTAAAAGGAATCTTCTTACCTAAACTTCTTGTGCCAGGCTGAGAATGGCAGTTGATCAACTCCTGAGTAGTCACGTCCCCTCCTCAGGAACCGCTAAGAGAAATGGGAGCCCCTCGTCTAGACAACCCTTTCAAGAAGTAGATGTCCTATAGCTCTATGTTCAAAACATGAGGACCTACCTCAAAGTCTTATTGCTCCGGGTTCCACATGTGTAGAATATGCTCCAATAAGCAAGGATGTGAAACCATGCTGGGAGTCCTGAAGAATTTCAGGATCCCACAACCCCTTAGGGAACCCAAACAACCCGCATCTCTTGCGGCAGCGGAATCATCTTCATCGTGTTATCTCTCTTTCCAGATAACCATTTTTAGATCCAATAAACCTACCAAAAACATTTCAAAATCCATTTAGAAGCATTTCTCATCCATAAAATTGCTTGAAAACTTTTATTTTGGCTAGTCCATTAGTTTTTTGGAGCACATGGGCGACTCTGCCTGTGCTGACCTGAAGCAAAGTGGTTCCTGTCGAGCACTGCCTTTCCCATAAAGGATAGGATCAGTGCCCACATTTCCCATTTTAGGTTCAGCCATTGAGCCCAAAAAATCATGAAAATTGGAAATTGGAAACCACAAAAGGAAAGAGAATGGATTTAGATGTTACCTGGAACTAACAGCACAGAAAACAGATGGTGGATGCTCTCGAAATCTTCAATTGAAGTTCTGGCTCCAAACTACCCAAAATTCTCTCCAGGATTGTTAAATAGTGAAATAAGTTGTTTTTTACTATTTACTCAAGATTTTATAACTTTTTCTAGGGTTTTTTATATTTTAAAATCATTTTTAATAAAAATACCCTTTAATATAGTTTTTAAAAGTCGTTTTATCGAATGTTTTCGGAAGCTAATGATCATTTTTCAAGTCTTGGAGGGACAAAATATGCGGTAAAAGACTATGGGGAAGTTCGTTTTTGAATTTTTCATACTTTTGAAAATGGAGAAAGTCCTCGAGCATTCGTTCCGATACTTTGATCACACTCTCAAAACCTGTATCAAATTTTTGAGTCCTTTTTTATTCTTTTCAGTCTCATAAAACCTTTTATCGTGAAATGAGACCTAATGGAGTCTCCTTTAAACTCTTTTCGGACTCCCTAAACATGAAAATATTGTTGAGTACTTGTCTTCTTCATACTCGTAAAAGTATTTGAAGAGTCATCTCTGCGATGGTAGGTTATCTCTTTTTCGGTTTGGATGGAGTATTTACAAAAAAGGAACAGTCTAGCAAATCATGACTACAAGACTTCTCTTGGGTATTATTTTATACTTTTTTGGGCCCTATAAGCTAAATCATATGAAAAAGGACCCTTTGGAGTCTTCTTCCGTCTTCGTCTGGACTCTCTAAACATGAAGGACACCAAGTTTACTTTCATTGGACTCGTTAAACTAAACATTGAGAGACCCTTTGTTGGGAACGAACCCCTCCTTTCTCAGGTTCATAAAAAGTATGAGAATGGACTTGTATTCCAATAAGCTACAACGAGTGTTTGTTCCCCTCTTTAAACTCGTAAAAATGAAAAGAGGCACTCATCAATCATGATGGGGAAATTAAGGGAAGGGAATCAATTCATTTTGCAAATAATATGGCAGTTTGTCATCACACTTGAACATGGCACTTGTCTGCATTTAATTCAGTCAATTGGGTAAATCATCTTGTCTATGAGTCGATCCACTTTCATGAGTCATGGCACTCCTTTGAGTCTTTCAAAATCATACATTTTCCAATGTCGTATTGTGTTCCACCTCGTCAAGTCAATGCTGCCAAGTCTTTTGTCGTGTCGACCGATGTTCAAAGGGAAGTTAGAATTTTACCTCTGCAGTTAAAACATCCTTTGTGTCAGTACTTTTGATTCAGTCATATGGTTACATTATCTAAAACATTCTAAAACTTTGTTTTGAGTTTTGTGTCGTCAATGTGGGATTCATCATGGCCCTCCTTCAATGAGACTATCCCTGTTGACATCAGCTCATCATCCGAGAAATAGTCTTAGAAACAAATTTAGTACCTTGAGATCTGTATGCCTCAATGAAAAATTCTCTTGATTTCGACATAGGTTCACATCATTGACCTTTGATAGAAAGATTCAATTGAGTGCTCGACATCAAAGCATCTATACACACTTAGTCGATTGTACTAAGGTAACTCTGGAATCATTGACATTAACGGTGATTTCCCTCGTACTTGTTAACGGTTCACATCATTGACCGGTAATCAAGTGGTTTCTACCATGTTCGACTTCAGATCATTGTAATCACATGGATAGAATTTTACTTTGTGGAAGACGAGACAAATACCCTAGGTATCTGTTGAAAATCACTCATAGCTTTCTCCCCAGTTTGTGATGGAGTATATTGTATGAAGTACCAGCATAGGTCCACATTTGTATGGTCATGGCTATGCTCAAATTTGTGTATGTATGGCATAGATATACACTATATGTTTGGTAGCTATGTCCAAGTTTGAGTCCTCTATCACATGGATCTACATTGTATTCTAATAGCCATGGTTGTTTATCTCTCTCATGGATCTTCCTTGTATTGGTCTGTAGCCATGATGAAGACATTTTTCTCATAAGTCAAAAGTATTGATGTATTGCAGATGCCTGGTTGATGATCTCTGATCAATTTTATTATTTCCTCGAAGTGATAACTTGTTATTTCAAAGATCTCGCCTACCATATCCCTCTAGCCTCATGCTTTGGGGGGCATTATGTTATACCTAAATCTCGTCATCAGCATCTGATAAGATACCAAACTTCAGTGTTGCCATCAATCCCAAATTGTGAAGCAATAACATTGGTCCATATGTCAATTTTGAATATAAAATTCCAGCACCACTTCTACCCATTAATAAAAAAGAGGTACCTTCTTCAGCACCACCTTAACTCAGTTGACAGTAAGCGGTGGCACCACCTTTCCCCTTCAAGCAAGGTGTGTTTCTGCCTAGAACCGCTCTGTCATGATACACAAGGAGCGGTGCCTTTGGTAAAAAGTGAAAAGAGAGAGATTCTCATGAAGCTTCTTGAAAGAAGGATTCATGGCACCCTTATCCCTGATCACTAGGGTCAATTGGGCTCAAGATCCATTATTGTAGGATCACCTAGCCACCTCACCCACTAATTTCTCAACCATCCCTATCCATTCCAAGCCTATAAAAGCAGGCTCAATCTCCATGGTTGAGGAGAGAGTAATGTTATGTTGTTGCTTTGATATTCTAGCCTAATTCATTCAAGAGAGCTTGATGGAGCAAGCTAGAGCTGTAGGGACAAGATGTTGGTTTTGTGAAAGAGCATATCAACACTAAGGCATAGGTTGTAAACTCTTTCTTCATTTTATTAATATAAATTTGGTTCCTTTCCCATATAATTGTTATGTTATAATCTTGCATGTTATTGTCAAATTCCTTAATCATTGGCAGAGATCTATAGATGATGCTCTGGTATCTTTGATATCTTGTGTGTTTGATGTGTTTATGTAGATGTTTCCTTGGAGACCTTTTTTCATAAGAGGAGAACCACATCAATCCATCAAATATTACATTCCAGGTGTTTATAGCTTCTAGGGAAAGTCTTCCAACCTTATTGTGAACCATTTGTTCAGGATTTGAACCATTCATACAAGAGGAACAACTTTTGTCCACAAAAGGTGCAAAATTCCTACCAACACCACCATCAACAATGAGGAGTCGAGACAAGAAATAAATAATCGATACAATGAATCACAAAAGCACCCCAGATTTGTAGAAAATAGAAAGAGATAAGAGGCAGAAGAGAAGGGAGGAACTCAAAGAGCAGGTCGTCGTGATCCAAAGAAGAATGGTCACCGGGGTGATAGAAAAGGAGGGAAATATGCTAGATTCAGGTCATGACCGAGAAGAAGAGGGCATAGATGAAGAAATGTCACCAATGGAGGAGGATTTGTGGATAGAACAACATGAAGCTTTCTAAATTTAAATACCCCAAGATGTAAGACCTCTATCTTCGATAAACTTGAACCTGAGTGCCCGAGTGTAGGCCATTGTCAAAGAATACCTCATACTATGAGGTGGCAAGTTTGTCATATGGATTTGGCTGGACTATGAAGGAAAAAATGTCGACCATCTTGTAATTCATCGACTAGAGGAAGGAAATTGTCTTACATTTCAGTCATACCCATCAACCTGCAGTATCCATATACTCTATGCCGGGCCTGAAGGAGCACCCCCGAATCCAAACACAACTTTAAGAAATACAGAGTAGTCAAATTCTGAGTTACAACAGTTTTCTTAGACATTAACCGAAGGAGTCGAACAAGTTCAACAACTTGTCGATGATAAAACGACAAACAAACTTCTAATGGAAACAAAAGTTTCGTCGAAAAATAGCTGTGAAAAACACAAGGTTACAGAGATTATCCCACCCCCACCACCACCGTTTAAAGAAGAAATTGACCCTGAATATATGGGGCATGGTGTTGCACACATCCCCCTCTATGAGGGCGATGAAGATCCCAGGCGACATTGGTTCATCTGCGAATCAACATGGGACCCAAACGCAATAAAAAATGAAGATAGACAGATGGTGCAGTTTGCTAGTGCTTTGCAAAAGCAAGCACTGACTTGGTATATGAAATATACCAAGAAAAAACCCAATGCAACCAAAGCAAATATTAAGAAACAATTCTTACCATTCTTCAAAACACCAAATGCGAAGCATCTAGCTGCAAAAAAGTTAAAAAATGATAGTTCAAAAACCTACAGAGACTGTCCGGGATTACGATAAGAGATTGAAGGACCTGCTGATCCAACTAGATTATAATATAGATGAAAAACTATTAATCCAATGGTTTCTTACAGGACTTTCACAGAAGATTCAGAGACATATTAGTCTGGACACGTTCAACACATATGAAGAAGCACTTATGAAGGCGTTGCAGTTCGAGATGGATGAATATTTCCTTGCACACCCTGTAGATAATCATATTGAAGAACAGTTAAAAATAATGCAAAATTCAGTAAGGGAACTTAACCTCAAAGGACAAGTTATCTGGTGCATGAAATTCTCATCGACCAGTCATACTAAAGACAATTGTCGACAAGACATCAACCGACAACATGTACGCTTTGTTCAAATAAAATGATTTTGTGATGTCTTCTAGGAACATGGGCTACACTTGACAAAAGATTGTTCGTTCAACATGAAGAATGGAAAATCTTCCTGGTACATAATTTGTGAAGTTAAAAGCCACGCAACAACCGACTTCAACTTAAACCTGAAGAATCAACAAAACTATCATGCAATCTATAAAAAAAAATGTTGTTGTACATAATAACAATGATATATCCCAAGGAGAAATCAATAGAACGAGCAAAGTAATCAAAATTATGAAGGCCAGAGATATGAGTGTCGGTATGACAATAATCGTTGTGGGGGATTTGTAGGTCGGGCCGATTCATTGGAAGTCGGGAAAACATAACACAACGACCAATCCAGTGTTTCGCATGCTACAATGAAGGTCACTAATATGCGGACTGTTCATACAAAGACTACACCGACCTAAAATTTTGTACTAGTTGTGGTGCGTGCGATCACTCTTTAGAGGATTGTCCCACCATGCTCGACAAAAAAAATGTTAATGTCTTTTCGTGTGTCCATAAGTGTGATGTAATTCGTACAAATAATTTACAAATAGTCACTAGGAAGGGAACAAAAACTGGCAATGATAATCCAAGAATAAGTAAAATCAAAAGCCAAAATGAATACCCTAATCCTATAAAGAAAAAGAAATTATGCAATGATGCATCATATATATTTCAAGAAATCACTAGACAGGAATAAATTCATGATAGTCAACATAATATATCTCAAGAACTACTTAACTTAATACATAATGATAAATCAGTAGCACAATTTATTGATATGTTATACAATATTAAAAACAAGCATGGCATGAACAAACAAACTAAGAATATATGCAACCTAAATCAAAAAGTTAAGAGTGATGCTAACCCACTTGTCGGCCTAGAAATAGAGGGATACCATGTACGACAAGTTGTTCTTGATTTTTGATCTCAAGTGAATATTATGACAAGAGATACATGGGAACAGTTGGGAAGACCTCGACTTAGAAAATAAGGGAATCTATCTAAAATTAGCATACCAAGGACTGATCGAACCTATTGGGGTATGACGAAATGTCGACACAACCATAAAAGGCATTACTACAAAAGTCGACTTTGAAATCATAGACCCTAAGGAAGGATCCAGTTCCTTCCTAGCCTTGGTGGGACGACCATGGGGTCGAAAGATGAAAGCCTCAATTTCATTGGATAAAGAATGGATAAAGCTTAAAGGAAATGGGAAGAAAGTAATTGTCCATGTTCATCCTTCACAAGGTGAACCATGGACCTAACCCATAGACGAAGAGTTCGATGTCCAACAACTTTATCAAATCTGGAATGATGAATATTACACCAAGCCAAATAATTATGGAGAAATTCATTTGGGGAATCAAGATTCAGTCAGCTATAATTCAGATGCATAATTATACGACTGGGAGATGGAAAAATATGAAACCCAAACAAGAGGATGTTGGACTATTAAGGCCATCTCGAAAAGCTGACACGACAATGTTTTTCTGTTTCCATCATTCCAAAAATATTTGAAAGAAAAATTCAGGAATACCCTTCTTTAGTGCAAATCCAAACAGAAAACAAACAGTCTCTTAGGTATAAAGAAAGAGAGTCACTGGTGCTTCACATAGAACAAGTTTCCAAAACTTAGGTGAGCACGTCCGACTCCAAATCCTGGTCGAAACGTTTACAGGTCAAGCTGCTCGATGGTGGGATACCCATCAATAGAGATTACAAATGTGAACAACAACTTCAACATACTTCGTCAAAAGATTCAGAGAGAAGAAGCTAACTAAACAAGCACAAATACCAGTCTTCACACAAGGACAAGATCCTGAAAAACACATAAGTATATGTGAAAAAGAATGGAGAAGACTTGGTTATAAAGATAAACGAATATGACCACACCTATTTCCATCCACATTAGACGATTTACCAAGTAAGTGGTATAAGATGGAAGAAGCACGAGGAGAAACATTCGTAAGGAACGAACTCAAATAAAACTTCGCTAAGGACTTTAGATTCATACAGAAAGACGAAAAACTGGTCGAAGCAACAGAAAAAATATAATAATTCATACAACCAACTGATTATCATAATTCGACACCACGCTACAGTCGTCCAAAAGCATCATGTAATAACATTTGGTCTAATAAAATATCACAGTCGACAAGACTTCGACTAGAGAATGAGCATACAAATAGAAAAAGATTTTAGTGGAAATCTTATCATCCAAAAACGTTGGAACCAATTAAAACTATATTTAAAGTCAAATCGACTAATAAAGAAGACACCAACTAGGTGACAACAACAAGCTTCCCAACATCATTTTCACCGTTCAAGGAAGGAATTTGACAAATCAATGAAAGCAATGCACCAGGATGGATGGACACAAAGGTTAAAACCAAAGAATTCAACATCTCCAATAATGATTGACCAAAGATGGCAAGAATAGGTGATTACTGGAACAAAGAACATACAACAGAAATAATCAACCTCCTCGATTCTGTCGAAACTGATGACCCTGTTGACTTACAACCTGAAGTCGAGAATCCTATACGGACAGATGACCTCCCAACCACCCCATCAGCTTAAGAACACCCATCCTCTCTTATACCACCATCAACCTCAGCTCCACCTCCAAACTCAATTCTACCATCCACACCACTGACAAGTACACAACCAGCCACAAACACCATCCTCGAGATACAGTCAATAAACCCCAATTTAATAGAAAACCAGCTGACAAAAGAGAAACAGATAGAACAACAATAGCCAGAACCAGTGCCAATAGGAGCACACATTACACAACATCCTTAGCATAAAAGAAAAAGAAAAGAGAAAAAGAAAAAAGAGAAAGAACAGCAGCAGACACAATCAGTACTACAACAGGTACCGACAGTTATTTATCTACATCAGCTAGGATCGACTACTGTAGTCGAAACAACAAAACTCGGGGATGGATAATTAGATCAATTGTTGGGAGCCCTCAATAAGGAAGCAAGGATAAGAAAAGAAAGAAAACAAGAACAAATTGAGAAACTCCAATTAGAGCAAATAGAATTTTTGACTAGATGTAGGACATTGACACAAATAGTCTTACCGAAAACAGAAGAAACCGATACCGAAAAACCATTAGAATGAGCTTACCAGTTGTTTGAAAGTGTTGTATATAACCTTCAAACACAACTTTAGACAAAGAAGGACGAACAAGCAGAAGAAACTTTTGTTCTACTAAGACAATGGTATATAGCATTCTCGAAAGCTTACAAAGTACTAAAAGAACATTTTGAGGAGTCTATTGCTACAGAGGAAGTCTTGTGAAACTGGTAAACTTATTATGGCTAGGCAATCCAACAGGTCTGAGAGACTCGTGAGCACATTAAGACACTACAGAACTAACAAGGACTCCCAAAAGCAATGGAAATCACAGTACAATATTAGATAGTATTGGAACCAGCAAAATTAGAAAAACTAGGAAAGCGGGAACATCAATGGATAAATCAGGCACTCCCTATCCTCGACACACTTGACAAGATTTGTTCGCACATGAATAGATTACTTGAAACGAAAAAGGATAAAGCACAATTTTTGGGCCTCAACATGAATAATATTGTAGACTTGCAGATATAGGAGAAGATGTCGAGCCTGTCAAGCATCACAACCTTGACCATTGATATTCAGAAGGAACTCCACAATTGGGAAGAATTTCAGCATCAGCTAGCCATTACACCAGAAGCCATTGTGGAGGTTTGCGTACAGAAATGGCCATCTATTCAACAGTATAGTGCATGAACAAAAGAAATTGTAGGAATTACTTAAGACAATAAAAAATTTTACCTCCTCTGTTTCTTCAGGATGAAGAAATGTTTTGTTCCTGGGGGAGATGTTAGAGGAACTAGTCAGTTAGTCGACTAGACTAGTTAGCCAACTAATCATAGATTAGGTCGGCCTCATCGATCGTGTCGGTTGAGTGAACCAATAGGTAGTTACCATAACTGTTTCATAAATGTGTAAATAGGTTGTTGAGCAAGATATGAACTTAGTTCGGTTCTATGTATGAACCCACATGTGTTATTGAGTAATATAAGTTGTTATTCCATCCACTATTCTTGTCTCTTGTCTCTGTTATGATTATATGATTATTTATGTGTATTATTGGTATCATAGTGATCTGAGTGATTACAACAGTTGTTACTGTCATTCAGGGTTGGTATAATTCTTACATGACATATTAGGTTGTTGATTTTTAAGCACTTTAACCATCATACCTAGAGCTTGTTTATATCTTATGAATGCATGTCATGTTTACGAGTTCATGGTAAATTATGCTGATTTGACCTTAATTGCTTTGCTTATTGGATTGTCATTGATCACCTTGAACTCTTACATCTCTGAGGTACCAACAAGGAATTTTCACTATGGAAAGGAAAGGGGATCATATGAAGAAACCAATGTGGTCGGTGATTTGATTTGTTCTCGGGCCCTTGAGAAAGGGGGGAGAGTTTATAGATAGAGAACATTTTTTTTCTTTTATTGCGAAACCTCTAAAGAATAGGGAAAGGGAGAAATGGAAAGCTAACTATACTATATCCAAAGGTTGAGGTGTCATTTATTGGCATTTGGAAGTTAAATTGTGAAAAATAAAGGTTTTATCAC
>LPNX010491073.1:47261-92100 GCA_001517045.1 Pseudotsuga menziesii | reverse complement strand
TATATATATATATAGATAGATAGATAGATAGATAGATTTTCTCCACGGAAAAAAATCATAATTATAGATATATATATATATACAAAATTACATTCATTAGATGGCGTAGTTAAACTAATTGCCCATACTCTCAAAAGATATGTCATAACTGATCACAAATAATCACTGATCATCATTACAAAAAGATATTCAAAAATATCATCGATATATATCATATCATGTATCAAGATACATACCTCCTATACATCAAAAAAACTTAAATCATATCCATCATAAGACAAAAATATACCAAGTGTCTTTCATATAGATCATAAGTAGCTGCTGTTACTGAAGGACAGCTAGAAAACTGTCTTTATAACCTTTCAAAATATCTAGAAAATATCATTATATCATTACGATCATTCCCCTGAACCTCATAAATGTTCCAGTAGCCATTCTGAACTTTTGCTCCATCACTTGCCAATGCATCAACTATAGAATTTCTTTCGCAATAAATATGCTTGAAGTCTGCATACTCAAACAAATCAGATATTCTGATGACTTCATGGACTATCTGAGAAAGCTCAAGATTATGAATTTTGATTTTACCTATCACCCAGTTAATAACCAACAATGAATCACCAAAAATCATAATTTTTTAGATCTACTTACCCAAAGCCAAAGAAAGAAGTAATTTAAGTGCACAAATCTTTGCAAAATTGTTAGTACCTGTGCCCAAACTAGATTTAAAAGTGATGTAATGATCATCCTTAAAATAGAGAATACCCCCAGCACCACATAAATGTGGATCTCCAGCAGCCGAGCCATCAAAATACCCCCATGGATATGTTTTGTCAATATTTTCCTCAATAATATTCCTGATCTTTAGAGCATCAATCACCTGAGGATAAGTATTGAGTACTCCCATACAAAAATAAGATACCTGTGTAGGAGTCAAAATAGTCATCAAAACAACTTTGATTATGAGCCTTCCAGATAAACCAAGATACAATCACAGGTAATGACCTGATATGTTTTACCTTATCATTTAAAAACCAATTCTTCAAACAAGTTAAAACTGAATCACCAATCCACAAATTATTAAAATTTACCTTAGACACTGTCTCCATCCACATTTCCTTAGTGAATGTACAGTCCACCCCAAGGTGGTAATTAGATTCAGCATCCAATTTGCACAAGTAGCATCTGCCATATCCCTCTCACCCTTTCCCACAAAGTACATCCCAGGTAAGTGCTTTACCTGAAAATAAAAACTAGCAGAATATTTTGGATTTAAGGGGGCACTTAAGCTTCCAAATCAAATTCCACCACAAAGAAATTTCCAACTCATTTTTATCCAAAATCAGTTGTAAATATCCAACTTTAGGTGAGTACTTACCAGATTTTGATTGGTTCCAAACTAGCTCATCTTCCAAATTAGATAATATGATATTACTGATTTTCAAGATTGCCAAATACCCATTCCAACATAAAATATCCCAGTTGTCTTCTAATCCAAGTAAATCTGCACTAATCCATCCATGTTCCCTTAAGTAAGTCACACCTGGGCATCCAATATCTTTCAGGAAAAAAAACCCTGTTGAATGTAATTTATCAATCAAATGAAGAGGTAATAAGTTTCTCCATTTACATCCAGCCCATGGATCCATACCTATATGAACACAAGCTCCATTATCAACATTCCAAATAAGGAAATCCCCAAAAAGATTAAATTACCAAAGCACATATTTCCAGCAAATAGAAATACCTCTTTTCTTTTTTTCATTAGCTCTGATCCAATCCAATAAAGAAAGAGGCCAAACAGATTTCTGAATAGCAATCTTAAACCACAGACCCGAACCATGAATGATATTCTAGACACTTTTTGTTGCAAGTTCCTTAGCAAATAAAGAAGGTACTTTCATCCCCCATTCACCCAAAGATTTAGGGGTTTCCAAAACTTTACATGAATTCCATGGAAAACTAGACGAAAATTCAGAATTACCCGACCAAAGGAATTTGAAGCAAATCTTCCTAACTTTCTCAATAACACCCACTGGAATCCACAAGTGCATCCAATAAACCAGTAAAGCCTCAAGAACATATTTTACCAGGATAATATTACCACCTTTGGAAATCCACCTGAAACTCCAATTCTTAATTCTTTTTTCAGCTTTTCAATCAACCAGTCCCAATCTTTCAATAAGTATCTGCAAGGTTTGAGATAAAATCCAAGATACTTCATACCACATACAATTTTAACAACATAAATTGTAAAAATGTTCTGTAAAGAGATCAACTCTGTATCATCCAAACCATAATAATAAAAGGAGGATTTATCCTCATTTATCACCATCCCAGAAGCATTACAGAAATCCATCAAAATCTCATACAATGTGGATAAAGTCAAAGCAGATCCATCAATAATCATAACAATATCATCCACAAATAGGACATGGGTTAGAGAAATATTATTGCCAAAAGAGATTCCCCGGTAAGTCCCAAGCTCCTTAGTAGAAATAAGATCCCTACCCAAACCTTCAGCAACAATGAGAAAAAGAAGAGGTGCAAGAGGACAGCCCTGTCTAAGTCCCCTCCCATATCTAAAAAAAGTTGATGCAACTCCATTAATCAAAATAGAAAAAGATACAGAGGATAGACTACTCATAACCTAATTGATAAAGGATACAACAAAACCCATGTTGGATAAAATAACCCTCAAATAGGTCCAATTGACCCGATCATAAGCTTTTGACAAATCTATTTTCAGAACCACAGATTTTAAGCCTTTACAGTGAATAGTATGCAATCCTTCCTAAATAGCACCTATAGCATCATGTATCTGTCTTCCAGGAAAGAATCCAAACTATTCACCAGATATATAACTACCCAAAACACTTTTAATTATGATAGATATAATCTTTTCTATGAGCTTATAACTATAATTACATAAAGAAATAGGTCGAAAACCTTCAAAGGATGAAGGAGAGTCAGATTTACGTATCAAAGCGATGAAGGTGGAATTAAATATGGCTGGAATTTTGCCACTCTTTTGAGAATCCTCAATAACACGAAGTAAATCCATCCCCGAGACCTCAAAAAGTAGCCTATAAACCTCAACAAGGATCCCATCTAGACCCGGACTCTTATCATTCTTGCTCATAGAAAGTACAGACTGAATCTCCTTTAATGTAACAGGAGACATCAAATCATAATTATCCTCATCAAAAATAGTAGTAGGAAAAATTTTCAGTCATTCTCATAAGTTCCGGAAGGTGTAGATCCTCATCTTTCTTAAACAAATTTTCAAAATGCTGAACACCAGCCCCAACAATAGCTTCAAACCCCTCCACAATATGGCCATCACCATCCTTAATCTTCCATATAGAATTTATATTCTTTCGATGATTGGAAAATTTGTGAAAAAATGGGTATTTTAATCCCCACATAACAACCAAGTAGCCCTGCTCCTCTGTCTAGCCTCATGTTCACGAAAGAAAAGAAAAATTATCTTTCGTGATTCCAACACAATCAAAGATGCCTTATCCTCTTCAAAAGCAAACCCAAATCCAACCTTGTTAAAAGATTCTTCCAACAATAATTCAATTTCCACTAAATATTTAATATCTCTCTCTTTTTTCTTAACAGACCAATAAATGGAAACATCCTTAATACGCTTAAGATTAGTAGCAAATTGAGATGCAGGAGATTTAGATAGATTGTCATTATACACGACCCATGTATCTTTGAATAAGCAAAACAAGTTTTCATCTATGAGCCAGTGAGCATTAAACTTAAAAGGACTCCTATCCTTTATTTCCTTATTCATCACCTGAAGGAAGACAGGATTATGATTAGAATCCCCTCCACATCCTACCCATTTACGAAAAAGATAATTATGATCTAACATATCAGCAGAGATTAACAATCTGTCCAATATCTTGCAAATAGTGTCAACCCCGACTCTTCTGTTAGACCATGTAGGGAGCATGACCGATGGATCAATATCAATGAGACCAACATTCTCCATAGTTTTAGTGAAAAAGTATGACAAACAATCCACTCTTTCCTTGACACCCCAAATCTCAGATAAACCTAAGGAAAAATTCAAATCCCCTCCAAGAATAAGCCTATCACACTTAAGACAGTCCATATTTAGAAAATTATTCCAAAATATTTCCCTATCAATATAAGGCCCATAGACATGAACAAAGCACAGGTCCATATTAAGTTTAATAGAAACCAAAGACACACACAAACCAGAACCCATAGCCCAGGCATTAATCAAATGAAACATATGACTCCTCCATCATAAAAGAAGTCCCCCATATTTGCCTCTGTCATCCACCGAAACGAACTTCCACCCTTTCACCATAGCTTCCAAATCTCTCGTAATCACAACCCCATCACCCATATATTCTTGAAGAAAAATAACATCAACATGTTGATCTTCAATCAATCTACAAACCACTAGTTTTTTAGGTTTACTAGATAACCCACGACAATTTAGGGTCATTACAATCATATGTAAACCCTAGTAGGGGCATACACAGCTCTAAGTGCCCCAAAGTTAACAGTCTCTTTAATGGCCGACCCATGAGAGATACCACCCAAACTAAAACAATGCGAATACCAAATAAACCCCTAGTATCATAAAAAGATTCCCCCAATTTTTTAGGACATGACCGAAGAAAATATCTAGGACCAGAAATAGTCTTGGGCTTAATAGGAGATACAAACCCAAAATCCCCCAAAAAATATACAGGCTGAAAGCCATCCACCGACCTACCATCATTAGAATCCTTCAAAAGCCAATTCATCACAGAGGTCTCATTGTCACCACTAATTAAAGTCATCAGAGTAGAAGAATCCGCCAAAACCTGCTCCTGATGTGGCAAAGAATTATCCAATTCTTCACTGTCAAATACCCTCAAATCCGCAATGGCAGAAGAATGTTCAGTATGGAGCACCCCAGGGTTTTTAACCCTCAAAATAAGTTTAGTCTTAGGGGTCGAATTAAAGGAATGATGTCTATGGAAAGATAAATGACAATTGGAAATCAAATGACCAAAGCCATGGCATCTATTGCATCTAAAAGGTATACCCATATAATCAAGAGGTTGCATAAAAATAGAATCCCCATGTTTAATAACTATGTCAGCTGCTAAACCCTTTCGTAAATCAAGAAGAACCAGGATCTTCCCTAAACAACACACACCAGAAGCTAAAAATGACAAATCCGCCTCCATAAATGTTCCTAAGGTATTCCCAACGGATTTAAAGAACTCGATAGATCATAAAGCAAAGGGTAAGTTCGGCATTTTTACCCAAATGGGCAATGTATCATA
Source organism: Pseudotsuga menziesii (assembly GCA_001517045.1). NCBI lineage: Eukaryota > Viridiplantae > Streptophyta > Pinopsida > Pinales > Pinaceae > Pseudotsuga > Pseudotsuga menziesii. Next base: position 86,773 of record LPNX010491073.1, on the reverse strand, counting down.
CCTTTTTGTTCGAGGATTGAAGAGTGGCATCCAACGCTTTAACAGTAGACAGGAACTATCCCATTTCCAAATACCCGCCAAAATCCGACCAGCATCATCTTCAGTCAAGAATTTGAATGCTATCCATCCATGAGGAAGTATGAAAACATCAGGAATGTAACCCGCAACATTCAACCAAGACTCAAAAACCCATTTATTAACTCCTTCAGAACAAACTCTGCGCCCACCGAAACGACCCACAAGGGTAAGAGCATTTGTGAGAATGATCTCATTCAATGCAATATCTTCACCAACAACCAGCAAAGGAGAGATGTCCATTTTCCACACCGAGAACTTCTTATGCTTTTACCGAGGGATAGGACTAACATAACCCCGAAGATATGGATTCAGACCATCACTATCTAGACTGTGTATAGACGTCGAACCATGAAAATCCCCCAAAAGACCATCGATGGGAGAAAAAGCATTACGTTTCAATCCTCCAGGATTCGAAAGAGTAATGGACTCTTCCACCAGCTTCTTTAAACTCAAACCAACATGACTAGCCCTCAACACAGACCCAAAGTCGAAATCCTTCACCTTACTAACCGAATAACTAACTGGTCTATCCTTAACTAGACCCAGAACAGCATCAGGTAACAGTAAAGCCTCGCATGCAAAGTTTGTTTCAAAACCAACGAAACCCTCCGACACCTCCCTTCCGGCAAACGAGACCTAATCCAGACAAATAGGTAGTTCCATGGCATCCAGAGCAGGAGCCAAAAACGACAAAACCTCACATAATGAAAATGGTGTTCCAAACTTGGGTTCATCCACCCCGAAGGGAATTAATAAACTCCGCCCTTTGGAAGGAGTACGAGCCAGAGTTTTGATGGCGCGAAAAGACATAACCATAATAATCCTGCAAAAATTAAAGGCACTAGAACCAAACCCCTTGTCAACGTAGATACCAAGAAACAAGGAAAAAAGTGCACCATTCTGAATAAACACGTCGCCCCAAACAATAAATTCTTGCATCCACGTCACTCTAGGAGAACGTTCTGAATCTTCCAGAATCATCCACGTTGGTCCTAAACAAAACTCCTAAGGTTCAATTTGTCAAAAATCACAAATTCCTAAGGTACGTTCTGTCATCTAGTCCTTTGAACTCAACCAAGCATTTCACATTTATAAACCTATCTGATATCTTATGTTATATATGTGTGTGGTGAATACTTAAATAAATTAGGTTTTTTTTTATTAAAACTGAGTTTTAAATGTTTTTATTTAAATATAGTATAAATAAAAATATAAAATTTATTATGATTTTGGCACTAAAGAATAAAGAACTTATGCAATTGAAATGAAAATTTATATTTGTATTGTTAAGCATAAAACACAATATATTATAAAGAAACTATGTTTATCATTACAAATATATATATATATAAAAGATTGTCTATCCACTCATTTATGTTTATCATTACAAATATATATATATATATATTCTATCCACTCATTTCATTGCTAGGTGGTGAACATTCGGTTAACATTATTCATTGCTTTTTTTATATTTTAATGTTGTCAAAATATATTTTATGAGTATATTCAACTTTTTATATATATTTTTTTATTTATTAAATAATTATTTTATTCATTAACGATTTCATAGTGTTTTTAAGTCTTCCACTTTGGCCTACCTCTCCATTATGGATTGTTCCATTATTATTATTAATGAAGTGGATTGTTGACATAAAATAAGACTTGTTGTCTATATGGCATAAGGCCTTTTTTTCATTATTAAAAATGTGACGCAATAGACGTCATATACATTTAATCATGTGGTTTGATCCTAAGTGGGAAAGGCCATAACCAACCAACCACCCCAAACACTTTTCTTGCATAAAGCCCCCTCAAACCCCCAACCCCCTCCATTTATTAGTCTTTGATTTTTTTTCACACATAATAGTCCTCATATTAGTTCTTTAATCTATGGTTTCTTTACAACCCAATTTATAATTGATATTTTAAGTGGTTCATATATTTGTCATATATGTGCATTATGAAAGTTTAACTATCCACCTGTACCTTCACACATAATAGTCCTCATATTAGTTCTTTAATCTATGGTTTCTTCACAACCCAATTTATAAGTGATATATTAAGTGGTTCATATATTTGTCATATATGTGCATTATGCAAAGTTTAACTATCCACCTGTGCCTTCATAACTTATGGGAATATGTGTTCCATGCAATGGTAACACTACGAGCTGGTTATAAATGCTAATACTACAAATATTTGTTGGAACGATGCTCATTTAATCTTGATTTACCACAACAAGGGTGCGTGTGATTTACCACGCTCTTGGAATTCATTGAGAAACTGAGGTACCTCGGTGGTTTCAATTCAAATCAAGTTATGGCAATACTCTACGAACCCTCTAGAATTTCCTGTGGAGAATTTGGGGCTTAATGCCCTTCTACTAACTTCCTTACAATCAAACGTATTATCAATTACTTGTTTGTTGTTTTGCTACCCAATGCAAATACTCATAGAATTATTGTTTCGCAAATACTCAAGCGGTTTATGCTTTGAATAGTTTGGATGGAAACGGGTTGGACCATCTCTAGGGTACTTGTCTGCGGCTACGTTGGTCCTTAGTTCACTTCGTAAGATTTTCCCTTTGATAGAGTTTGCATTTGAATTTCATATTATCTGTCCCTTTTTTTTTTGTTGGTTATTCTAGTCTCGTTAGTCCTTTATTTGGCTTGGCTTGGCATGGAAAGGGTCAACTAAACTCTGGTGTATTGTAACATCTCCAAATTTCATAAAAAAAAAAAAATTAAATATTTTTTACTGTAATTATATAGGATAAATAAACCCATATGATGTGCATAAAGGATACAAACAAAAGACTGCAACTTAGATGTAGCTACGAAATATCCAGGATAATAGAAACTTCATACGACCCTTAAAATATGTTCCATATTTATTCAATTAACATAAAGATTCTTTGTGACAACGTCATGATACGACATATTGTTAAGACGACACTACTGTGTTTAATGTTACACCACTCTTGTTTTCCATCAGTTAAAGTTGTTGTGTTTGCTGGTTATGTTCTAGTTTTACTCGACTTAATTCTATGTCGACGCTACTTTACTTTGGCATTGAGTTATGAATGATATTCCATAAATATTCTTCTTCAGTTATAATCAGTGTACTTGTTAGATCTATTTTAGTTTACATACTAGACTCTGCTATAAGCTTTAGAGGGTTTGATTATGGCATTACTTATACTGAGAACTAACGCATAACCTTGTTTTCATCGACAGGTACTCTAAGGAAAGACTCTTGCCTTACTAGGGTTTCTTCCCAAGAAGGGGTCTAAACAAGGGAAACAAAATACTACCTAGAACACTCATAGGCATACATAAACCTAAGTTATAACAAGAATAGGGTAAAAGAATGTAATGGTAGCAAGGTATAAACCTAAACCACGATCATAAGGTTTGTCCTTACCTTATATAAGCATGTGAAATAAAGGTTATAATATCGTCGATGAAAAGAAAGGTGTGAAACTAAATGTGATTTAATGTTAAGGTTATGGTTTTAAAGTTGTGATCTACATGCCACATGATGGCTTAAATGCTCCAGCTGGGAAGCATGCTAGTCCCATCAAAAAACCCTAAGGGTTTAACTCCTTTTGAAAAACTCCTGCATGCTGTATTGTTTTGGTTCTTTCCTTGTGGGAGAGTCATTTCTCTTTGGCTCTGCAGTTCTCAGCGTGAGGATTCAGGTTGTCGGTGGGATAAAACGGGCTCTCGACCCTTCCTCAAATCACGATACCTCAATGTTATGAGTGCATCCACCATGTTCTTGGACTTGTATGTCGACTGCACTGTCTATTGGTAATTTGAGTTTACTATGGTTTGTTGTGTGACCTCCTTCGTCCAAGCCAACTCTCTGCAAGGTAAGTCCTTTTGGGCACTGTTTCGAGCTTGTTTTCATTTCTTCTATTCATGTTATAAGATATATTTTTTTGATCTCAAAATTATTAGTTTGCAGAATATTTGTTCATGGATTTCTATGGGAGGGTAGGATATTCTTCACAAGGCTGAAACACCACTGCACCGGTAAGACCTATACCTGCTCCTCTTTCTCATTGTGGCAATGTCGCTCGGTGGTTTGGTGGCTTGCGGTTTCTAGATTGAATACTATTTCTGCATTCTTGTGTTGTTTAGCAACAAAGGGCAACCTTCTTGGTTTTTGGTCTTATGTCACTTTTGTTTTCTTTATTAACACGACCTTCCTTGCCATGGAGCTTTGTAGAGACTGTAAAAGAATAATACTTGTTTATTTTGCTAAGCTAGACACTTGCAGAGTTTTACTGAGGTTGTAAAGATGGAACAGTTCGCCAGGGTTTTAGACAAACATTAGACGAAATTTCAACTCAAAATGGGCCTTTTAACTCTAATTCAAATTCCATGTCATCATGTGTTAGACAATGAAATTGCTTTAAATTTGAAATATCATATAGGTCTTAAACACTTTTTTAATATAAGTTTGGGGGTAGGTATCATTAAAAAAACTAAATTTTTGTTTGTATTTTCGACATATCTCCCCATGTTTTTACTCAAATTTCGATCAGGAGAGCTTGTTGGATGCAGAATTAAATTCTGCATCCAACGCGTACCCACTCGACATACTTTTGACGGTCAAGTGGGTACGCATTGGATGCGGAATTTAATTATGCATCCAACAAGCTCTCATGATTGAAATTTGAGTAAAAACACGGGGAGATATGTCGAAAATACAAACCAAAAAGTAGTTTTTTTCTTTTCTTCCTCCAAAATTAATAAATATTATTTTATTATTTTAAATATTATTTTATTAATTTTTGCGTAGGAGGCCCATTTTGAGTTGAAATTTCCTCAAATGGTTGTCTTATCGCTTTGCAACCTGTGAATGTATTATTGCTTTTATAAAACTCCTGTAAGGGTTTTGTAGTGTAGATACACCATCGATTTGGTTATGACTCTATAGTTTATTTTCAAATAATACTTTCAAGGATGTAAAGCCAATCTTGGATAATGCAGTAGTTAAAATGTAATGTTGAGGCCGAGAGGCCATTTCGTTGTTTTCTTTTGTTATTGTTTTTTACAATACAGAGCAATGCTCTGTCATGGTAATTAGTGGGATTTTCGTGTTGTAGATAGATTAGTATTTGATTTATTACTTAAGGGAATAAGTGTCCCTACAGGATTTGAACTCGGGTTCAAAAATTTTCTTAGTTTACGAAGAGTTTATTTGCTAAGTACATGCCAAAGAGTGTTTAGGAAAAAGGTTGTTTGTTCTTTAAAATAAGAGCCACGAGGAAAAATGCATTGACACTGAAATAAAAATGATTCTAAAAGCTTTTTTCTATTGCGACAAACTTTCCCTTATGGGTTTCGAACTCTGTTTGTGAAATAATGGTTTTTCTCCTCTGTGAAAAGAAATGGATGAATAGTTTATTGTTTTGATTTCAACCTTGACCTATAAGTGGATTTAGATTTTATTGTTTTGGATGTAATGGCATTGATAGTTTTTGACATTGTGACCTAAAAATTACAGAAGATTAACATTATTAACCTTGTTAAGTTTGTTACAAAAGTAATTATTTAAACCCTAGTTTAAAAGAATGTTTTGATATGTTGGCTAGAATCGAATTTATAATTTATTTAAAATAAGTCTTTCGACTAAATTACTACGACTATAGTTTTAAATATAAAAGCATGATTAACATAGAATTGCAAGTCCTAGATTACAGAGTTGTTGATTATTAAATAAGAAACGAAATCTAGGGATTCCGGCTTGCTAACTTAGTGGGGTTGAAATTCGATTCTTGTGTAAATTTTATTTGTTTCTTTCAAAACCTAGTTATAACTTTGATTTCTAAACTAGCCTTTCAGATGAAATGTAGTGTTTCTTTATTCTAATCCTAACCATTCTATCACAGACATAAACTATAAAAAGTAACTAGATAAAATAACAATATTACGAAATAAAAAGATAGAGTGAATGGAATGCAATTATTTACAATAGTTATCCTAAATGAGGAATGTAAGGATTGGACTTAAACAAATAGAATAATAAACTCAAATTAACTTCAGAGGAAATATCTACTGATAAATAATTTAAATATTAATTCTGTAAAATGAAAGCATACTTCATGAAACAATAATACAGTACTAGGATTTATTCTAACTTGGAAATCCATCAACATTCTTATACTTTCAAATGCAGATTTAGAATAAAATTCTGGACAATAAACACACAGTTTTAGAACCCCGATAAAGTGAAAAAGGGGGGCAACACCCAAAGGAGATCGTTCCACCCAACCGTCTCCTGAAGTAGCCAAGATTACTTGCTTAGGACCCTTGATCCTGTTCATTGAACCACTAGGATGAAGAGACTGTGTAATAGTACACACATAACTTTTTGAAACTTAGCACTCAATAGCAGACTTAACTCAACAATTTCACTTTAGCTATCCCCTCATCGGATTCCTTGAGTGCCTGAATTTTTAGTTTGCAGTAGTGACAAGGTTCATTCACTTGGAATAGAGTTAAGTGAGCCTCTTGCTCAATTCGATGGTATTTATAATATTTTCTAGGTCTTTGGGTCAGTTTTGAAATTAAATAAGCCACCTGCTCAGTTCCCTCTCTCAGGGAACAAGACAACAATTTTATGGATTTTGCTTCCTGCAATAGCTAGAAAGTGAAATGTTAGTGTTGCCACTTTTCAATCATCCTTCTACAGCTGATCATTCCCCCTAGTGGGTCAGTGAGCACTCTTTAAACAATATCCTTTGGATATGTGCCTCTTCTATTTAATTATTTTAGTAAATAAATATTGAATTACAGTCATCCTTGACCAACTTGGTCATAGAAATTTTACAATAATTTTAACATAATGTTTTCCCAAATAAATAAAAATATTTATTGTGTTTGTTCTAGGTGGGTTACAAACACCCCTCCCTTAAGTTCAACATTGTCCTCGATGTTGCTTAAGTTTATTCTAAGTCTTCCTGGAATAGAGCTGGATATTCCTTTTGCATCTGACTCTCCAATTCCCAGGTTGCTCCATATGGAACGAGGTGTTTCCACTGAACATTTACCTGTCTAATGGTGTGATTCGAGAGAAAAATTCTCCTCTTGTCAAGAATACAGTCTAGTTCCACCTAAAAATATCCTTCAGGTTCTACCTGAATAACATTCCAGTCGATCACATGAGTAGCATCATGCACATATTTTTTTAATATGGAAATATGAAATACATTATGTATTCTAAGATTAGGTGGAAAATCTCACTAGTATGCCACTGGCCCAACTCTTGCCAATATTTCGAATGATCCACAATACATGGATGCTAATTTAGCATAAATCCCCAACTTAAAGGATCTCTTTCGAGGTTATACCTTAATAGATACATGTACCTACTTTGAATTCTTTCTCAGTTCTTTTAAGGTCAGCATGACTCTTTTGTTGGTCCTAAGTAGTTTTCAAATTGCTTTGTACCTCTTTCACTGTTAGATCCAGTTATTTTAACAAGTCAGGTCCTAACATCAATCTGTCAATTTATTAATCCATTAATGGGATTATTACATTTTCTACAATACAATATTTCAAAAGGAATAAGTTTAGCTAAATCTTGATAATTATTATTATACACAAATTCGACTGAGTGCAGATAATCTTTGCATTTCTTGGGATAGTCTCTGTTATCCCTAAAGTTGAACCTAGACTACGGGATTCAATCTTAAGGAAATCTTGTTTAAAAAATGTACAAATCAAATGAAATCAAACTACAAACGTAAGCTGGAAAAAGCATCACACAGTTTACAATAAACTAAGCTGGTACAGGTCACACACTGGTATAATATGAGTATTTGTAAGAAGATGAAAAATACAAGCTGGTAGGTCAATAAGAGCTGCAAGATAATCCACAAAAAATTGTATAACATAAGATAAAATATAGAATTCGATAGCAAGGTTACTATGATCCTGAAGACAAGAAGTGAAACTGCAACTGTCTACAAAAATATAAAGATAATTGTCTCTCACGATAAGAATTAGTGCAATGGAATATGAATTACCATATGCATAACAAAATTATCAAAAAAACAATTTATGACATACAAAAGCAAATCATCATGATGTTTCATTCATAAACAGAACCTGTACAGAAGCTGCATCAAGTCTATGTCATACAAGCAGTGCTCTAAAACAGGGCTTGCATTCTCCAAAATTTGCCAACCTGTCCCCTGCTTCCTTCTGAAAGGAAGAACTCTCCTGTATACAAAAATATTCTATCCACAACTAACAATAGATCCTATATTCAAGGATCGATCCTTCTCCAAAATTGGGAAGTTAATCCCTTTAAAACTATCTGCCTTTATTTGGGGCTCGTTCTGTCTTTCAGCCTGAATAATTGGATCCCAAACTCTTTATACTCTGCCATTTGGTATTCGTAATTACCCTGTCATCCTTTTAAAATTCGGTGTGAAAACTGGAATATTGCCTTTATAACCCAAATGCATGTGGATTGAGTGGCTAGCACATGTGAATCCTGAAATGGATAATTGAAGAAAGATAAGTTTGGATGTTGCCTTGGTTTTAGTTTACCTATGTGGTCAATCTAGTACATCCAATAGCCTGTTGCCAAATTTTGGATTGCGAAAGGAGTATATGCGAAATGTATTCGAGCCAATCATTGATAGAAAAAATCCATAATAAATATGATAAAATAATCATCACATCTAGAGCAATTTATATTAAATTCAAGACTAGGCATCTGTCATTTATATATGTGTCCATGGCTGCGATCAGAACTAAAGACCAAGAAGGAGAAATGAGATGAATAGTGTAAGGGAGGGTTTTAAATTGAATGAGTAGGTGTTTCTGGGTGAGATTCTTTCGATTGTATACATAAAACGTTGACTCCAATCGGCATGAAACAAACCGATCGAACCAGCCAATTTGTTTTGTTTTACTTTTATCTGATTGATAGAGAAGTTCAGTCTTTGGAATTCATGTCTAACATTACGTCTGCCTATAGAGAAGCCAACGTTTCTTCTGGCAACACCATTACCATGGCTGATAATGAGAAAACTCTACAACCCCCACAACAACAATTATCAACACCATCCTCTGCAAATGGCGCCGGCAATATAAACACTGATCAGTAAAACCCAGTGAAGAAGAGAAAGAGAAATCTTCTAGGAACTCCAGGCATGCTTTACACCCATATCTCAATTTACCCAATTCGAATTGCATGCTTGTTTCAACAAATTTTTGTATGTAGACCTCATAAGATTTACCAGATTTTTTGAACCTCTCTGCCCACCGGGATTCATTATAGGTTCATTTGAAACTCTGCTGCCAGTGAGTAAAATGCTTCCAAATTGGATAAATGCTGCCAGCTATAAGAATTCACCATATAATATATATTTTCTTGCACGTACATGGGCTCATGGCTTATGAATGAAGCTTTTGATGATTTTTTAGGTAATGAAAGAAACCCTAATGAGGATCAATCAAACATAAAATATAAAACACAACAAAATTAAGACAATAAAAACCAACCATAGTCAAAAATTTAAAAATAAACAGGTGAAACAACCCTAGAGATAACAGTCTCTAACATACATTCGTAACATATCTTTGAGTACTTGATTGACTCTTTATGTTTGACCATCCGTTTGTGGATGATAACCAATACTGAAATTCAATTTAGTATCTAGTCCTTTAAACAATGACTTCCAAAAGTTATCAGTAAACTTAGGATCTCTGTCAGAAATTATTACCTTTGAAATTTCGTGCAACCGAAAAATTTCCTTCATAAAGATGTCGGCAATGTTAGCAGCCTTATGAGTGGTTTTAACAGGTATAAAGTGTCCTTCCTTGCTTAGTTTGTCTACTACTACCATTATTGAATCATTTTGTTTCTTATTTTTAGGCAAACCAGTTATAAAATCAAGACTGATGACTTCCCATTTCCAATTTGGAATTGGTAATAGTTGCAAAAGACCTGCTAGGTGTTGATGCTCAGCTTTAACTTGTTGAAATTCTATACACCTAGCTTTATATTTAGAAACTTCGTTCTTCATATTAGGCCAAAAATACTCTTTTCTCAACATTGTTATCATCTTTTGATACCCTGGATGTCCACAATAAGGACTTTTATGTACTTCATTTAAAATTAGCAATTTAATTTATGGTATGTTAGGCACATAAAGTATGTTTTTATATAGCATTAAGTATTTTTCATTTAAACTGTAATCTATTTTTACATTTTCATATTCATTCTGAGTTACTTTTTCTCTTATATTTTGCTTTTTCTTGTCCAGTTTTATCCCTTCTTCCAATTTATCATCTAATTCTGTTTTATAACTGCTAATGGCAGCTATAAAATTTGTTATTGCATTTTTTCTTAAGGCATCAACCACTTTATTTTCCTTTCCTTTGATGTGTTAGATTTCAAAATCATATTCGCTAAGGAAAGATAACCATCTCCCTTGCCTTGCATTCATATTTTGTTGATCGAAAAAATACTTCAAACTTATGTTATCAGACATTAAAAAGAATATTTTACCAATTAGATGTGGGTGACACATTTTTAGAGCATGAATTATGGAAGCTATCTCTATGTCATAAGTTACAGTTTATGTTCTCTCAGAACCTATAGTGTTATTTGTAAGTGTTCATTATGTTCTTCTTTAATTTTTAAATAAATTAATATGTCATATATGAAGACGACTACAAAATTATCTAAGTATTTACTTAAAACATTGTTCATCAAACACATAAAGGTTTCTGGAGCATTTGTTAGCCCAAAGGGCATAACTAAAAACTCATGGTGCCCATATCGGGTTCTGAAAGCAGTATTTAAAATATATTCGTCTTTATTTCTGACTTAATGATACCTAAATATCAAGTATATTTTTGAAAATATCGTTGCTCCACGTATCTAATCAAACTGATCATTGATGCGAGGCAGAGGATATCTATTTTTAATTGTCATTTTCTTTAGTTGATGGTAGTCTATACATAAATGTAATGTATCGTTTTTCTTTTTAACAAATAAGACAAGTGCTACCAAGGGGATACACTTAGTCTTACATAATTTTTGTCTATCAGTTCTTGTAGTTGTAATTGTAATTCGTTAAGATCTAAAATTTTCATTCTATAAGGAGCCTTGGAATTAGGTACAAATCCTGATACTAATTCAATCGTAAAATCAAATCTCTCTTTGGAGGTAATCCTGGAATTTCTTCTGTGAAAACATCTGAGAAATCTTGTAAGATTGGAATATAATCAAATTTTAGATTATATTCTTTATCCATGTGTTCGTTATGTATTATATGTACACCAAAGACTGTAAAACCTTTCCTTGCAGCCTTTTTCATTTGTAAGGCTAAGATTTGTCTAACAGAAACTTTCCTAGGTATTCCTTTGATTGTAATTCTTTCTCCTTTATCATTTAAACAAGTAAATGTTTTATGAAAACAATTTAAAACTACTTGATGTATTTCCATCCAATCCATACCTATTAGAACACCATAAGATCTAACGGAAATACATTTAACTTTACTTGAGTTTTAAACTGACTCATAAACAAGTCACAGTTTTCAACATAATTAACTACTTTCCTTTTAGTCCCTGTAACTAACTGGACCAACCAATACTTTTCAAAAAAATTTAAAGATAAATTACATTTTTCCACTATTCTAGGTGACACATAGCTTAAACTAGCACCTGGGTCAATCATAATGGAAACAGGCTCGTTGTGTATCATACCATGTATTTCCAACATGGAGGTTTGATGATCAGCTTATCGATTCTGCAAGGTTGCATTGATTCTGAGCATTTCATTTGCTATGTCACTAACCATTTCTTCCTCCTGGATTGTATGCACATTGTTCAAGTTCCTCATTCTGTTAGGACAATACTTGGAATAATGCGGTACTTGACATTCCCAGCACTTTACAGGTTCCTTATGTTCATTATTTTTAACATAATTATTAGTCATATATCTGCCTTTTGGTGCTGTAATATTTTGATGTGTTTTACTTTTAAAATATGTTCCTTGATAATTATTCTTAGAGAAATTCCGAGAATTATTTTTGAAACTTTTACTAGGCTTAAAACCTTTTCTTTTCTAATCAAAGTTACTTGCTCTCTTATTCTTCCAGTTAGGTATGATTTTCTCTTCTTACTCTATTCATAACAAAAGTTAGCTTTTCTCATTGCCTCTTTAAGGGTCTTTGGATTATCAAATTCAATTATGTCCTTGAAGCTAGTAGGAAAACAACTTAGGAACCTCTGTAGTTTAGGCTTTTCATCAATTATATAGGGTACGTATCTTAATAACTCAAAATTTTACTACTTAATTCTTTCATAGACATTGAACCTAGTTTAAGTTCATAAAACTCTTCTGCTCTTTCTTCATAATACTAATCAAATAATAATTTCCTTTTAAAGTATTTTTTAAAGACCCTCCAGGTTAAATACTTTTCTTTAAGATTTTTTACTCTTTTTATGTCCTGCCACCAGATGTCAGCTTTTCCGGTTAGGTTGTATATAGCCATCCAGGCTTTCAGTCTATCAGAGTAGTTATAAATCTGAAAGTACTTTTTCATTCCGATAACCAAGCCTCAACTTTTTCACCCTTTTTCCTCTTCTCCGTTAAACATGGGAGGTTTTATCTTTTTAAATTATCCTGAGATGTCTTCATAAGGTTTATACTTCCTCTTTCTAGTACTATGGTCACTTTCACTACTTTCACTTATGTATTTATACCTTTTATTAGCAACCATAATCATACCCAAGGTTACAGGAAGTCAGATCCCGAGGTAACAACAGAACCACTTTAGGAAAGGGAGTTGGCTCCTCTAATTCCAGAGAGGGATCTCTCACAAATACATAAACAAGGCCAGATTTATATTATCACAATTGGGTATCAAACATGTGGTGGTTGGAGGTGAAATAAAGATATATCGAGATATGGAGTCAAAAGAAAAACTCAAAGAGACAGAGCGATTTGCACGAGAGAATGCTTACAAGAGCGAGATAGTGCTTTAGTTACCATCATTGTATTTAGGGTCTAGTGAAAGGTAGAACGATGACAGTCCGCTAACGTGGATCACCGCTAGGATGAATTTCATGCCCATTTTGGAAGAAATAGTTTTGTGGACGTCACAGACAATGGCAAGAAATATTATGAATTCCAGGTCATTATACACTAAGCCTACAACGTGAATACGACAGAATGTAAGAAAAAGATAACTAGAAAACATGCACATAAGGAAGAAAGCACAGACTGTAATTTTGGAAACACACAAGAATTCTTGAAATGAATAAAACCAGTATTCGACTCTGTATATTACTTCAAGGTCTCATAGACATGATAGTCTTACAAAATTAAAAATATATCAACCAAACAACCTCGTCTCCCTCGACTGGGAGCTTTTTATAACGTTTCAGACCCCCGAGGCTATTCCTCGAAATAAGGTCTGAAGCTGTTTACAGTCATAATAAAAATACTAACTAACTAGAAAGTGGCACCTCTGCCATGATTTACATATGTTAAACAAACATCATGTAGAAAATAGGTGTGCTTGGTCTGGATGGTAGCGCGATGCTTATGGTTCTAAGTTCGCTGGCTTTGAAGATGACATCCCATGATGCTTTGAGTGGCTCATTGTTAAATGGGCTCAAGTCATTTACCTCCCTGTCAAATCTGCAACATGTCCTTATTAGCATTTGTGTTCATTCTGTGCTCAAAGGTTCCTTCAAAGGCATCTTTTTGCATGGGATTAATGCTGGAAAGGAGATTTATGTTCCTTATGTGCTTAAGAAAGAAAGCACAGACTGTAATTTTGGAAACACACAAGAATTCTTGAAATGAGTACAACCAGCATTCGACTCTGTATATTACTTCAAGGTATCATAGAAATGATAGTCTTACAAACTTAAAAATATATCAACCAACCAACCTCATCTCCCTTGACGAGGATCTTTTTATAATGTTTCAGACCCCCGAGGCTATTCCTCGAAATAGGGCCTGAAACTGTTTACAGATATAATAAAAATACTAACTAACTAGAAAGTGGCACCTCTTCCATGATTTACATATGTTAAACAAACATCATGGAGAAAATAGGAATTCTTGGTCTAGATGGTAGTGCGACACTTATGGTTCTGAGTTCGATGGCTTTGAAGATGACGTCCCATGATGCTTTGGGTGGCTCATTGCTAACTGGGCTCGAATCATTTACCTCCCCGTCGAATCTGCAACGTGTCCTTCTTATCTGCATTTTTGTTCATTCTATGCTCAAAGGTTCCTTCAAAGGAATCTTTCTACATGGGCTTAACACTAGAAAGAAGAGTTATGTTCCTTCTATGCTCAGCCTTCCTTACATCTCCCTCTCTCCTAGTAACATTTTTATACCAAAGTTCTAAAGAAGGGCCGCATTACCTCTAGTAGTAACAAGACTTTGTAGTGGATTTTCATTCTTGTACTCCTCACCTACCATGAGGAGGGTTCTCCTACAGGAAATACGGTGGGGTGTGTCTTCAACCTCCTCACCACCTTAGAAAAAGTTAGCAGATGGGGTGAATGAAAGCGGTGATGAATACTTTGGACCCCTGATGCTCTAGTATGATCATCCACTCCAAACAAGCATTGCTAGAAACTATCATCATGTGCTGAGGATTTGGAGGCAGCGATTACATCTGGGGGTTCTGGAGGGACACCCATGGGACATGAAAACCCAGGCACCGCACAGCTGGAGGTATGGCTATATGAAAACAGGGGGATCTCCTAAAGTGTTGGGTGTCTTTTCCCCAATGGTTGACACTCCCTTGGTGTAAAAAACTAGGGCGATAGATAAGCATGGAATCAAGATCACCAAGCAACAACACACTCAGACTAACAAGTTTCTCAAACCAAATCATCGTTGCAGATTTCTCAAAATTCTCAGAACCTATAGCAGAATGATACCTTGAGTTTGCTTCTACATGGGCTCATCTTATGCACCTTAATGGATCTGAAAGGTGGTGTTTATATAGGATTGGAAAACTGGACATAGGGACGACCCATCAGCATCCTCGCACACTTCATCATTGAGTATCCTGGTGACGGCACGAGTGAACACATGAGCCGAGGATTTCCTTTCCCGCTAGAGATCAAGTCATGCTACCTTATATACTATGACATTTCATTACTGGTTGTGGAAAAGAATTCTGGTGCTACCCCGACTTGTCGATCATACGCTTCAGGGCATATGGACTTGATGTTTCTTTCTCTTTCATTCTTGCTGACGACAATATTAGGACAGTTCCTTTCTGCTATGTCTCCCCTGCTTCATGTGGATATCAGATTTGCCACTTCACATTTTATATATTCATATTCTTCTAATTTCACACGCCAACCACACGATGGATATTTGGTTTTGGGTGAGCTGGCATTGCCCTGGAGATGGTTTTCACTTGTAGGCATGTCACAAATGGTGTCGGGAGACTCAATTACCTATCGAGAGGACAGATTGTACGTGAGGGAGTCCTTTCCGCCTTTAGATCGACTTTAAAGCGGCCTCTACATATCTGAAATGTTATAAATTGTTCAATCTAAACTCCCTCCATATCCATATTCCTTGTGTACAGCAACGTAATGTTTCACCAGCTTATAGGGTCACTT
Source organism: Pseudotsuga menziesii (assembly GCA_001517045.1). Lineage (NCBI taxonomy): Eukaryota > Viridiplantae > Streptophyta > Pinopsida > Pinales > Pinaceae > Pseudotsuga > Pseudotsuga menziesii. The sequence goes on along the minus strand of LPNX010491073.1, from coordinate 71,047 downwards.
ATCTCGTGCTACTCTCATTGGCGAAGGCACTACCCATCGTAGATATTGTCTTTACAAGATCTGGATCGTCGAATGATGCACTACCTTAACCTATTTTGCAGATCAGAAGATAGAAAACACAGCGAGCACTTTGATCCAGCAAAATCAATCTCTCTCATCGATCTACCTCCTGCAAATCATGACCTTTGGATCCTGAGGTTGCTTTAGCATCGTTTCACGAAAACGCAAAGCATGTTTTGGTCACGCATGTGGTTTTCATGAAAATCATCTCATTCGTCAATCTATCCTACCTTTAGACATTCATCGTAGAAAACGCTCCCCTCTTTAACATGATATTTCAGCCACCCTGAAACAGGAATTTTACGTGATTTTTAGGATGCGATCAGTCTGTCCTACCTTCTCGCCATCTCCCGCTGAGTGAAAATAAGTGATAACAAGTGGCTCCATCTAGGGATTCTATCCTCCCTGCGAGGTAGCAAAGAACAACGTATAACAAGTGTCAAAGCCATTGGGTCGATTCTGTCAGCTTCGCTGCAAACTTCAAAAATTGCTCCAGAGACCAAAATTAATCCAAACAATGGGACTAATATAACAAAAACAACTCTGTGGGTATTTAGAAAATATGTTTTAAAAGGAAATTCTCATCATACAGATATTATTCATCTCTATCTATCTAACTACTATATTTCATTCTCCGTTCTAAGTAATATCCGACTCCAGTGAATCCAACCAAGCAAATGGTTCCATAAGTCCCATTTCCTCTCATATGGTATGGAAAATACTAATAGAGGACCCAGTGATATTGAGTTATAGTAAATAAATTGGTATTTACAATAAAGATCTAACCATACTTTATCAATTTCCATATGTTCTATGTATTCTGCTACAGAATCATAGAAACCCTAATGGTCGTCGAACCTCTCGGATGTCTACCTGATGTGACACAAATGTTCTAACTGCCACTCCTCTAGCATCATGCGGAGGCGACGTACCAAAAGGAATTGAGAGGTCTCCTTTGGTTCTTCAATATTCAAAACTTTAGAATTTACGTGCAGAATTTCAAGGCCCAAGGTTTGATTCCTTACCAGTGTTGCAAAGAAAGCGGTGTTGCGCTCCTTTATAGAACCGGGAAACTATGTTCTTCAGCCTGGGAGGCATGGAGAAACTTATTATATATCTGTGGTCTTCGTCTGCTCTTCAGTGATTGTATGGATTGAGAAACTCTTCCATATAATTGGAGATGTGACCATCAAGTTTGTTGTACTTCCCAGAGGGGTCCCTTGTCCAATCATGTTGGGAGAATTGTTTGAAAGCCAACCCCTGGGGCTCTTGATCTGGCTGGTTTTCTTAAGAACCATGTACGGAACCTCCCAAGTATTCTTTGAACGATGCAATGTGTTCTTGGATTTTGGATTCATTAAACATACTTTCATATTTCGGACTCACTCCAGTAAGGGTGCATTCACCTTCTTCAAAAGAAAAGGAAAACCTCTTGCCTTGACATGAGGTGTTCGGTCCCCAAATACCTGGAGACGTTTTGATTTCAAGAACCGCATCTCTTTCCCTGTTAGGCTCAAGATTTTTAAGACATGCATTAGTCTTCTTGGGCACACCAACCCAATAATCATCTTCATATTCATCATATATGGGTGCGCCAAAATATTGCCCGGGGCTATCGTGCATGAAATCTACAATAAGCTGGTTGCAATCCCATGGGCATGGAACGGTAAAACTGCTCACCATTCCTCCTCTTTGATGATATTCTTTTTGTATATTTAAGGATGAAACAAGTTTCTAATGGAAATCTCCCTTCGTCTCATGCGACTCTACCTGGTTCAAATCTCTGTCGTTTTCAATATTACTGCCCTAGTCTGGAAACCTTCCCGATAGCCTGATATTTTCCTCGACCTCCAACACATCAGCGAACATCTTCTATAACAATTACGATTTTATCTCCAATAAAAATAGAGACAAATCGAGGGGAAAATAGATGCATAATGTAGCTTTGCGGCACCTTCTGAGGGCTGAATTTCCTTGGGCATGCCATAATAGAAACTCGCAAACCATTTGTTGAAACTTGACGTAGTTTTTCCCTCATGTTTCCTCATAGAATAAAAAGTTGAGATCACCCGGTCTAAAGATATCTTTTCACCCCAAAAATCTAGAAACACATAAGAAAACTCTTCCCACGTACCGATGGATCCCGACTGTAAATGTTTGAAACATCCTTTTACATGGCCTCGCAAAGATTGGGAAAAAGCTCTCATACAAACATCATCATGCTCTATCTCGAAAACATCAAGAAAATATTCAAAATCTTGTAAATGTTTCTCAGTTGTATAGTTTTCAGATTCTCCATTAAACTCAGGAAGGTATTTATAATGTTTTGCAAGGAAGTCATGAAGGATCTGAGGCAAGCGAAGGGGCATGTATTGAATTTTGGTATTGGGTGGAACGGGACCTTGTAGAAAAGGTTTGCTCTTGGAAAATGCATCATGAGGCTCGTCTAGTGACCTTTTAGTATCAGGGATTTTCGATGGAGGATCTAGGATAAAATCAGATGTATAGGATGGGGAGATATTCTCCATCCGTAGGGAAGGATATATAGGAGTGAACTCGTGACTTTGATTGGAATGAAATAAGCCATGGAAGACTATCCTAAAAACCTTAAGGAAAAAGGAAGAAATATTTACAAGAAGATCTAAGACTCTCTGGGGGAAGTTGCATCTTAAGTACCTCGTCTTCTCTTCAATCCTACCCATGTCTTCGTCATGAACTTACGCACATTGCGAAGAGCTACCAACACCTCCTTGGAAACTTAACTTCCAGTACCACAGCGTCGGTGGAGCTATCATAGTATCAGAAGCATGGGTTTACGAACATCGTCAGGTGAGAGATTCATTTTCTTATGGATGCCCGACCGCCGTTCACCTTCAAAAGTCTGGTCTACGGCCATAGTTTCAGGAGGTTTCAAAAATTCCTCCCTGTATCAATATTTTTTTTCCATCGATCTCCCTCGTGGAGTCGTCCTTCAGAACCTTTAACATGGAGTCGCCAAGGAAAATGATACAACCTTTACACATGCATGAGTCTCTTTTTTCCCACAGAAACCCTTTATCCTTTGAATCTTTGTCGTTCTTCCCAGGGATGATTTTCAATCCTATCCCCAGAAACAACATCAGTTTGTTAGCACCCATACTCACACCCAAGGTTGCAGGAAGGCAGATCCTGAGGTAACATCAGAACCACTTTAGGAAAGGGAGCTGGCTCCTACGATTCCAGAGAGGGATCTATCACAAATACATAAACAAGGCCAGATTTATATTGTCACAATCGGGTATCGAACATGTGGTTGTTGGAGGTGAAATAAATATATATCAGGCTATGGATTCAAAAGAAAAACTCAAAGAGACAGAGTGGTTTGCATGGGAGACCGCTTGCAAGAGAGATATAGTGTTTCGATTATTGTTGTTGTATTTAGGGTCTGGTGAAAGGTAGAATGATGACAGTCCGCTAATGTGGAGCACCACTAGGATGAATTCCATGCCATTTTTGGAAGAAATACTTTTTTGAACATCGTAGAAAATGGCAAGAGCATATGAGTATGAATTCCTGGTCATTATACACTAATCCTATGACGTGAAGATGACAGAATGTAAGAAAAAGTTAACTAGAAAACATGCACATAAGAAAGACTGTAATTTTGGAAACACACCAAAATTCTTGAAATGAGTACAACCAGCATTAGGCTCTGTATATTGCTTCAAGGTCTCATAGACATGATAGTATTACAAAATTAAAAATATATCAACCAACCAACCTCGTCTCCCTCGGCAGGGAGATTTTTATAACGTTTCAAACCCCTGAGGCTATTCCTCGAAATAGGGCCTGAAACTGTTTACAGTCATAATCAAAATACTAACTAACTAGAAAGTGGCACCTCTGCCATGATTTACATATGTTAAACAAACATCATGGAGCAAATAATCATGCTTGGTCTAGATGGCAACGCAACGCTTATGGTTCTGAGTTCATTGGATTTGAAGACAATGTCCCATGACCCTTTCGGTGGCTCATTGTTGACTGGGCTCAAATCATTTACCTCCCCATCGAATCTACAACGTGTCCTTCTTATCTACATTTGTGTTCATTCTGCGCTCAAAGGTTCCTTCAAAGGCATCTTTCTACATGGGCTTAACGCGGGCAAGAAGATTTGTGTTCCTTCTATGCTCAGCCTTCCTTGTAGCTCCCTCTTTCCTGGTAACATTGTTATACCAGGCAGTCTAAAGAAGGCCCACATTGCCTCTGGCAGTAACAAGCCTATGCAATGGATTTTCATTCTTGTACTCCTCACCTCCCACGAGGAGGGTTCTCCTACAGGCAATACGATGGGGTGTGTCTTCGACCTCCTCAACACCTCAGAAAAATTTGGCAGATGGGGTGCATGAAAGCGCTGATGAAGACTTTGGACTCCAGATGCTCCAGTACGAGAATCCACTCCAAACAAGTGATACTAGAGACTATCATCATGTACCGAGGCTTTGGAGGTAGCGATTGCATCCAGGGGTTCTGGAGTGACACCCATAGGACATGAAAACCCAGGTACCACGCAGGTGGAGGTATGGATATCTTAAAATAGGTGGATCTCCTAAAGTGTTGGACACCTTTCCCCTGATGGTTGACGCTCCCTTGGTGTAAAAAACCATGGAGATAGATGAGCATGGAATCAAGCTTGCCAACCAACAACACACCCAGACTAACAAGTTTCTCGAACTAGATCACCATTGCATATTTCTCAGAATTATCGAAGCCTCTAACAAAATGATAACTCGATTTTGCTTCTACACGGGCTCATCTTATGCACCTTAATGGCTCTTAAAGGTGGTGCTTATATAGGATTGGAAAACTAGACACGAGGACGACCCGTCAGCATCCTCGCACACTTCATCGTTAAGTAGCCCGGTGACAGCACAAGGGAACACGTGAACCGAGGATTTCCTTTCTCGGTGGAGATCTAGTCACACCGCCTTATCTGCTATGGCATTTAATTATTGTTTGCAGAAAATACTTCTGGCACTAACCCATCTTGTCGATCAATTATGCTTTAGGGCATATGGAATGGATGTTTCTTTCCCTTTCGTTCCTGTTGACGGCGATATCAGGACAGTTCCTTTCTGCCACATCATCCCTGCTTCGTGTGGAGATCAGATTCACTGCTCCACATCTTAATTTTCATTTTCTTTTGATTTCACACACCAGCCACACGACGGATATTTGGTTTTTGGCGATCTGCAACTATCGTGGGGATGGTTTTCACTTGTAAGTATGTCACAAATGGCGTCGGGAGGCTCAATTACCTATTGGGAGGACAAATCGTACGTGAGGGTGTCCTTTCCTCCTTTAGATCAACTTTAACGCGGCCTCTACAGATATGAAATGTTCTAAACCATTCGATATAAACTCCCTCCATATCCATCATCCAAGTATACAAAAATGTAATGTTTCACTAGCTTACAGGGTCACTTATATCTTACTAGTCTCATTGGTGAAGGCGCTACCCATTGTAGATCTTGTCTTGATGAGATCTAGACCGTCAGATTATGCACTACCTTAACCTATTTCATAGATCGGGTGATAGAAAATCTAACGAGCACTTTGATCCAGCGAAACCGATCTCTCCCATCGATCTTCCTCCTGCATATCGTGACCATTGGATCCTAGGGTCGCTTTAGCGTTGTTTCACAGAAACACAAAGGGTGTTTTAGTCGTGCATGTGGTTTTCACGAAAAGCATATCGCCCGTCAATCTGGCCTGCCTTTATATCTTCGTCGTAGAAAATGCTCTCCTCTTTAAGATGATACTTCAGCCACCCTGAGACCAGAATTTTACGCGATTTTGAGGATGCAGTTGGTTTGTCCTACCTTATTGCCATCGCTCACTGAGTGAAAATTAGTGATAACACCTTCCTCTATGTGACCTTACTTTAATTCTTGAAGAAAATTCACTATCAGAAAATTTTAATTTCTTCCCCTTGTGTTTGTATGATACTGTTCCAGAATCAGTTTCATATGCATTTCTTTTATCTTTACCTCTGTTGTGTATTTTGTCTAGTAAAATCTGATTTGGTTCTAAAATTCTTTCATTATCTACTTTCACATTTTTTAGTTCATCCTTTAATTCTTTCACTGTTTGAAGTAACTCTGAGGGTTGATTATTTAATTCCACGTAAATTTTATCTGGATTATTGTAATGGGATCCATTTTCAGCATATGCTTCAACTCCTTCCATTTCCTGCAAAATACAATTTTATATTTTTGTACATAAATAGTTTAAAATGTGATCATTATATTTTGTTTCTGGTTTGCATGCGAGTGAGCCGATCAAACCTAGTGTTTGGAACTCGCTCTGACACCACATGTAAGATATCCAAATTTCATAAAAAATAAAAAATAAATATGTCTGACTGTAATTAAATAGGATAAATAAACCGATATGAGGTGCATAAAGGATACAAACAAAAGAATGCGACTTAGGTCTAGCTGCGAAATATGCAGGATAATAGAAATCATACGACCCTTAAAACATGTTTTGTCTTTATTCGATTAACATAAAGATTCTTTGTGAAAACATCATGATACAACATATTGTTAAGATGACACTAATTTATATATTGTTACACCACTCTTGTTTTCTGCTAGTTAAAGTTGTTGTGCTTGCTAGTTATGTTCTAGTTTTACTCGAATTAATCCTAGGTCGACACTACTTTACTTTGGCATTGAGTTATGAATTATATGTCATAAATATTCTTCTTCAGTTATAATTAGTGTACTTGCTAGATTTGTTTTAGTTTACTTACTAGTCTCCGTTATGAGCTTTAGAGGGTTTGGTTATGGTCTTACTTAGCCTGAGAGCTAACACATAACAGTGTGTTCATCTACAGGTACTCTAAGTAAATACTCTTTCCTTACTAGGGTTGCTTCCCAAGAAGGGGTCTAAATAAGGGAAACAAAATACTACCTCGAACACTCATGCACATACATAAACCTAAGTTATAACAAGCATAGGGTAAAAGAATGTAATGACGGCAAGGTATAAACTTAAACCACGATCATAAGGTTTGTCCTTACCTTAGATAAGCATGTGAAGTAAAGGTTATAATATCTTCGATGAAAAGAAAGGCGTGAAACTAAATGTGATTTAATGCTAAGGTTATGGTTTTAAAGTGGTGATGTAAAGGAAACTTGATGGCTTAAGTGCTCCAACTAGGAAGCATGCCAGTCCCATCAAAAAACCCTAACGATTTAACTCCTTTCAAAAAACTCCTCCATGTTGTATTGTTTTGGTTCTTTCCCTGTGGGAGAGTCGTTTCTCTTTGGCTTTGCAGTTCTTAGTGTGAGCATTTAGGTTGTCGGCGAGGTAAAATAGGCTCTCGAACCTTCCTCAAATCATGATACCTCAATGTTATGAGTGCATCCACCATGTTCATGGACTTGTATGTTGACTACACTTTCTGTTGGTAATTCGAGTTTACTCAGGGTGTGTTTGGTGACTTCCTTTGTCCAAGATGACTCTCTACGAGGTAAGTCCTTTTGGACAGTGTTTCGATTTTGTTTTCGCTTCTTCTATTCATGTTATTAAATATATTTTTTTGATCTCTGAATTATTATTTTGCAGAATATTTGTTCGTGGATTTCTATGCGAGGGTAGGTTGTTCTTCACAATGCCAAAAGACCACTACACTGGTAATACATGTACCTAATCCTCTTGCTCATTGTGGCAATGTGTCTCAAAGGCTCTATGGCTTGTGGTTTCTGGATTGAGCACTATTTATACATTCTCGTGCTATTGAGAAGCAAAGGGTAACCTACTTGGTTTTTGGCCTTATGGCACTTTTGTTTTCTTTATTAACATGACCTTCCTTGTCGTGGAGCTTTGTAGAGACTGTAAAGGAATACTAATTGTTTATTTCTTTAAGCTAGGAACTTGCAGAGTTTTACTGAGGTTGGAAAGATGTAAAAGTTCGCGAGGGTTTTAGATAGAGTTTTCTTGTCGCTCTGTAACTTGTAAATGTATTATTGTGTTTATAAAACTCCTGCAAGGGTTTTTGTAGTGTAGATACACCATCGATTTGGAGCTTGGATGTTGATTTTGGTTATGACTCTGTAGTTTATTTTCAATAATCCTTTTAAGGTCGTGAGGCCAATGCTGGATAATGCAGTTGTTAAAATGTAATATTAAGGCTGAGAGGCAATTTCGTTGTTTTCGTTCGTTATTTTTTTTTACAATACAGAGCAATGCTCTGTCATGGTAATTAGTGGGATGTTTGTGCCATAGATAGATTAATGTTTGATTTATTACTTATGGGCATAACTGTCCCTATGGGATTCCAACTCAGTTTCAAAAAGTTTCCCAGTTTACAAAGAGTTGATTTACTAAGTACATGCCAAAGAGTGTTTAGGAAAAAGGTTGTTTGTTCTTGAAAGTAAGAGTCGTAAGGAAAAATCTGTTGACAGTGAAATGAAAATGATTATAAAAGGTTTTTTCTATTGTAGCAAACTTGCCCTTATGGGTTTCGAACTCTGTTTGTGAAATAATGGTATATAGAAAATCTAAAGTGTGTTTTTCTCCTCTGTGAAAATAAATGGATGAATAGTTTACTTTTTTGATTTCGACCTTTACTTATAAGTGGATTTATATTTTCTTATTTTGGCTGTAATGTCCTTGATAGGTTTTGACATCGTGACCTAAAAATTACTGAAGATTAATATTAACCTTGTTAATTTAGTTACAGAAATAATTATTTAAACCCTAGTTTAAAAGAATGTTTTGATTTGTTGGCTAGACTCGAATTTATAATTTATTTAAAATAAGTCTTTCAGCTAAATTACTATGATTATAGTTATAAATATAAATCATGATTAACATAGAATTGCAAGTCCTAGATTACAAAGTTGTTGATTATTAAATAAGAAACGAAATCTAGGGATTCGAGTTAGCTAACTTAGTGGGGTTGAAATTCGTTTCTTGTGTAAAGTTTATTTGTTTCTTTCAAACCCTAGTTATAAATTCAATTTCTAAACTAGCATTTTGGCTAAAATGTAATGTTTCCTTATTCTAATCCTAACCATTCTTTCACAAATAGAAACTAGAAAAAAATACATAAATAAAATAACAATATTACAAAATAAAAGATAGAGTGAATTGAATGCAATTATTTACAATAGTTATCCTAAATGACATCTGTAAGGATTGAACATAAACAAATAGAATAATAAATTCAGATTAACTTCATAGGAAATATCTAATGATAACTAATTTAAATATTAATTATGTAAAACCAAAGCATACTTCATGAAACAATAATAGGATACTATGATTTATTCTAACTTGGAAATCCATCAACATTCCTATACTTTCAAATACAGATTTAGAATAAAACTCTGGATAATAAACAAACAGTTTTAGAACCTGGATAAAGTGTAGAAGGGGGACAACACCCAAAGGAGACCGTTCCACCCAATCATCTCTTGAAGCATCCAATATTACTTGCTTACGACCCTCGATCTCGTTCAATGAAATATTAGGACAAAGAAACTGTGTAACAGTACACACCGAACTTTCTAAAACTTAGCACTCAATAGCATACTTAACTCAGAAATTTCACTTTAGTTATCCCCTCATTGAATTCTGTGAGTGCCTGACTTTTCAGTTTGCAGTAGTGACAAGGTTTATTCACTTGGAATAGAATGTAGTGAGCCTCCTGCTCAATTCGATGGTATTTATAAGATTTCCTATATCTTTGGGTCAGTTTTGAAATTAAATGAGCCACCTACTCAGTTCCCCCTCTCAGGGAACATGACCACAATTTTAGGGATTTTGCTTCCTGCAACATCTATAAAGTGAAATGCTAGTGCTGCCACTTGTCAATCAACCTTCTACAGCTGCTCGTTCCCCCTAGTGGGTCAGTGAAAACTCTTTCAACGATATCCTTTGGATATGTGTGTCTTATATTTAACTATTTAAGTAAATAAATATTCAATTACAGTTAATCTAGAAATAGTGTGCACACAACATATTTGAATAAGAGCGGAGACTGGTCACGATGGCCGAACCCAAAATGCAGAGCGCCAGGGAGGCTCGACGAAGGAAGATCTTGGAAAGGGGCACAGATCGATTAGCATTGATCACAGGGGAGCGCAAGTACCTGCCTACACCTGTAGAGCCGCCCTCCAATTCTCATGATCTAGGAGACGAGTCTACCAAGCTCGTAAATGGCGGCGCATCCATTGAAAGTCACGATTTAGGGTTTAGAAGGAGGCGTCCCTGGATGGAGCTCTCGATCCTCTCCACCTGCGATCTGAAGAATGTGCACTGGCGATACGGCGGGTTCCGTCCCTATGACGTGCCCTCTCAAGTCCGCGACGAATTCGGATTCAATGGAAGGTTGGAGCGGACATTGAAGCTCAAACGCCCTACTGGCCGCCTGCAAGAGGTAGGAACTTTTCATATTTTTGTGAAAATGCCTTCAGGAAGATCTTTATTGCTATGGGTTTTTGCTGAAGATACAGGGGAGACTCTAACAACCCTGATAGTGCAGAAAGAGGGTTATTCTCAAACTCTATTTTACATTCTGCATGAGGGTAAAGTGCTGCAAGAGGGTGAAAAGCTGAGGGATTGCCAGATCTATAAGAACTCTACTCTGCATGTGATGTATCATTTGCGGGGGGGAACAGGAGGGAACAGAGGAACAGCAGGTCCCTCTTCATACAAAGACGCAGCCCGAACAAAGGGGTCACAGTCCATAGCAGCTCCACCATCTTCACAACCCAAGCCGTATATTGTGGAGAAAATTGATGTTATCCCATCTCTGGAGGTCAAGAATACAGAGGTAACACAACTATTCAGTACCCTTCAAACACATGCTCTCATTTGTCATTTTAATGGCTTTTGGCCCAGATCTTTTGACCTTCATAACTGGATCTACACAAACTGGACAACAAATTGTCAAATTCTTTTATGTGCCAAAGGATTTTTTGTTGTACAGTTTGAATCAAAGGAAGAATATCATAAGATCATTGAGTAGGGCCCTTGGTTTTGGGGGAGAGCGGGGATTTTCTTAACCCCCTGGTTCCCTGATTTTGATGCCAACACTATGGTGGTAACCAAAATGCCGGTATGGGTGCGGCTGCCAAACCTGCCCCTTCCTTTCTGGCATCACCTAGTTTTGGAAGACATTGGCAATCTGCTTGGGAAGTTCATTAAAAGTGATGCTACTTTGAATGAGCAAGGGTTATTTACTTATGCAAGAATCTGTGTGGAGATCGACCTTAGCAAAGGTCTTCCTGATAGAGTCCAGCTGATATATGAAAAGCACATATGGGTCCAGGCACTGGACTATGAAAATACTGCTTTTAGATGCAGATTTTGCCATCTGACAGGACATTTACAAGACTTGTGTCCTCTTTCAAAAATGTTTCCCAAAAAGAAACAGAGGTTGCATCCAAAAAGGAAAACATGGCAGGCAGATTATGCTCCCTCCACTGATGAGGATTCAGAGGATGAGGAGAGCGAACCATAAGAACACCAAAAGGACGAGGTCAATGAGGAAACAGTGCCTATCGCTGAAATAGTGGAGGTATGTCATTCAGAATCAAAAAATGCCGGTAAGGAAACAATCATGGAAAATATACAACAAATGGCTACTTCTTTAACCGGGTCCAAGCGTGCACATGAATCAGAAAGTTCATATTTCGATAAAGATAAAACATCTGCTCAGCCAGCAGTGGAGCAGGCGAGTAAAGAACTGATAGTAGTTGCACCTCAGAAGGGGGGATGGACAGAAGTAAAATCAAAGAAGAGAGGGAAGAAAGGGAAATTAGAAGATTATTATAAAATCCCTAATTCCTAGACAACTTTATGTAATTTTTTTTTATTTTTTTTTATTTTTCCCTGCAGACCTATGGTCTTGTCTCGGATGTGCTTATGCACCTACAGAATGTAATTTTATATCGCCTCGGCTTGAAATAAAATTACGCTTTTTTTTCTTGGAAAAAAAAAATATTCAATTACAGTCATCCTTGACCAACTTGGTCAAAAAAACTTTACAATAAATTTAACATAATGTTTTCCCAAATAAATAAAAATATTTATTTTTTTGTTCTAGGTGGGTTACAAACACCCCCCCTTAAGTTCAAGATCGTCCTCGATGTTGCATAATTTTATTCCGAGTCTTCCTAGAATAGAGTTGGATATGCCTCCCACATATGACTCTCTAATTCCCAGGTTTCTTCATCTGGACTAAGGTGTTTCCACTATACCTTTACATTTCCAATGCTGAGATTCTGGAGAAAAATTTCCCTCTTGTCGAGTATACAGTCTGATTCCACCTGAAAATATCCTTTGGGTTCTACATGAATAGCATTCCAATCGATCACATGAGTAGCATCATGCACATACTTTTTTAATGTGGAAATATGAAAGACATTATGCATTCTAAGATTAGGTGGCAAATCTAACTGATATGCCACTGGCCCAACTCTTGTCAATATTTCGAATGTTCCCCAATACCTGGGTTCTAATTTAGCACAACTCCCCAACTTAAATGAACTCTTTCGTGGTTGTACCTTAACAAACACATGCTCACCTACTTGGAATTCTTTCTGATTTCTTTTAAGGTCGCAAGACTCTTTTGTCGGTCCTGAGCAGTTTTCAAATTTCTTGTACTTGTTTCAATGTTTAGTTCCGTTTGCAGATGATAAGCAGTATTGGAATTCAATTTAGTATCTATTCCTTTAATCAATGACTTCCAAAATTTACCAATAAACTTAGGATCTCTGTCAAAAATTATTACTTCGAAATTCCGTGCAACTGAAAAATTTCCTTCATAAAGATGTCAGCAATGTTAGCATCCTTATGAGTGGTTTAACATGTATAAAGTGTGTTTCCTTTCTTATTTTGTCTACTACTACCATTATTGAATCATTTTATTTTTTATTTTTTGACAAATCAGTTATAAAATCAAGACTAATCACTTCCCATTTCCAATTTGGAATTGCAAAAGACCTTATGGGTGTTGATGCTCAGCTTTAACTTGCTGACATTCTATACACCTAGCTATATATGCAGCAACTCCATTCTTCATATTAGGCAAAAAATACTATTTTCTCAGCATTGTTATCATCTTTTGATACCACAGATGTCCGAAATAAGGACTTTTATGTACTTCATTTAAAATCAGCAATTTAATTTCTGGTATGTTAGGGACATAAAGTCTATTTTTATATAGCATTAAGCATTTTTCATTTAAACTGTGATCTATTTTTACATTTTTAGTTTGATTCTGAGTTACTTTTTCTCTTAGATTTTGGTATTCCTTGTCCAGTTTTATCCCTTCTTTCAATTTATCATCTAATTTTGTTTTATAACTGTTAATGGTAGCTATAAAATTTGTTATTGCATTTCTTCTTAAGGAATCAACCACTTTATTTTCCTTTGCTTTGATGTGCTTGATTTCAAAATCATATTCTCTAAGGAAAACTAACCATCTAGATTTCCTTGCGTTCATATTTTGTTGATTGAACAAATACTTCAAACTTATGTTATCAAACATTAACCAATTAGATGATGGCACCACATTTTAAAGCATGAATTATGGTAGCTAGCTCTAAGTCATAAGTTTCTCTAAGTCATAAGTAATTATTTTCATGTGTTTTTAGCTTCCTTGATTCATAAGCAATTATGTGACCTTCTTGTGTTAATACTCCACCCAAGCCTTCATTACATCCATCAGTGCATACAACGAAATCCTTTTATGGATCTGTTATTTTTAGTATAGGTGCAGTAGTTAACAATTATTTTAATTTATTAAAACTTTCTTCACACTTTTGATCCCATACGAATTTTTTTCCCTTTTTCTGCAAATTTGTTATGGGATTCACGATCTTTGAGAATCCTTCAATGAATTTATGGTAATAACTAGTAATTCCCATGAATGATCGTACATCTATTACATCTTTGGGAACATGCCAATCAATTATTGCTTTTATCTTATCCGGGTCTGCTGATATCCCTTCCTCGGATATCACATGCCCCAGATATTGTATCCTATATTTATAAAATTCACATTTACTGAATTTAGCATACAGTTTATGTTCTCTCAAAACTTGCAGTATTATTTGCAAGTGTTCATCATGTTCTTCTTTCATTTTTGAATAAATTAATGCGTCATCTATGAAGACGACTTCAAATTTATTTAAGTATTTACTTAAGACGTTGTTCATTAAACACATAAAGGTTGTTGGAGCATTTGTTAGCCTAAAGGGCATAACTACAAACTTATAGTGCTCATATCGGGTTCTAACAGTAGTTTTTAAAATATCTTCGTCTTTAATTCTCACTTGATGATATCCAGATCTCAAGTCTATTTTTGAAAATATCGTCTCTCTGCATATCTGATCAAACAGATCATCGATGTGAGGTAGAGGAAATCTATTTTTAATTGTCATTTTGTTCAGTTGACGGTAGTCTATACATAATTTTTGACTATCAATTCTTGTAGTTGTAATTTAAATTCGTTAAGCTCTAAAATGTTCATTCTATAAGGAGCCTTGGAATTAGGTACAACTCCTGGTACTAATTCAATTGTAAAATCCAGATCTCTCTTTGGAGGTAATCCTGGAATTTTTTTGGGGAAAACATCTGAGAAATATTGTAAGATTGGAATATCATCGAATTTCAACTTATCTTCTTTATCCATGTGTTCATTATTCATTATATGTACAACAAAGACTTTACAACCTTTTATTACATCATTTTTCATTTGTAAGGTTGATATTTTCCTAACAGAAACTTTTCTAGGTCTTCCTTTGACTTTAATTCTTTCTACTTTATCATTTAAAAAAGTAATTTTTTTCTGAAAATAGTTTAAAACTACTTGATGTCTTTCCAGCCAATCCATACCTATTAGAACATCATAAAATCCTAACGGCAATACATTTAACTTTACTTGAGTTTTGAACTGAATCATAAACCAGTCACAGTTTTCAACATAATTAACTACTTTCCTTTTAGTCCCTGTGGCTAATTGGACCGACCAAAATTTTCAAACTTTTTCAAAGATAAATTACATTTTTCCACTATGTTAGGTGACACATAGCTTAAACTAGCACCTGGGTCAATCAGAATGCAAATAGGTTGGTTTTGTATCATACCTTGTATCTCCACCATGGAGGTTTGATGATCAGCCTGTCAATTCTCAAAGGCTGCATTGATAATGGAAATTTCATTTTCTACATCACCAACTATTTCTTCCTCCTGAATTGTATGCATGTTGCTGAGGTTCCCCTTTCTGTTCGGACAATACTTGGCATAATGCGTTCCTTGACATTCCCAGCACTTTTAAGGCTCCTTATGTTCATTAATTTTAACATAATTATGAGGCATATCTCTGCCTTTGGGTGTTGTAATATTTTGTTGTGTTTTACTTTTAAAATATGTTCCTTGATAATTATTCTTAGAGAAATTCCAAGAATTATTTCTGAAACTTTTACTAGGCTTAAAACCTTTTCTTTTATGATCAAAGTTACTTGCTCTCTTATTCTTCCATTTAGGTATGCTTTCTCTCTTCTTACTTTGTTCATAAGAGAAGTTAGCTTTTCTCATTGCCTCTTCAAGGGTATTTGGATTATCAAATTCAATTATGTCCTTGATGCTAGTATACAAACAACTTAGGAACCTCTGCATTTTAGGATTTTCGTCAGTTATATAGGGTACGTATCTTAATAAACTCAGAAATTTACTACTTAATTATTTCATTGACATTGAACCTATTTTTTCATAAAACGCTTTAGCTTTTTCTTCATAATACTACTCAGATAAGAATTTCCTTTTAAGGTATTTTTTAAAGACTCTCCGGGTTAAATACTTTTTTAAAGATTTTTTACTCTTTTTATGTCCTGCCACCAGATGTCATCTTTTTCGATTAGGTTGTAGATAGCAATCCAAGATTTCAGTCTATCGAAGTAGTTATAAATCTGAAAGTACTTTTTCATCCCCGATAACCAAGCCTCGACTTCTTCACCCTTTTCCACTTCCCCGTTAAACATGGGAGGTTTTATCTTTTTAAATTCTCCTCTGAGATCTCTTCATAAGGTGTATACTTCCTCTTTCTAGGACTACAGTCTCTTTCACTACTTTCACTTGTGTATTTATACCTTCCTCTATGCGACCTTACTTTAACTACTGAAGAAGATTCACTATCAGAAAATTCTAATTTCTTCCCCTTGTGTTTGTATCATACTGTTCCAGAATCAATTTCATATGCATCGTCTTTTATCTTTACCTCTATTGTGTATTTTTTCTAGTAAAATCTAATTTATTTCTAAAATTATTTCTCTATCTACTTTCACAGTTTGTAGTTCATCCTTTAATTCTTTCATTGTTTGAACTATGAGGGTTGATTATTTAATTCCACATAAAAGTTATCTGGATTATTGTGATGGGATCCATTTTCAACAGATACTTCAACTATTTCCATTTACTGCAAAATACAATATTATATTTTTGTACAGAAATAGTTTAAAACATAATCAATATATTTCGTTTTTGGTTTGCATGCAAGTAATCCAATCAAGCCTAGTGTTTGGAACTCACTCTGATACCACATGTAACATCTCCAAATTTCGTAAAAAAAAATTGAAAATATGTCGTGACTATAATTACATAGGATAAATAAACCCATATGAGGTACATAAAGGATACAAATGAAAGACTGCGACTTAGGTCTAGTTGCGAAATATGCAGGATAATAGAAACTTCATACGACCCTTAAAATATGTCCGTCTTTATTCAATTAACATAAAGATTCTTTGTGACAACATCACGATGCGACACTTTGTTAAGATGACACTACTTTTTTTAATGTTGAGACACTCTTGTTTTCTGTCAGTTAAAGTTGTTGTGCTTGCTGGTTATGTTCTAGTTTTACTCGACTTAATGCTACATCGACACTACTTTATGTTATATTTTCTTAAGATCTGATTAGGTTATCTAGGATCTTTAAATATGAAAGAATAACAAGTATGGAAAAATGCACTAGCCTTTATGCTGAAATGCAATGTTTCCTTATTCTGATCTAACCATTCTTTCATTGACAGAAACTAGAAAAATTACATAAATAAAATAACAATATTACGAAATAAAAAGATAGAGTGAATGGAATGCAATTATTTACAATAGTTATCCTAAAGGAGGACTATAAGGATTGGACTTAAACAAATAGAATAATAAACACAGATTAACTTCATAGGAAATATCTACTGATAACTAATTTAAATATTAATTATGTAAAACCAAAGCATACTTCATGAAACAATAATACAGTACTAGGATTTATTCTAACTTGGAAATTCATCAAAATTCCTATACTTTCAACTACAGATTTAGAATAAAATTCTGGATAATAAACAAACAGTTTTAGAACCTCGATAAAGTGCAGAAGGGGGACAACACCCAAAGGAGACCATTCCATCCAATCGTCTCCTCAAGCAACCAAGATTACTTGCCAAGGACCTGGAGCCTCTTCACTGGACCACTAGGACAAAGAGGCTGTGTAACAATAGACACAAAACTTTCAGAAACTTAGCACTCAATAGCAGAATTAACTCAGCTAAAACCATTGTGAAGTGTTCCACCTCACAAAGATTCAATCATGGGATTATTGTTTGATACATTACTTTACACACAGGAAATATATACAATTTCTTTAAATTGTTATTGCATATTTGTGGTCAATCCTGAATGGGGCTTTTGGCCTTTGCTGCCCCGTTTTGCCTTTCAATATTTTCCTCTAGTAATTCATGTATACTTTCCCTGGGTTAATTTTATGAAATGTGGAATGCATCCTTCTTATTTTAATAAATAAACTGATAAGACATAGTATATCTTAAATAGCGTTTTCACTTCTGTCGACAAAGCTCTGTTTATACAATAATCCCAATAAACACTTTAATTGTCGTCGACCTATGGCCAAGGGTTGTTCGCCCAGGTCAACTACTTTTTTTTAATACATAGATCTTTAAAGTCGAGCTCATAGAGATTCTCACAATCCATACGATGTTGATATCTTTTGACATATAAAATATGTATACTAATATTTGTTGTACTCGTTCTAGGGTTTGTTTATCACCTAATAGGAATGTAAATACACATAACAATTATACTCTAACTCATAAGGGTTACTCAAAATCAATGTAAACAAAAATGTTCCTCTGTAATAAATATTATATGTGTAATTAATTTATGGTTTGAATCAAATGTGCCCAGCATTCATGCTAAATATCTAATTGTGCATGTATTTTTATATGCACTTACATATTTGTAAATTGATCCGACCATGCGTTGCTATCTAATTTTTTTTATCTGTATTTTTGTCATTTATGTACATACTTTTTAAAATGCAATTCCAATTCTAAGATACTCTTTCAACAGTTTGACATGGATTTTGCCACATTTACACTGCATTCAATCTAACTTTTGTTTAAACTCATTTGTAATAAATAATAATTAAATTACAAAAATTCATTTTGCAGAATCTTTTTGTTTTTAAATAATAAAAGGATGGGAAGTATTGTTAAATAATAAACAAGATAATAGTTACTACAAATATTAGGAGAATCCTATTTAACCGACCATTTACACCGATCGGACGACCGCGGTCGTCAGAGGTGACCGCTCACGCGACCGCGGTCGTCCGATCGGTGCAAACAATCGGTTCAAAAGTTAACTCCCAAATATTATACTCACAAAATTCTATGAGACTTTAGACAGTTGCACAATATTTACATCAAACATATATAATTAAAAAAAACATAACATATTTTGTAATGGTCTCATCTTGTCTAACTAAATGTTCAAACTGTAGACAATCGTTGGCAATCAAAACTTTCTGTATTTTATAATCTCGTATCATGGTTTGTGTCATCATCTTGCACATGATTTCGGCTATGGAAGCATGGACACATTAGTCTCGCCTCTTAAGCTTAATCAATTTAAATAAAATATTCAACCCTTCTTACTTAAAAGACGAGGATAGTAAAAGAGAAAGGATAATTAAGATTGTTGAAAATAGAGGAGAAATGAGAAAATAAAAGATTGGAATGGATGTTTAGATGAGAAATATGTATGTAAAATTTTTGTGCTAACTTCGATTTTTCGGTAATCAGAAGGATAAAGTAAATGTGAATTTGTAACTTTTCCTAAAAAGTTTAAAGAGTTTAAAGTTGATATAAACTTTGTAAGTATTATTACATTATCTTAAACCAAGATATTATTTATAGTTTTACTTCAACAAGTGTGCCAAAATAAAACATAGTTGTTGTGGTGACTTTTACTACTTACTTCTGTCTTGTTCATTTTAATATTTTTTTTTTCCAAAGAAAAAAATCGTAAATATTTTATTCACATACAGGAGATGGCCCTCATAGTCCATTATACAAAATACAACTAAGAAGTTGTCATTTACAGAAATTTGCCTCAGAAGGAGTACAAAATCCACAATCCATATCCAAAACAGATCCAACTATAAAGTTGTCATTACATACAAAATATCATCATATGATCATAATGTTCACCAAAACTATTTAGCAGAAAAGTAATCAAAATCCATGCAATAATTAAGTCTGATCGTAGCAGACTTATTTCATCATTCCTGATTAAATCAGGTCATATCAACTGTGTCAGGTGATCAAAAGCAAAAAAACCAGAGCAAATCTAGCATGCTGATGAAGTCTCATAAGTGTATGATAAGTCAATAGTTGAGCAAAAAAATCAGCAACTAGAAAATATAGCTGTTCATTTTAATATAGTGGTAAGTAGCGCTCCTCGTGAGGACACCTCACGTTTTCTTTAATATAGTTTCGAGTTGGCCCTTGCTAAGTGATGGCACAACTTTGGTAACATTTTCCCTTTTGAGAGTTTACCTGTAGGTTGTTCTTTCCTTTTTATGTGTTTTACCCTTTGAATGTTACACCAACTTGGTGTATGATAATCTCAATGCTACTATCGATGTTAAACCGTAAAATGGTAAGTTTTAATGTGGTATATCATTAAGTAATTTGTGTGTAGTTTTGGTGTGTCAACTATCCATTACCTTACCTTGAAGCATGTTGAGGATGATGGAAAACACCATGAATTTCTACAGGGTTCTAAGTTTAATGTTGTGGACATTGTTTATATTAATTTGTAATACTTCGTTGGTTATGTTGAATCTTCAATGAAGGAGATTGTGATCTTTTTAGAGGGTGCAGACCTTGTTTAGCTTCATGAGAGTTTAAAGAACGACTGTAAACTGGCATAAGACATAACCTTCCAGGTTTTCTTTGTTTGCAGGCTGCACACTGTCTGTTTCATTAGCACATAGTATTTTTTCTTCAATCTTTTTAAATAAAACTATACATAATTACCTTAATATCACAAACTGTTAAGGAAAGCCCTTATAAGGAAGTAACTCTGGTTTAAAATCCTTGAACTGTTAAGGAAAGTCCTTATAAGGAAGTAACCCTAGTTTAAAATCCTTGAGAATAAGGGATGAATTTCTTTACATCATAAGTAAATGAAGGGCGTAGCCTATTATATAATTATAAAGTTGCTTATTGTACATTTATTTAGTCATCCTTTTGATTTATTACTTCTGGTTGAAAGCATTTTCTTTCAAGTCTATTGTTGAATGCTAGTTACGTTCTCCTACCATGTTTATGGGATATGGCCTTAATTTAAGGGTAGTAAAATGTATAAGATCCATCTTCTTGATGTTATTAGATGGATAGTAGTTGTGTTAAATTATGTTAAACACCCATAAAATGTAGACTTGCTTGAAGGGTTAAAAAAAAGTGATGGAAACTTAATGAGTTATATTTGTGATCTTTTGTTGTATTCACTTGGGTTAGGTTAAATGAAAAGGTTTTGAATTGTTTTAGATGGAATTATTCCTTTTAAAATACTGACCTTGCAACAAGGTTAAATACTAATTTGACAATGTAAAATGAATTGCAATGATTGTGTTGTTGACTTGTAACTTGTTATGTTGGATAAATAGTAGAGACTAACAATTCTTGGCTCATGAGATATTTGTAATATATATTTAATGATTGTTAATTTCTAAAATGAACTCACTAAAAAGGTTTTGTGCCTTTAAGTGATAAAGTTATATGCAATTGATTGTGAAAAACACTTAAGGAGAAATCTTATGAGATATTTGTAATATATATATTTAATAATTGTTAATTTCTGAAGTGAACTCACTAAGAGGGTTTTGTGCCTTTTAAGCAATAAAGTTATAAGCAATTGATTGTGCAAGAAACTTGAGGAGAACTCTTATGGTATTAGTTTTATATTCCACCTAAAAAGTACTTACACATTTACATAGTTACTATAAGTATGGGTTGTGTTCAAATACATTATTTGTTGGGTTAAAAGCAACCATTATACAAGAATAGCCAATCATGTTTTATGATCAAGTGTAATTGGCACAAATTAACAAATGAAAGAGGTTGAAAGCAATTATAGAATTTACTCAAATGAGCATGTCTACTAAATGTTTTCACATTTATAGATAATTCATTTTTCCTTTATGTATTTATGCTTTCATAATTATTTTATTTAAACAAGGATTTGAAAGTATGTAAATAGATGCTCTTAATCTTAATTATTTACAATAAAGAAAATTGTTAACCTCTCTTTTGGCTATAATGTGAAACATTATGTTCATCTATATTTGGTTCTTGTTTAGATTCTTATCATTTTTAGAATCTTTTGTACTTATTGTTTATATTCTTATCATTCTTAGAATCTTTTGTACTTAGTGTGTACAATTATCATGGTTAAATGGTTAAACAATCATGGTTGTAATCCCTAGTTATTTTTCTTACATTTACCAAGAGTAGAATCGAGGGGATTGACATGTCATGCATATAATAACACTAATATACTTGATTTGTTTGGATATTAAAAAAAATAAAGAGAAGAATTTAGGTGTGTTACATGCATCAAACAATTACTAATAGAAAGACTCCATATTTTTATTTATTTTTTATTTTTTTATTATATTTTGTAAAGATTAATAAAAATGTAATACTTTCTTTAATAATTTATATTGTATGTATTATTAACCACAAAAAATCTCAATTTTAAGTAGAGTGTGTACCATACCTACAAGAAATTGAAGTATGTATCAAACTCCTTATCTCATGATTAGGCACTAAATTAACATGCAACAACTCTTATGATATCATTTATAATAGCATGGTCATATTTTATGATTCCCTTCTTAAGTTTTGATAACAATTGGGAAACTAATCAATAAGCTGGTACTAAATGTTCAAGAATGTGGAAATTTTAAATAAGTAGTTAGATTTAATATTAAACAAGTGGAATAAGCAACGCAGTTGCTTAGTACCTGCCACTTATGTAAGAAACAATGTAAAGTAAATTAACATCGGACATCATTCATGGTCATTTACAACTACATGTGTGATTTAGGCGTTAAGTATCCCTTCGTAGTCTTATGAGAAATTTTTGGTAGACATGAAACACCTAACACTAGACACTACCATCCATAGCCTCATAAGCCATTTAAGGCATACATAGCCCTTCATAGTCAGGAGAACTATTTTTTATAAGCATTATGCACCAAACAATAAAATAGTAAATGAAATTAGCAGCAAAGCTGCTTATACCTGCCTCTTAGAAATAATTTAATGTAATAGTAAAACATAATTAAAAGTTAAAATTATTATGTAACATTTTAACAATGTAACTTATGTGTAGTTTGAAAGCAAAAGAAACCTGACATGTCTTGCTCCATGTTTTTGAAGATACCTAAGTGTTAGCAACTATTGAGTATTGATGATGATATATTAGCCCTATATGTAACACTTTAGAGTATGAGTGAAGTAGAACACAAATGCTATCTAATATTACTTAACCAAGTAAAACTAATATAACACATCAAGTTCTTTTTTGCATTGTAATAGTTATTATTTGTTATTGAATGTGATTACTATAAAAAATCATATAAATGCATATTAAAATTGGATTCATAAACATCACAACACTTTTTCTTTTATATAAAAAGTTTTTAAATATTTACTAAATAATTCTAATATTTTTCAACATAATTTTCAACTATATTGTATAATTTAATTATATAATTTTATAATTTTACTTATAATAACTAAAAGTAGTAAAGCATATCAATATTTTTTATTATAAAAATATGATTTTAAGATTTAAAAACTATTAATAAAATTATAATTAGAAATTGAAAAATTAAATGTAAAGTGAATTATAAAATTAATATTTTAAATGTAAAGTAAAATATAAATTTGTTTTTGGGCTAGATTAATATTTAGGCTTTTCCTAAATTGCACAAGATTGAGATAATAATTTGTTCTTGGCACTTAACTTATAACTTATAAGTATTCACCAATCACAATTTAAATAGTTATACTAATATGTTAATTGTAAATCAAATATACTTTACAATATTGTACTAATATGTTAATTATAAATTAATACACTTTACAATTCCATGTGAATAAGATTTCTCCTAAAATATATTTCTAATAAAATAAAATGAAATAAAAAATTATATATATAAATATATATATATGAAACAAAAAATATTTATAATGAAAAAATAATAGTGCAAATCATTTTAAGTAAAACTAAAAGTGTTTTATTTAAAAAATGATTGTAATAGGAAATTTGTTTTGTTCTTAAATCTTGTGTTT
>LPNX010491073.1:21405-45410 GCA_001517045.1 Pseudotsuga menziesii | reverse complement strand
CAGATCAAGAAGGCTAAGACTAAACAGAAGCGTAGTGTTAGGGAATCTAATGTTATTTTAGTCTGTGGCAGGCAAACTGATAGCAGAATTCCAAATGCTTATGGCTTGTTTAATCAGGGTGGTAGTTCTCTATCAGAGTTTAGCCGTAGAGAAATTGAGAGCAGGACGGAATAATCCGTGCTGAAGGATGGGCTACTTGTTGCTTTGAATCAAGAATGTAATTCTGGTAGCCAGTATTCAACTAAGTGCAATGCCAAAGAAGTCATGGATCCGCTGACTGTTTGAATTATAAATAACATAATAATAAAATATAATAAATGCTGATGTCATAGTTGCCATGTGGCAAGTGAAAACCAGATACCAAACTCCAAGGCTGACATCATCTCTGATTGGCCAATTAGAAATTGACAAAATAGCAAAGGCAAATATTTTTATTAAATTTAAAAAAAAAAATTCAAACTCCAAAGCTAAACTTTAGAAAACAGATTTTAATTTTTTGGTCAAAGGTCAACTAATAGAAGGTCAAAAGGCAACCAATTGCAATATACCTGCTGTGGCAGGTATAATAAAAAAGATGACAAGGTTAAAAGTTAAACATCTTCGTTTTGAATTGGTTTATAAGAGAAAGCTAGAAATAATCAATTTTAGATTTATAAAAAAAAAAAAGCTAGAAACAAATAATTTTGGATTTAATCAAAAAGTCACATAAATTTAAATGTTATTAGAAAAGATTAGAAATAAAAAATATTAAATAAGTAATTACCTTTTAATATTAAAAGGAACACGAGGTTGACAAGTTCAAAAGATATAAAAAAATTATTAAATAATTAATTACTTTTTAATATTAAAAGGACCACGAGGTTGGCAAGTTCAAAAGTCAACTTTTTTTTTCATATGGAAATATGCACGGGAAACCCAGCAATACTTCCCTACATTAGTGGATGGTAGAGGTGGTAAACCGTCGGCCATCCTCGCAGAAGGCCTAACCCCAAAGGACTCAAGGCTCAAACCCATGACCTCTTCCCGAACCGAGTGTGTGCGCACGTCTTACCAATTGAGCTAACCCAACTTTACCTAGTATGAACATCCATAAAAAAATGTACCTATAACTATATAAGAAATTAGTTTTTGAGTTAGTAGAAAAAAGCTAGGTTTTTTTTGGTTTATTCCTTATTAGTCCATTTCTAGACATGCACGGACACTAAAACGACTTGTCATCTTTTCATTGGTCCGGTTTATA
This sequence comes from Pseudotsuga menziesii, assembly GCA_001517045.1. NCBI lineage: Eukaryota > Viridiplantae > Streptophyta > Pinopsida > Pinales > Pinaceae > Pseudotsuga > Pseudotsuga menziesii. The sequence continues at coordinate 44,170 of LPNX010491073.1, read as the reverse complement.
TTTTAAATCAATTTTAACTTAAGTTTGAAATAATTCTTATATATTACATTTTATATTGATTAATCAAACAAATTATACAACAATGTTATCAAATTAGAAACTTTGAATCTTTATTTAGCCTCATATCGAGGTAAGTATATTGGGCAATTTTTGGTTTCAAACGTATAATTTGTTCTTTTGGAATTTAAGTAATTTAGTGTGTATTTAAGCTTTTGGAAATAATGTTAACATTTTTGTTAGTATTAGTTTTTTAACATTAAATGTTTAATGTTTACTAAGCATGGTATGGCTCTTTTTATACCATCCCCACAGCCTTAGTTTTTCATTACCCATTGCCCTGTTTCACCACCTTCTTTCTCCACTCATTGTAGAGGCAAATTATATAAGATAGAGAGCCTACTCTGATTTTTCTTCCTTTCACCGCCTTTCTCCACCACCGTCTTCCTCCACTCATCGTAGAAGCCAAATTATACCAGTATAGATCCATCTTAATTATGGCTCTACCAAGGGCCGAGAGGGATCAAGTTCTCTTGAGGTGCAAACCCTTTTTAATTTACAAAAATGTCTAATAAGTATTCCTACTTGGTCAACTTGCTTAAGTAATTTCAAAATAGGGTAAATATCAATAAAAGAAAATGAGTTGAGTAACATTAATAATCATACAATGAAATAGTTTTCCAAAAAATGCTTTACTTGTCTTTCTTTAAAACTAATAATGAATTAGCATTTAATGATTAAAATAATCCATATAAAATTTTAAAATCTAGATTTCCAGAATAAATTGGAATTTGAAAAACATTTTACCATCAAATGAAGATTTTAAACATTTATACAAATGTTTTTGAGAAATGACTTGTTTTTCTCTACAACTAAAAATGAACATTTACATGTTAGGGTTAACCTTGACTTAGGAATGAGCAAGGATGTAAGTGGTTTAAGGCACATGGTTTTAGTGGCCCTTGGTTTCTTACTATTTGTGTAGTAGGGAAAAATCCCTAGCTACGTGCAGAAGCACCTGCCCTTTCGTCTATAGGATGAAAGGGTAGAGTCTCTTATTGGAGAAGAACCTGCAACAAAGGGTTAGAGGTAAATCAATGGAAAACCTGCAACAAAGGGTTAGAGGTAAATCAATGGAAAACCTGCAACACAATGTCATAAATCAAAGCATGCATCTCTAAATAACCTATAAAACAAGAAATAAATAGTAGACATAAGACCTTATACCTTCCAGCTTCATTTGAAATGGGGCCACCATGCCTTGGCTCAGGAAGCTACCTCTCCTCAAGGTTGGGTGGTATGGAGCAATGCTCAACATACAAGAGCCTTGGCTTAATGGAGCAAATGGAATGAAAGGGGGCTGAATGGCTTGAGAATGATGGTTCAATCAAGGCACTCACGCTGGCAGAGTAATGATAGGAAGAAATGGAGGTGTCTTAATAGTGACCCCTACACCCCTATTTATACTTTTTCTCAACTTTTTAGGGTTTTTAGCCCCTGGTTAGGGTTTTAAGCCCTTTGTGGAGTTTTAAGCCCTTTTTTGAGGGCTTTAGCCCCCTTGTGAGCTATTTTGGCTCTTTTGTGGGTTTTTAAGCCCTTTTTGATGTTGTTTGAGCATTTAGGAGAAAATCATAGGCTAAACAAGGGTGTGGGGGTCAACAAGGGTTAGGACATGGATTCCTTTGCATGGTGTAGGCTATATGAGCAATTTTTTGGGTTAACAGATTGCCCCCTTAAGTGTGAGGGTAGGAGCTCATCATATGGCCAACGGACATCATAGGACCTATTTGGCATCATGGAGAGATCTAGGGAGAGGCGGTGCTTCCTGGTTCGGGACATGGTAGCTTTGGTTTTGTATTAATGTTGATTCCCATCAACGGGTGAGATACAATGAATATGTGACATGTATATGGATGAGGCAAGCATCCCCATGCTCGCAACAATGTCAAAAAAATAATGTGATCCAGGATCCTAAATGCAAGAGCCGATCATATACAACCGGTGTTACATGATGGTGGCCTCAATAAGAGGCTGAATACAATACTAATCTGAAGAATTGATACATTTGACCCATGGCATTCTCATGGACTGGTATATCTTCACAACTGATGACCTGGTGAATCTGGAATGGTACATAACTATGGGGACTTACTGACAGAGAGTCAGAGTCTATGTGGTACAATATGTTGCATCGATCATGAATCTATATAGAAGCACTACTGGGTCTTCTGATTATTGTTCCCAATGCAACCCAGAAATCACAAGGGACATGAACCTCTCTGGGTCCCATAATTGACTCACCAATGTGCTAGAGTTAAGTGACAACCATGGCCTTCGACCAAATACTGTAAGGTCCGATACCCTGTATGAATCTCAATGGTGCGATGATGGTTGTTGAAGTCGAGCACGTGAGACCCAACCATCCCGAGAGGTAATAAAGACTCCTCTCAAGTGGTCTAAGGAACTCATCAATGAGGTTAATGAAACGAGGATACAGGGACCTCTGGGTCTATTCTCAGGAATAGATGTGTTGTCGTCGACAGAGGGAGACCTGCAACTTATCAAGGAAATAAGGTTTCCTTGACAAGAAGCGTGAGGGGGATAAACAAAGTTGTGGGACAATATGGGGACTGGCACACTGAATGGGGAAACAAGGGCACGGGGAGTGTAGAGGACTCAAACTTCCTTTGTTCAGAGTAGGACGGCAGGGCTGACTTGGCAGCAAATGAAACTGACTCAAGGCAAAAGGATCATAGCTATTATACCAGGGATGTAACTACAGATGGGAATTACTTAGGGGAGGTAGACACTTTTAGTGTTCATGGGATCCAAGGGAGACTCATCGCAGAATACTCTGAACAAAGGCGACCCAATGGGGGAATGTTGTCGAACTGTAATATGTGGGGTGGTGTCTAAGGACACCGATATGGTACGATCTCGTGGATTTTTAGTGAGCTCAAGAAAGTAAATGCTCGATGGTGCTTTCAATTTTAGAGAGTCTGAAAGCGTGAAGAAGACTCCAGTGGGGTCTCTTTTTCATTAGTAGTCTCCTGTTCCCAAAAAAGGTTAAAAGTGTACATAGGAGATCTCTCCCATCCTTTGACGAGGTGGGAGACTTCTTTACCATTAGTAGTCCAATCAGGTTGAAAAAGGTTAAACCTGTACTGACTCGATGGTCATTCAAATACTTTTACAAGCATGAATGCAACCAAGTTTGCTCCACGATATTTTCTTGATGAGAAGGCTATAAAAGAGCTTAAAAACAACCCGTGATGAGCTTTTTTGTAGAGTTCAGTCCCAATGCCCGAGAAAGCATAAAAGGATGCAGAGGGAAATGTTCTTGGCTTGAGTGTGCCAAGGTGATCCTTTTCATATGGTAGTCTACATAGTCCACAAAAGGAGATAAACGAGACTATGTAGGTGCCCTTTCCTATACTTTAACGAGCAGGAAAGGAAGCAAGTGCACTCGATGATCTTTTCATTCGTTTATGAGTCAGAAAAGAGCTTAACAAAAACTCCATTAGGGTCAACCAAGACAGGGGCACTAGTGGTGCCCAATGGTGGGACAGTGAAAGGTGGTCAAAGGTGACCAACTATGCCGCATGAATGGCGTTGGTGGCTCTTGAACATACCAATACATGCACAGGACGGTTCGCAGTAAAGGCGGGTAAATCGATGCAGCAGCGACACACAAATCGACGTGGCAGAGGCACGCAAATTGAGGTGACCTCTGGGAAAAGGTTCGGAGATGCAAGTATTAAATATGAGACAATGGTCTCATTAAAAGAAAGAGGATGGAAAACCAAACCCGAAGGTGTGAGGGGTGTCTCCAATAGACTCCAGATGACTTGGACTAGCAGCTAAAGGTGCTGCTGCCCCTAGTGTAGTGATGCACAAGGAAATCTAAACCAAATGGGGGCCTATGGGTACAGAGCTAGCTTAATGTACAATGTGCAATTCACATGGTGGTACGCAAATCGATGTGACTCCAGGAAATGGACCTGAGAATCAGTAGAGAGGGAGGCAGTCTAGAAGGTCATTTCTCAACCCAGGAGCTTTTTGCACAATGGTGGCAGCTTCCTATTCTAGTAGAGGATGACCCATACATGAGTGTGGAAAACTGAGGAGATACGGAGAGGCCTTGACCTCCAAGATAGGAATAGGGACCTGATGGTATGCTAGCATGGCAATAGTTAGATCACACATGCAACTTACTATGTGCATGTGCATATGTGGGACTACACCCTCCAGTAGGCTACCATTGGCGCAGGGGCAGGGTATTGTGGTACCAACTGGGCCACTGCCCCCACGTGTGAATGGGGGTACCCTGGGAATGACAGGGCCACTGCCACTAGGTGTAAATGGCGATATAGTGGTAAGGATGGGGGTTGGTGTGGGTCCGCTACGAATGGGAAACTAACTTATAACGGTATGTTTCGTGGTGTTGGGACCACCAACAGGGATGTTGGTGATGAGGTGAGGCATGGACATGGTTCCAGTGCCGCTCACCCCTTCATAGAAAGGATTGGTGTTTGCGCCAGCCATGGGGCTAGAAGGTGAAGTATGCAAGTGCGGCTCAGATTGGTATGAATCCGAGTTAGAGTCAGAGGCTGTGTGGCATTCTAATGGTGAAGAGGGTTGTCAAGGATGGGCTCGATGGGGCTAGTTTAAAGGTCCAAACTGAGGGGACCCCCCCTTGAGACAAGAGGAGGAACGTGATGGATTAATGGTGTCTTTCTGGTAAATCAATAGTGTAACTGGTAATGAAGATATGGACCCCAGTTTAATGGCTTCCTAGTGGCTTGCAAATGTTCACTCAGCCACCAAGACTGCTAGAAGACAACGCTTGGCGTTTTCCTCACAGGATTTACCATTGAATTGGAAGGGGTCGTTGGCTCGTTTCACTTGGCAATTCCTCTCGTTGGCTAGCTACTTTGGGGTTCCTGTGGTACTTCTCATAATGAGTTTTAGGGAATAGCCCAAGCACTTCCCACATTTTATGGCAATCAGGGACTTATGTCCTCAAATTGCAAAATTTGACTTAAATTAAATTGATTGATTTTAGAGGTTGGATCAGCGTCATGAACCGAGTTTGGTTGATTAGAATGGTGTGGTTGTGTGCAATTTATGGAATGAGTTCTGTTTATTTTTAAATCATTTTTGCAATTATATGGTGAGCAATCAATGTTCTAGTTTTTCTGTGAAGCAGTGGGCAACCTGTAATATGTAAAACCATTAAAAAAGAACAGAACTAAAAGTGCTACTTAAAATTAAAAACATGTAAATATGTCTAGTGACTACCTTATCCTTGTATTCCTCTTAGGCCAAGAAAGAGTGATGGGCTCTCAACATACTAGGAACAAGCCCACCCGTAGATCCACAGGTCACTCTTCAAGCGCAAGGTTGGTCAACAGGGAGGACACGAACATTGTGAGACCCCCAACGGTCTCCACCCCCTCTACCTTCCAAGACACTTGCTCTTAATGGATTGGAGCAATGCAAATGATAGGTGCCTATTACTACACTTGATCAAACCTTCGTCTTATCTCAGAATACCCCGGAGGGTGATGACTGAGTAGTAGAGGAAGGGTTGGGAAAGGAGGTTAATTTCCAGTGATTTTTAAGAATGAAAAATGAACTTGCAGACTTTAAACTAAGTATTAAACAGATTTGCATTTGTGATCAACCAACCACATACACCACCGAACTGAAAAACTACTTGTAGACAAAATAGGTTGAACCCTAATTTGTTGTTGTCATGAAGGATGAAGTTTAAAAACGGATCGCACACCTGTAGAAGACATGTTTTTTCGGGGATGATTATAATCAAACCGTGAGGAATTAGCTCAAACAGTTGAAAACCCACTTCCAAAACATGCTCATTTACCTGTAATTCTATAAATATTTGTAAATTGATCAACATTTTGGGAGAAAAACATGACCAAACAGAGGTGAATTTTCCAGTAATTCATTCTAACCGTTTTGCATAGTTGAACGAACCAGGCATCTGGGGATTATTAAAGAACGATTGACAGTAACTGATACTGTGGCCGAACAGGTTCGGGTCGGCCTCGAGAGGGCCCAACCAGTAGCAGAAATGAAAGAAACTAGAAAGAAAACTACTAAGAAACTAATCAAATATCGACAGAAATTATTAAACCCTAGGGATCCAGTGGGATCGACCCGGCAGAGTGGCCAAACTGTAGTAGGGAAAAATCCCTAGCTACGTGCAGAAGCACCTGCCCTTTCATCTGTAGGACAAAATCGTAGAGTCTCTGGTTGGAGAAGAACCTGCAACAAAGGGTTAGAGGTAAATCAATGGAAAACCTGCAACACAATGTCATAAATCAAAGCATGTATCTCTAAATAACCTATAAAACAAGAAATAAACAGTAGACATAGGACCTTATACCTTCCAGCTTCATTTAAAATGTGGCCACAATGCCCTAGCTCAAGAAGCTACCTCTCCTCAAGGCTGGGTGGTATGAAGCAATGCCCAACATACCAGAGGCTTGGCTTAATGGAGAAAATTGAATGAAAGGAGGTGAATGGCTTGAGAATGATGGTTTCTCAAGGCACTCACGCGAGAAGAGTAACAATAGGAAGAAATGGAGGTGTCTTGATAGTGACCCCTACACCCCTATTTATACCTTTTCTCAACTTTTTAGAGTTTTTAGCCCCTGGTCAGGGTTTTAATCCCTTTGTGGGGTTTCAATCCCTTTTCGCCTGTTTCTTAGCTCCTTTTGGGGTTTTTAGGTCCTTTTGGGGTTTTTAGCCCCTTTTTGAGGGCTTTATCCCCATTGTGAGCTATTTTGGCTCTTTTGTGGGTTTTTAAGCCCCTTTTGATGTTTTTTGAGCCTTTAGGAGAACAGAATAGGTTAAACAATGTGTGGGGGTCAACAAGGCTTAGGACATGGATGCCTTTGCATGGTGTAGGCTATATAACAAATTTTTTGGGTTAACAAGTTATATTTGCATTTAACGAACTTTATAAATATGGTTATAATATTTCATTGTAATGTTCCAAAATGAGCAGGAGAGATGCTCTTAGCCTTGGCCGACCAATAATAAATATATTATTGAAGGTTGGTTTTTCCCTATGGGGATTTCTATGGTAAATCTAGTGTTGTTATTGTAATCTTTGTTATTTTGTAAAGTGAACAAAATCTATTTTACAATTTAGCTAATTTAAAATTAAATTTTATATGTACTTGGTTTTATAATGTTTCATTTTTTTGCGCCGAGAGGTGCTCTACAGCCCAGTATGGGGGAGATCTTGTAACGTTCTGTAACATTCCTCATGTAAATGTCGGCTATAAATATTATGGGGGATATGTTGTAAGGTTCCTCATGTAAATGTTGGCTATAAATATTTACTTCTATTTACTTATGATTTCCGATTATGAGGGAGATGTTGTAACATTATGGAATGTTCCTCATGTAAATGTCAGCTATAAATATTTACTTCTATTTACTTATGATTTATGATTATGACAGTGATCCGGATTTATGCAGGAACGCAATAGAATACACAAATAACCATAGAAACAAATATGCAGTGGAAATAACACTTCATTTCATCAATCAAAGCACTGAAACTTGTTTACATACAGAATGGAAATAAACTAGCTAGAGTGCTAGTAGCTTATCTCTGAGAAGAGATGTGGTGGCTACATGCCTCTGAACTCTTTCTTACATTGAGGCTCGAAGGCCTATATATTATTGAGAAACGATGGAAACCCTACACATCCAAAAACCTAACCCTAGGAGGTGAAATGCTAGAATGTGGGCCCCATTGGGTAACTTGGTACATCAATTCCGGGGGTCGTAACTTTAGCATACTACCTCCGTTTGATGCGCATGATACATCGTTAGAAACATCTTTTTAAGGACTACATCCATTTATCTCAAATATTGAGTCCAAAATGGACTCATATTTGCCTGACATTTTATGCCGAAAAAAAGTCGTTTAGGGTCTCAAAACGGCTCTAGAAGTTTAGGACTCGAAAACTGCCAAAAATAATAAATTGTGCTACAATTAAGGAAACTAGAAAACTAAAAGAAAAAATGGTGGGGGTTTAAGTGGAATAGGTGGGTGGCCACCAATATCCTCCTGGATCATTCCTCCCCCCTTAGGAAGTAATGGTCTCCATTGCGTTGAGTTCCTCCATGAGATGAGGAAACTTTTGTTGAACTTGGTCCCTGGTGAGCCACTTTCCCTGGTGAAGGAGTTGGCCTACGTTGACAACTCGATATAGCTGGATCTTCTGTTGGTGGGTGTTCTTGATCTGTGTGTCCATAATTCGATCAGTTGTGGCTTGTTCCATGCAGTTGGGGCTTAACTTTGTTGGTGTGAGTTGTTCTTCCACGGCTGATGTGTCCAGTAGAGGTAGAAAGTAGGGCCAAAGGCGGTCCACATTGAACACTGGGTGCAGACCAAGAAATGGTGGAATACTGAGCTCGAATGAATTGTCCTTGACAGCCTTGGTGATGGTGTATGGCCCATATCGAAGCGGGCGAAGCTTGCGGTGGCGTCTAGTGAGGCGCTCCTTCTGCAAATGTAGCCACACTTTGTCGCCCACCTGGAAGTGTGTTGCACCCGATGCTGATCATGTTGTTGCTTGTACTTAGCATTGGATCTATCCAATATGTCATGAACTTGTTGGTGAATATGTTAAATGCGCTCAATGAAGCTATTTGCTTTGGAAACTTCATACTGGATATGAGTTGAATCATCTTGACTAGTTGCAAATGACATGGCTATGTCAATGGGACATAGTGGCTGGAATCCCAAGCCCACCTGAAAGCGGATGTGGTTGGTTGAGCTATGGAGGGCCCAGTTATAGTTGTGTTGTACATAGGGGAGGCTCTCATCCCATGTGTGTGGATGCTTTGAGTTGTGCATGCGCAAAATGTGTACAATCATCTGGTTAACGACCTCTGTTTGGCCATCATTCTGGGGATGGAAAGTTGTGGACTTTGTGAGCTTGGTCTCTAGTATTGACCATAGGCTAGACCAGAATCTACTAAGGAATCTGCTATCTCGATCTGAGATTATAGACTGTGGGATCCCAAAGTGTACCAACACTCGTTCAAAGAAGAGTTTAGGAGTGGATTTTGCTATGATATTCTTCTTGCGGGCCGCCATTATGGCCATCTTTGACAATATGTCAACGACCACGAACACACAGTCATTGTCGTGCTTAGTAGAAGGAAGGCCTGACATGTAATCCATGGATATGGATTCCCAAGGTCGACTAGGGGTAGGTAATGGGGTATAGAGGCCTTGCTTCTTGATGGACAATTTGGCAATGTCATAGGAAGTGCAGGATTGGATGTACTTCCTGACGTCCTGTCGAAGGTTTGGCCAATAGAAATACTTCTGCAGTACTGCCACTATTTTCTCGAACCCGAAATGCCCAGCGACCCAACTGTAGTGCACTTCCCAAATCATCTTGGCATGCTCACTTGAAGGAACACAAAGGTGTCCCATGTGACATAGCAGTGCATTTTGGAGGTGAAAATTTGGAACTTGGTTTCCCTCCAAGAGCGTCCCTTATGTGTGGCTGAATTATGGATCGCTCTTGTAGAGAAGCAACCAATCATAGGTCTCGTTCCCACAAGAGTTGAGCATGGTGGTTATCGCCACGATCAGTGGTCGGTTGAGGCAGTCTACAACATTATTGGTGCTTCCCTTCTTGTACTTGATATTCAAATGAAACTGTTGTAGATATGTGGACCACTTCTGATGGTGATCATTCTGTAACTTCCCTTGTGTCTATATGAACTACAAGGGTCGATGGTCTGTGTGGATGATCGTTTCCTTCCCCAAAATGTAATGCTTCCATTGTCAGCAAGCCTGTACAATGGAATACATCTCTTTGTCATAAGTGGGATATTTGTGGACTGTGTCAGACAGTGTCTCACTGTGATATGCCACTGGATTCCCTTGTTGAGTAAGGACTGTCCCAATAGCATAGTCAGAGGTGTCTGTCTCGATCTCAAATGGTTGTTCCAAGTCTGGTGATGTGAGCACTGGGGCATAGCAGAGGCGATGTTTCAATTCTGCAAACACCTTCTGTTGAATTTTTTACTAGAAGAATTTTGCTTTTTCTCCTCCCTTGGAGACTTGACTCAAGGGCCAAGTGATATGAGAGAATCCCAACACAAACCTGTGGTAGAAATTAGCAAGACCTAGAAAGCTGTGAAGCTTTGTTAGAGTAGTTGGGGCTGGCCAATCCCGAATGACTTGGATCTTGGTTGGATCCACATGTACCCCATACTCATCAATAATGTATCCCAGATACTGAACTTGGGTCATGCCAAAAGTGCACTTGTCCAAATTGGCACACAACTTGTGTTGCCACAACGTTTGGAGGACCTATCCGATGTGGTGGAGGTGCTCTTCCCAAGTCTGGTTGAATATCAGGATGTCATCCACGTACACTACTACAAATGAGTTGGTGAATGGCTGCAAGATGTCATCCATCAGTCTCATGAAGGTTGTAGGAGCATTCGCCAGCCCAAAAGGCATGACCAACCATTCGAAAAGGCCCTCCTTGGCTTTGAAGGCAGTCTTCCACACATCAGTCGGTTCAATCGGTACCTGGTGATACCCGGACATTAAGTTGATCTTGCTAAAATATTTTGCCCCTTTAAGCTATTCCAGGATGTCATCAATCCTTGGGATCCGGTACCTATTATGGACAGTGATCTTGTTCAGCACCCGATAGTCAATACAGAGTCTCCAAGTCCCATCCTTCTTATGTACCAACACGATTGGGCTCCCACAGGGAAATGAACTTGGCCGGATGTGACCCTTCTGCAACAGCTCTTGAATTTGCCTCTTGATTTCATCATTCTCCAGAACAGAGCATCGATAGATCGGTCCATTGGGAAGTGGCGCACCTGGGGTCAAATCAATGGGGTGCTTGACCTGACAATACTGAGGAACCCTTGCGGGTGAGGTGAATATGTCCCAGTACTCCTCCACGAACTTGTCCATTTGTTGTTGTGATGTGGATGGGCCCTATTTGGAGGTCGTGGCCACGATATTCTTCTTTCCTTGAGGATGGATCATCAAGAAAAGAAATTTCCTGGTTTTGGAAATGAGCTTACTGCATTGTTTTGCAGTAACCAAAGAGATAGCGACAGGAGGTGGTACCTCTGGTATCCTGTACAATAGCGCGAAGCCAAGACTCATACACAGCATGTCTCTTCCATAAGTATGGTTGACCCAATAATACATCACAAACATCAAGAGGATCAATATCACATAATACCTGATCGGTGAAGGGATTGATGCTGTAGAGAAGGTGGCACTAGTGGCTGACACGGAGATCCCGTCCTTAGTCAATCCACTCGATGGTGTACGGCTGTGTGTGTGCTGTGGTGGAAATCCCAACGGTTTCACGACCTCTACTGAAATCAGGTTCTTTTGGCTCCCACTATCGACAATGAACTATAGGGGGGAACCCTTTACCCGCATCTAGGAGTGGAAAAGAAGCTCCTCCTCCTCTGAATCTTCTGGTTCTTCCTTTTGGATCTTCATGGTGGCAACGGTGGTGTTGGGCTCTGCATCGATAATCTTCTTCCCTCTGTCATTCCCCTTCTCGGGTTCTGATTCAGTGTCAGACTATGCATCTGATTTGAAATCCTTTATCTTGGCCACTGGTGACTGCTTGGCCTGACACTCATGTGTGTTGTGAGTGGGGCTCTTATGGAACTCACACCACTTTCCTGCTTCCTTCTTCAGCTTCGCAATGTTGTTCTTTGCTTGCATCTTTGGCAAGTTGTCTTGAGTCACCATGGCTTGGTTGTGTCCTTGGTTCTGCAGTTTGGGGGCACCTTTCGCTTGCTTCTGATTCACAAATACAAAGTCTCACTTTTTCTGTTTTAATTTTTGCTCAATTTTGGCAGCATACCAGTATGCCGTACCAAGCGAGGAGATGTCGAGGAACTCCATTTCCTCCTGAATGTATATGTGTAGACAACTGCGGTACTTTAGCACAAAATGTTTCTATGACTCTTTGATACCCAACTTGGTGCACAAGGTATGGAACAGATTCATCATCTCATGCACATCTTGATCTCTTTGTTGCCGCAGCGTAGTCCATTGTATGTACTTGTCCTCATAGCTCCCCATGGGATAATTTTGTCCCTTTATGGTATCTTGAAATGAATTCCAAGTGGGTACGGCCAAGAACAGAGAGGGTTCCTCCTCGTCCTTTCTCTCACAGTAGGTTTCCCACCAGTCCTTGACATGGGGGGCGGCTTTGAGTAGTGAAAAAGTCATCTTTTCTCGATCGGAAAAGTCATGAACCGAGAAATATCCTTTTAATAGATTCAACCATCTATCTATAGTGTCTGCATCTATTCGTCCATCAAATATGGGAATGTCGAAGTTTACTTGTACCTTAAAAGGGGTTGTGCCTCCAAAGTGGCTGCTACATGCAAATGCACCGCCAATGAGAAGTTGTTAAAGGATCTAGGCAAAGTTATACATCATCGTGTTCCTTTGTTTTTCAAGGGACTCCTCAAGCAACATTTTGATAGGATCTTCTACACCCTCATCTTTCTTTTCATCCCCCATGGGAGGCCATCGGGATTTGCGAGGTTGATCTTGCAAAGGTTCAACCAAATCGAGCCCTAACTCTTTATACCCCACCCTCGTTGGGGACATGCAAAGAAGGATCGAGAAAGAGCAGATTGCTCTGATACCACTGATCCGGATTTATGTGGGAACACAACAGAATACACAAATAACCATAGAAACAAATATGCAGTAGAAATAACACTTCATTTCATTAATCAAAGAACTAAAACTTGTTTACATATAGAATGGAAATAAACTAGCTAGAGTATTGGTAGCTTATCTCTGAGAAGAGATGTGGCGGCTACATGCTTGTGAACTTTGTCTTACATTGAGGCTCAAAGGCCTATATATTATTGAGAAACAATGGAAACCCTACACATCCAAAAATCTAACCCTAGGAGGAGAAACGCCAGAATGTGGGCCCCGTTGGGTAACTTGGTACATCAATTTCTCGGGTTCGTAACTTTAGCATACTACCTCCGTTTGACACACATGATACATCGTTAGAAATATATGTTTAAGGAATACATCCATAAATTTCAAATATTGAGTCCGAAACGGACTCATATTCTCCCAACCATTCGATGCCGAAAAAACGTCATTTAGGGCCTCAAAACGGCTCCGAAAGTTTAAGACCCGAAAACTGCCAAAAATAGTAAATTGTGCTACAATTAAGGAAATTGAAAAACTGAAAGAAACAATGGTGCAAGTCCAAGTGGAATAGGTGGGTGGCCACCAATATCCTCCTGGATCAAAGGGAGATGTTGTAATACTAGATCCAAATCATAGGCTCTATCAAGCCCCAAGAGGGATCCAATCTCCCTAGGTGAAAACCTCCTTGAGTGCAATACTTGAGAAGAGGTTTTCACATCGAGAGATTGGATCCCTCTCGGTGCTTGATAGAGCCTAGGATTTGGATCTAGGTTGGTTTCAGTCGTGGGTGGTGACACAAAACTCGAGTTTGATCAACATTGTAAGGAACAGTTTAAGTTGAAAACATAGATAGAATTATGAGGATTATCTCAATGTAAGTAATAAGTATTAAGTATTGAAAAAAATGGTAAACTAGAAAATAGAGACAATAATTTTGTAATGATTAAATAAATGAAAATATGGTTCACATCGTGATCATTCTCAATATATCTTCTTCATCTTTTCTTATCTTCACACTTGGTAGTTTTGACATCTTCTGATATCGATCATATGAGAATGGAGGTTGAATTCATAGCCTGCTAAATCTTTAACTCGAGATATTATTGTAAATGCCATACCCTGCTTCTCTTGCTTTCCAATATTAATAGTAGCTTTGTCCAATGTCAATCCTTGTGACTTATGGATTGTTAAACCCCAAGTGAGTTTCAATGGAACTTGTTTTTTATTACCTCTTTCAATAGCTATAATAGGAACAACTTGAGGAAATAATTCATCCCATGGTACCCCCACATAATTATCAAATTTTATTAAAACATACGTGGTTGGTTTTGGAGGTGAACTTCCAAGGTTATATACAATTTGTTGTATAACTCTAAGAGCACCATTGATGAGTCCTGCATCAGTCCATAGGTTTGATGTCAACATTACCCTCGCTCCTATGGCTATCAATAATTCAAGTTCCAACCCTTCTTCATCTCCTTCCGTAGAATAGTTGCTTCTTGTAGATGTAGCAGTACTAGTCGCAATGGGACAATTTAGGCTTCTTATTAAACACTTGTTATTACAGTTTACATCATCATGTTTCGCAAACAAATGCATTGTCTTATCGAATGAATTTTTCGCTGAAGCATCCAAGGAAGTATCTGTACGAGTCATTAGTAATTTCCAATCCTCTAAGGTTCGAACTGCATCTCTAATATTCATTAACAAATTATGAAAAGATATTTGTTCATTGCTTTGTCCATTTTGTCGAAACACGGTATTGAGGGTCACAACTTTTGTGAATGTTTTCCACAATTCTTTTGCAATACCTTCTGATGCATATATCGGTTAATCCATGACAGGTAGCAATTGTACCAAATCACCAACCAATATAATTGATCTTCCACCAAAAAGTATATTAGCATTTTCTGGGAGGGATTGGTGAAGTCTTGAGTCTATTTTGATTAATAGATTTTTTCCAATAAAACTCATTTCATCGATCAGAATATATTTAACATTCCTGAATTCTTCTTGTGAGTTAATTAAACTCGGTCCTCGTAAAGGATTAACATCTTTGATCGGTATATGAAGTGCATAATGAATTGTTGTTGCAGATATGTTGAAAGCTCCCACCCCTGTAGGATATAGAAGAAGTAATGGACTTTTCCCTTCAGGCGAGAGATTTTCAAGTGTATTTTTAATGGCTCCAATCAAATACGACTTTCCTGTACCAGCATTTCCTTGTATTATCATGCGTAGTGGATCAACACCTGTTCTATAATGCTCAAGGATAACATTGTATGCGATTCTTTACTTATCCCCCAAACTATCAACTGATTAAGACTTTGGATGTTAATTAGTAGAAATATTTTACAGTTTTCACATTTCAGAGATGAAATGAATTGCACATTTGGAGGTCTCCTCATGTACAAAAGTAGTGTTCCAATCATTCATACAACCAAGATCCTTATGTCCAAGCATCTCAAACTCATTATAATTTATAAATTGATTTTTATATAATCCACATATGATCTCCCATTCATGTTGCCTAGAATATATTTGTGGATTTGGATGTTCTTCTTCTTCATCGGATTCAACTTGAGCATCTATAGGCACAGGTTTGTGATCAACATGCCAAGGTATATATTTCAAATTCTTCCAATTCTGTACTATTTCATCAGATGTGTGGCCTATATCTTTTCGAAAGTCACGAAATGTCTTGTACAAAACCAACTCGGACCAACAAAATTCAACAAATTTTTCATCTTTTTTATCAAGAATAGAGTTAAATCTAGAAAATACATGTACAATAGATGCATTCCTTCGTTGTAACCATTTGTCCCCCTGTCGTCGTTTGTCATATGACCAGTATTTTGCAACATCTATCAATGTAAGTTCCTCCATATTCTCAGGTCGCTTAGTATATGCATCAATCATAGAATTATCGTTGTCATCATTATATGTATCAACTTGTACTTGTTTGAAAACCTTCATACCAACATTTAGAACCACAAAACGATGGCTACATTCTGAAAGAGGAAGCTCTAGAAGAAAATGGCATGTCTCTTATGCACCAATGTCCCTATCAATAATGGATTCACACAACAAACTTTTATATGCACATGTTGCGGGTTCATTTGGATTCTGGATAGAAGAGACCCGCATTAACATATTATGGAAAGTTTCAGATCCTTTTTTAGATTTTGCAGTGTACTTCGTTATGTAATTAATAATCACACGCTTGGAAAGTACAGGCTGCCAATCTATATTAGCCCTCCACATCATCAATGTTTCACAATTGTGTGTATTCACTCTCTCATCATTTTGTTTAGGTTTGTGCTTTTTTATCCTTGTTCATCAATGTAAAGTTTTGAATGGTTACATAGATCCCATGGTGCTTGGTACCGACAAACCATTTTTCCACCCTTCTTTCGAAGACAATTTTTCTCGTTGCAATTAATATGATGCTCGACATAGTTAAGAAGTTCTTCATAATCAATCATTGGATCCGATTGAAATATTTGTTATGTGTCTTTTACAGAAGGATGATCATCTAAATTTTCTCCTATTTGAATATTTCGTTGATGTCCTTCACATGGATTTATTGCATGCACACATCTGTAGAAATATTTTTGTAGATATAACTTCTCTAGGATCATCCCAATTCAAAGTGTCCATGTTGGGAGCATTTTTTAACCAAAGAAACCCATGGACATTAGGAGATCCACGATGTTGACATTCGTAGCGACTCCAATAAGTTGTAGCCTTATGAAAATGTTTGAAAACCTCTTCTCAAAACATTGTATGTCTCAAGTGCATATAATGTGCTACGATGTATGGATTATCAGTTACATTTTGATGTTGCCATTTTCTTGCTTCACGTGGATCTGTAGGACTTGTGCCTGGAATTTATTTATGCAAATCAGGCCACTACATATCCGTTGCACTTAGTGTGAAGAGTATTGTCGGACAACCTATATGTTAAATCAGGTCAGATAACTCTTGACGACACTTGCTCCAATATGCAAGTGTACCTCTTAATACTATTCCAAATCTCATTAATCTTTCTCCCAATCTTGAATCTAGAATATTTTGTAAATGTTGTCATAACTCTTAAATTGTTGTGAGTAGTTCACTAATATTTTTCTTGACAAAAATAGTTGAGGATACTTGAGCATGATGTCTCATTATGATATTTAGAAAAAAAATATCTGAAGCGAGGGTGCCTTCCAAATATGTTATCATGATATCTGAGAAGATGTTTTACGTACTCGTGTAGATGGAAATATCGCTTTCATGGTTGTAACCAATATTCCTCTCCTTTAGGGAACAATGATGGAAATGTCATATCAAATAATCCAACAATGTTATACTCGTTAATCGGAGATTAACCAATGCCATATCAGTTAACCACATTAGTCAATTCTTCATTTGAGTTACTTTCATCCAGATTTGGATTATTTTCCCATGCTCTAATAATTTCTATCTCTCGTGGTGCACTTAAAAGCCATGAAACGAAAGAAGTTGTTTGTAAACCATCTAAGATATCATCAACTCATAGTATCCCTTCCAACATTGCAAATTCTGTGTCGTCGTCAATATCGAGAAGAGTAACATAATTAAGCATATGTGAGATATCTGTTGCATTTTTTAGGTAACTCTTCTACTTCATCAAAATCCACTTGAACATCTCGATAATATGGATCGTTATGAATTTTATATAATAATGCATCCATAACTCTTTGTTTTCTAATAGTGAAATCATAACTGGATCCAGGTCATCCTTTTTTTTCTCACAACAATCATTAACTCCAAGATGTTAATATGTTGTGGCAATGTATTGACAACATCTTTAATCTCCTGTGGAAAACTAATGGTGTGTCCTCGATATTTGTATTGTCCACCTATTGAATGCATCACTTGCAATATTGGACTTGCACGTGCTATCAACATCTCTTCAACTTGTGTGAGATATTAAAGTACATGAGGTTGAGTTCCTGAATCCACGTGGTTCGTAGTTGAGAATCTATGATTAGATCCCTCTCATAGACATCGTAGGTGCATTGGACATGTACTTGTATTACGTACTTGTATTCCAGCATATGACTCCAGGTAGACATGATAGATTTGAACTTCTACTAATCGATCAATTCATTCAGGAAATTTGCGATGTCTAGTATACATTTCTTCAGATGGTTCCAATATATTATCATCTATTTCAACACCTCACTCTCCGACTGTTACATGTTCAGCATACCCATTTAGATTTCTTTGCTCTTCCAATTGCTTCAACTTTATTTCTCGATGTGCTCTTTTTCGATCAATGTTTTGTTTTCTTTGTTCTTCTCATTCTTTTTTTCGATCTACATTTGGAAGCATATTACTAATTGGAACTTCTTGAAATTGTGCCATGTCATCAACACATTGTTCTGCAATTTCATTTCTTGCTTCTTCCAATTTCTTCAATTTTTTCTCTCAATATGCTCTTTGTCAATCAACATTTCGTTTTCTTTGTTCTTCTCTTTCTTCTGTTGTCAATTCGTTCAACTTTCTTTTTCGATATTATTTTTGTCGATCTGTCTTTGGGATCATATTAGTAATTGGAAATGTTTGAAATTGGACCATGTCATCAACACGTTGATCTCTGACCCTTACATGTTCAACATCTTCAAAAGTTAGTTCCATTGGTATATTGGTTGAATTTTGTCTTTGTCGTTCGAAATTTAGATTTTTTTGTTGTTATGCAAATTGATTTCTTGCTTCTTCCTATTGCTTCAACTTTATCTCTCGATATGCTCTTTGTCGTTCAGGATTTCCTTTTCTTTGTTCTTCACGTTCTTCTGTTGTCAATTCGTCCAACTTTCTTTTTCGATATTATTTTTGTCGATCTGCATTTTCTTTTTTTCATTCTTCTCCTTCTTTCGATGTCATTTTGATCCAGGAGGTTATTGGTGGCCACCCACCTATTCCACTTGGACCCCCACCATTGTTTCTTTCAGTTTTCTAGTTTCCTTAATTGTAGCACAATTTACTATTTTTGGTAGTTTTCGAGTCCTAAACTTTCGAAGCCGTTTTGAGGCCCTAAATGACGTTTTTTCGGCATCAAATGGTCGGACTTGATAATTCTCATTTATGGATGTAGTCCTTAAACATATCTTTCTAACGATGTATCGTGCACGTCATATGGAGGTAGTATTCTAAAGTTACGACCCTGGGAAATTGATGTACCATGTTACCCAACAGGGCCCACATTCTGGTGTTTCACCTCCTAGGGTTAGGTTTTTGGATGTGTAGGGTTTCCATTGTTTCTCAATAATATATAGGCCTTCGAGCCTCAATGTAACACAAAGTTCAGAGGCATGTAGCCGCCACATCTCTTCTAAAAGATAAGCTACCAGCACTCTAGCTAGTTTATTTCCATTATGTATGTAAAAAAGTTTCAGTTATTGATGAAATGAAGTGTTATTTCGGTTTCATATTTGTTTCTATGGTTATTTGTGTATTCTGTTGCGTTCCTGCATAAATCCGAATCAGTGGTATCAGAACAATCCGCTCTTTCTCGATCCTTCTTTGCATGTCCCCAAAGAGGGCGGGGTATAAAGAGTTAGGGCTCGATTTGGTTGAACCTTTGCAAGATCAGCCTCGTAAATCCCGACGGACACCCATGGGGGACGAAGAGAAAGATGAGGGTGCAGAAGATCCTATCAAAATGTTGCTCGAGGAGGCCCTTGAAAAACAAAGGAACGTGATGATGGATAACTTCGCCCAGATCCTTCAACGACTTCCCACTGGCGGCGCATCTGCATCTAGCAGCCACTCTGGAGGTGCAACCCCTTTTAAGGTACAAGTAAACTTCGACATTCCCATATTTGATGGACGAATAGATGCAGACACCATAGATAGATGGTTGAATTCTATTAGAAGGATATTTCTCGGTTCATGACTTTTTCGACTAAGAAAATATTACTTTTTCTCTACTCAAAGCCGCCCCCCATGTCAAGGACTGATGGGAAGCCTACTGTGAGAGAAAGTACGAGGAGGAACCCTCTTTGTTCTCGGTCATACCCACTTGGAATTATTTTCAAGATGCCATAAAGGGACAATATTATCCTGTGGGGAGCTATGAGGACAAGTACATACAATGGACTACACTGCGGCAACAAAGAGATCAAGATGTGCATGAACTGATGAATCTGTTCCATACCCTGCGCACCAAATTGGGTATCAAAGATTCAGAGAAACATTTGGTGTTGAAGCACCGCAGTTGTCTACACAGATACATTCAGGAGGAAATGGATTTCCTTGACATATCTTCGCTTGGTACGGCATATTGGTATGTTGCCAAAATTGAGCAAAAATTCAAACAGAAAAAGCGAGACTTTGGATCTGTGAATCAAAAGCAAGGGAAAGGTGCCCCCAAACCGCAGAACCAAGGACACAGCCAAGGCATGGCGACTCAAGAAAAATTTCCAAAGCTGCAAGCAAAGAGAAACACTGCAAAGCCGAAGAAGGAAGCGGGAAAGTGGTGCGAGTTCCATAAGAGCCCCACTCATAACACAAGTGAGTGTCGGGCCAAGTAGTCACTAGTGGCCAAGATAAAGGATTTTGAATCAGATGCATACTCTGACACTAAATCAGAATCTGAGAAGGGGAATGACAAAGGGAATAAGCTTATCAATGCAGAGCCCAACGCCACCGTTACCACCATGAAGATCCAAAAGGAAGAACCAGAAGATTCAGAGGAGGAGGAGCATTTATTCCACTCCCAAATGTGGGTAAAGGGTTCCCCACTACAGTTCATTATCGACATTGGGAGCCAAAAGAACCTGATTTTAGTAGAGGTCATGAAGTGGTTGGGTTGGCCGACCACAGCACACCCGCAACCATACACCATCGAGTGGCTTCACCAAGGACAGGATCTCCGTGTCAACCATTAACAGTGCCGCCTTCCTTACAGCATCAATCCCTTCACCGATGAGGTATTATGTGATATTGCTCCTCTTGATGTTTGTGATCTATTATTGGGTCAACCATACTTATGGAAGCGACATGTTGTGTATGAGTCTCGGCCTCGCGCTGTTATTATTACGTTGGGAAATAAGTTGCACAGGATACTAGAGGTACCGCCTCCTGCCACTATCATTTTGGTTACTGCAAAATAATGCAGTAAGCTCATTTTTAAAACCGGGAAATTTGTTTTCTTGATGATTCATCCTCAGGGAAAGAAGAAGATCGTGGCCACGACCTCCAAACAGGGCCCATCTGCACGACAACAACAAATGGACAAGGTCGTGGAGGAGTACCAGGACATATTTACCTCACCTGTAGGGGTTCCTCTGCACTGTCAGGTCGAGCACCCCATCGATCTGACCCTTGGTGTGTCGCTTCCCAATGGACCAATCTATCGATGCTCTATTCTGGAGAATGATGAAATCAAGAGGCAAATTCAAGAGTTACTGCAAAAGGGTCACATCCGGCCAAGTTCATTGCCCTGTGGGAACCCAATCGTGTTGGTACAGAGGAAGGATGGGACATGGAGACTCTGTATTGACTATTGGGCGCTGAACAAGATCACTGTCCAGAATAGTTACCCGATCCCAAGGATTGATGACCTCCTAGACCAGCTTAAACGGGTGAAATATTTTAGCAAGATGGACTTAAAGTTCGGGTATCACCAGGTACCGATCGAACCAACCGATGTGTGGAAGACTGCCTTCAAAGATAAGGATGGCCTTTTCGAATTGTTGTTCATGCCTTTCGGGCTGACGAATGCTCCTGTAACCTTCATGAGACTGATGGACGACATCTTGTGGCCATTCACCAACTCATTTGTAGTAGTGTACTTGGATGACATCTTGATATTCAGCCAGACTTGGGAAGAGCACCTCCACCACATCCGACAGGTCCTCCAAACACTGCAGCAGCACAAGTCGTGTGCCAATTTGGACAAGTGCACTTTTGGCATGACCTAGGTGCAGCATCTGGGATACATTATTGATGAGTGTGGAGTACATGTGGATCTGACCAAGATCCAAGTCATTTGGGATTGACCAGCCCCAACTACTCTAACAGAGCTTCGCAGCTTTCTAGGCCTTGCTAATTTCTACCGAAGGTTCATGTTGGGATTCTCTCATATCACTTGTGCCTTGTGTCAAGTCACCAAGGGAGGAGTGAAAGCAAAATTATTTTGGTCAGAAACTCAACAGAAAGCGTTTGTAGAATTGAAACATCGCCTCTGTTGTGCCTCAGTGCTCACATTACCATACTTGCAACAACCATTTGAGATCGAGATAGATGCCTCTGACTATGCTATTGGGGCAGCCCTTACTCAACAAGGGAATTCAGTTGCATATCACAGTGATAGATTGTCTGACACAGTCTGCAGATATCCCATTTATAACAAAGAGATGTATTCCATTGTACAAGCTTGCCTACAATGGAAGCTGTTGATTGCATGGGCAGACCCGGGTTTACTATAACCAATCAACAACACCCCTAACTCACTGGCCCTTTCGGCAATAGACCGCGAAGCGATCTGAAGTCTCACCCGAAGTGAATCTAATGGGTTGGCCAAGACTCAAGTGTCTTGGACCAGGTTCTGCGCATCCTACTTTTCTTCTTTTACTCCTGTGAGTCACAAGGTTAGCTATCTCTGCGCATCGCACATCCCCTTCTACTCGCAGCCCTCTTGGCCATGCGATTCTTATCCACGCGCAAGTCGCACGGTTTCTTCCCACGTCACGCAACTCCCACTTACTCACAATATCTCCAACCGTATCACATCTCTGTGCACCGCAGGACACCCAACCTCTCCTCAACGCTAAGCCCTCAGCTCGCAGTCTCACGCACCGCAGCTCCTCTGCCGGTGCGATATCGCCTCTCTGCGATATCCTACCACTACGACTTTGCACCCCTAGCGTTGACTGTGTCAACATGCGCAACTCTACCTCCCAGAAGTTATATTGTGATTAAATGGTCATTAGAAACAGACGTAAAGGAGTCTTTAAACATCTTACTAGAATACCTCAGCTTATCTCT